>JAFEMH010004517.1:0-120000 GCA_022495995.1 Adenophora triphylla var. japonica | reverse complement strand
GGCATATTTGGGGTTTGGTTTTCGGATGTTGTTTGAGAGACGGGTTGTGATGGTTCGGTTGGGGTGAGTAATAGGGGCTGGGTTGAGAGGAGGGGCTAG
The DNA here is from genome assembly GCA_022495995.1 of Adenophora triphylla var. japonica. Classification (NCBI taxonomy): domain Eukaryota; kingdom Viridiplantae; phylum Streptophyta; class Magnoliopsida; order Asterales; family Campanulaceae; genus Adenophora; species Adenophora triphylla. Next base: position 119,901 of record JAFEMH010004517.1, on the reverse strand, counting down.
AGTATGTGTGTTAGCGGTTGCAGCAGGAGGATGAGTTGGGGAGGGAGTAGTGGTAGGAGGTGGGGCGGTATCTGTTGGTGGAGCAGGCGAGGTGGGTGTGGTGGGAGTGTTGACTGGAAGGGGAATGGGAGGAGAGAAGGAGGAAGGTTGTATGATAGGACTGTAGAAGGTGCACCATTAAGTAGGGGAAATATGGGAAGGTGTAGAGGGTGTGGTTATGAGGGAAGGGTAGGGAAATTCTGTTTCAACGAATTTAACATGGCGAGAGGTGTATAGGCGGTTTGTGATTCGGTCAAGACAGTGGTAACCACTTTGAGATGGCGAGTATCCAACAAAGATGCAAGGGGTGGATTTTGGGGCAAGTTTATGAGGGGCATAGGTCGAAGCCAAGGGTAGCAAAGACAACCAAAACTGCGAAGTTTAGCGTAGTTTGGTGGGGTTTGGAATAATCGGAGATAGGGAGAGTCATTATCAAGAGAGGAAGTAGGCATGCGATTTATGAGATATGTAGCAGTGGTTAGAGCATGAGGCCAGAAGTTGAGGGAGACTTTTGCATGAGAGAGGAGGGTAAGGCCGATTTCAACAAGGTGACAGTGACACTGTTCGGCAAAGCCGTTGTGTTCAGGGGTATGAGGAGGTGAGGTAAGGTAAGAGATGCCGGATTGAATTAAATATGGAGTAAGTTTGAGATATTCACCCCCATTATCGGAGAAGAATTGAATGAGGTCGTGAGAAGTATTTTTCAAAGAGAGATTTGAAACGGGCGAAGGTGGTGAAAGTGTCGGATTTGTGTTTCAATGGGTATAGCCATGTATATTTTGTGAAATGGTCAACAAAGATGACATAATATTTTTAGTTGTCATAGGATTGGATGGGGGAGGTCCTGCATACATCAGAGAAGACTAGTTCCAGTGGAGCATGAGAAGTAAGAGTAGAAACAAAAAATGGAATCTTGTGACTTTTATTGATATTGCAAGGGTTACAAAATGAGAGAGAACCACTAGGAATAGACAGAGAAAATAGCTTATTTAAATGGGAAACAATGGGGGGGGGGAGGGAAGACCTAGTCTATGATGCCAAGACTGAAAAGAAGTGGTGGTGCCAAGATGAGCTTGAGGCAGAGTAGGTTGCCAAATATAGACTCCACGATCAGTAGTCCCGTGAAGAAGAATGCGATTTGTCGAGATTTCCTTAACAACAAATGAGGAGTGTGAGAATTCAACAAAGGCATTATTATCTTTGCAAAATTGAGTTACGGAAAGAATATTGCGAGAAATTAAAGGAACATGTAATACTTTTTTGAACACTATGGATGAATTTAGAGTAGGGAAAGAGAAAGAACCTATGTTAGAGATAGGAAGAGCGGATCCATCCCCAATAATAACATCATCGCTGCCATCATAAGGGTGGTGAAGAGATAGATTGGAGAGGTCATTTGTGAGGTGATTTGTGGCCCCGATGTCAACAAGCCAAGGAGCCGGTGGTGGTAGGGAATAGGTGGTGGCAGTGTGAACTCGAGGTGTGGATTGTGAGGGATTAAAACGGGGTATGCGATTAGAGGAGGGAACGGGTGGGAAGACAACACTAGGGTAGTCACGTTTGAATTGACGACACTAGGAGATTACATGACCAACATAGCAACAATATTGGCATTTGCCTTTGAATGGGGATGGATTGGAATTTCGGGATTGAGGAGGGGTGGGGAGAATGGGGTAATTTGTGTGTGGTCAAGATGGGTTGGGATGAGAGTGGGTGTGAGCAACATGATTCGAGACGGGAAATTTTGGTGGGGTTATTTGCTGTTTGAGGGTGAGCTCGTGGTGGATGAGTTTTTCGTGAAGGGCTTCGAATGAAATGGGGTTATCTCTAGCACGGACTGAATCAACAATGGATTTATAGGAGTCGTAGTCAAGTCCTTTAAGGACTTTGGCAATGACATCTTCAGGGTCCATAGGTTTTCCTAGGATTGCTAGTTTGTCGATGCAAGGTTTGATGGTTTGCATATATTCGGTAATGGAAAGGGTGGATTTGGTGATGGATTCAAGGTTTTCTTTTACCTGAAGAATGTGGCCACGAGATGGGTTTGTATAGGTTGTCTTTAAGATGTTCCAAGCTTGGCTAGAGGTGGTGGCTTGGTAGCAAGAGGTGCAACAGTGGTGTCAAGGGTGCCTAGTAAAGCACCAAGAATAAAGCGATCTTGCCTATTCCAAGTAGTGGCTGCGGGGTTGGGAGAATCTTTGACATCGACATTGATGGTGAATGGGTTCCATCTACAAACCTAAGAAGGTCTAAACCAAAAAGAAGGGAAGTGATTTGGGAAGACCATGAGAGGTAGGTTAGAGGGGTGAGGGTTTTGCAATTGGAGAGGTTGGCTAAGGTGATGGGATGATCAGGTTCAGAGGACTTGGGAATGGTGGAGGCTGAAACTTGGTTTGCCATGGAGATGGTTGAGAAAAACGATCACTTTTGCTCTGATACCATATAAAGATTATTGCAAAAGATGATTTTCCATTGATTATTACAATGAGTATTTATGCACAAAAGAATTGTAACTGCCTATCTAGAGATTTACATAAATCATTTACAATTAGAAATATATTCACAAGGCTAGAATCAAGGCATAAGCAAAGACGCAAGAAATCACTTTGGCAAAAGCAAGCTCCTCGGATCGGGTGGAGAAGCAAATGTGTATCTCACCAAAGTCTATATCGAAGGGGAAGATATTCGGGTTGCAGTGAAGCATTTGTTCCCAGGCTCTAATGGATTTCATAAAGAGATTGAGACCATAACAAAGATTCAACACCCCCACATCGTCTCTCTGCTTGGCTACTGCGAAGAATTAGGTCAGAAGATTCTCGTTTATGAATACATGAAAAATGGAACTCTATCCGATTGTGTAAAAGCTAGAAGCAAAATATGTTTGTCTTGGCAGCAACGAGTAAACATTTGCCTTGGTGCTGCTCGTGGGTTGCAGCACCTTCATACTGCAACCAAAGATTTTCCATTCGGGATCATTCACCGTGATGTGAAGCCCGGCAATATTCTAGTTGATGCTAATTGGCTTGGTAAAATTTCAGACTTTGGGTTGTTCAAGATGTCCCATGCTGACCAAACAAAATCCTCAATGACTACTTGATACGACCCCATAAATTATATTGGGCCCAGGTAGTAAGAAACCAGGCCCAATAGCTAATTAAGGTCCAGGCCCATTGGGCTTAGGCCACCCAAGGGAATTTGCCGTGGCAGCGACATAAAATGAATGGGCTCCTTGGAGCTGTTTTAGACCCCGGCGAGAAGGGACGTGGGGATACAGATTTTAGGGGCAATGGGGCTATGCGAAAGACATGGCTGAGCTCATGCTCGCCTCATGAGTAAGACGAGTACGTTGCTCGCAGGCTACCTAGGTCAGGGCGACATGACAGTTGATGTCGCCCATAATCAGCTTGTCGCCTGACCGACAAGGAACTCAGGGCATTACCAGGATGGCACGCTGATTGTCGCCTACGTCCCTAACCCTAAGTACTTGTGATGTGTGACTGATGTGACAAGGTGAATAGTGAAATCCCACTAAGTTGAGGTTGGTTGAGATCAATTCCATTGGATGATTGACAAGTGTCCCCCATGTGCAAGGCACATGGGGGGTTTAGGGATATAAAAGGTGAATAGTGTTCATTGCATGGGTATGTTCACTCTCTCTCTGCATTCTCTCTCTAAGTTCTTCATTGTTTACCACCTTCCTTGTTCATCTAACCTTACTCTCACGCCGGAGGGGGTACGCCGGAGTCACCCCCGGCCTAGTTTACCTTGTTCCTTGTGTGTAGGCGATCAACCAAGTAAGGAAGCAGCCGGAGTGTCCAAGTTAGCTCAGTTCCTGTGCAACCAAAGATTTCCCATGGTAGCATCAGTTGGTTCCGTTGCCGGGACCTGAATTTTGTTCCTTGTTTTGGTTGGAAGATTATTGGGAAAGGTTAGAGGGTTTACTGAGAAGATTACTGTGAATTAGGTTTGGTGTTATTCAGCTTCGTGTTCTTGCTGAGAGGTGTTTTAAAGGTGGTTATTTGGTGTTGAAGTTGATTGTGATCAGTTTGGGGTTGTTTAAAAGCCCAGAATATAGTTAAAATGGTACAAGAAAAGGATACTCAGGCCAAGGGAGCCCAGAACCCTATGACGGAAACTCCAAATGCCAAGGATACTCGCAAGGATGCCCGCGGGGCGAGATCAGGAACTGCTCGCGAAGGCGATGTCCACACTTCTGAGACAGATTCGGCCGTAAGGAGCGCCCGTAGGCGAGAAGATAGAGAGCGAGAAGCGAGACATAAAGGGAAGGAAGGACAGCGAGACCCCGTTCCATCTAAAACCCAGAGTGCCCGGGCCGAAGCTGAACGGCTAAGGAGCGAGAACGCCTATTTGATGAAGGTTCTCGCGAACAATGAGCGGTTAAAAAAGATAGGCCAGGCACCCACGGTGATCCCGCCAGAGCTGTCAGTTGAAGTGGAAGGGCGGGATAGAGGGAGGCAAAGCGCTAGCCGAAATGCCTCCAGGAGGGACGAAGGGCGAGCAAGGGCCACCTCGCCTCCCGAGAATGAGGAAAGGGTTCGTAAGCATCAAGAGGATGAGAGAGCGAGGTCTGAAAGGGTCAAAAGGAGACGTGCCGATCGTATTGAAGAGGGAAGAATTTATCATAAATCGGGAAATTCGCGAGATGACTCTTACTATTTTGGATATGAAAGTGAGGAGGGATCCACAGCCGACAGAGATTATTCGCCAAGTCGCTCGAGGTATTCCGATGATGAAACGTATGTAAGGGAAAAGTCCCACAGATCAAGGCACTCCGACAGAGCTCGTCGAGAAGAGATGTCGCTGCGGGACAGAGATCGTAGGCGGCGAGCAAGGATTGATAGGGAAAGAAGTGATAGACAAAGGGCGCAGAAAGCCGCCGAAGCCGACAAGATCGCGGAGGCTATTAGAGTGGCCGAAGCTTTGAAAGCCGTAGAATTAGCCAAAGCCGCTGAGTTGGAAAAGGCGAAGAAAAGTGAAGATGATAAATGGAAATCCGAAATGGTGGAGATGGCTAAGAAAATTAAAGAGTTGGAAGCGGGAAACAAGCCCCAGGAAGTGAAAGGCTCTTATTTGGCCCCGTTTGTAAAGAGTATTCAGATTGCCGCCCCTGACCCTGCTTTCCGCATGCCAAATCTACCTAGTTATTCGGGGAACACTAGAGCTAATACTCATATTGGAGGGTTTGAGGTAACGTTGTCGGCTGGCGGCCGACAATGAGGCTATAATCTGCAAGGCGTTTGCGAGCACCCTTGCTGATCACGCATTGGAATGGTTTCTGGCGCAGCCAGCGGAGTCAGTGATGGGGTATCAGGACCTCAAGAATAAATTTTTGGCGAGATTCAGTGGATCAGGAGCGCAGCCCGCTCAAAAGACCGAATTGTGTAGTTTGAAACAGTATGAAGGAGAAAGCATTTCGGCTTTCACAGATAGATTTATGGAGGTCGCGAACCGGATTGCAGACGCGTCGATCGGAAGCGAGATTGTTATGCTATTTAACTCGGGCATTTGCGGGTATGTTTAAGCGAGTTACGTATGCGCTTGCCGAAGACAACCGGCGAGTTGTACGAAAGGGTTAGAGCTTACCGTAGTGGTTTTGAGAAGGAAAGGCTGTTAAGGCCGCCCCTCTGCCAGCACCGGCAAGAAAAGTGTCAAAGATCGGATTGAAGTTGTCAAAGAGGAAAGTAAGGTTGATCGAGGAGGTCGCAGTGGATCTCGTACTGGCGGAAACAAAGGGGGTCGAGGTAGAGGTCAGGAACAGGGAAAGATCATTAAGTTTAGCAAATTGAACACTACTTTGAGCGAGATTTGGAGGAAAGAGGAATTTCCGGAGCCTTATCCCATTCGAGAAGATACTTATGGGGCTCGAGATCCAAGTAAATATTGCGATTTTCATAAAGACAAGGGGCATACAATAGAAGATTGTTATAATTTGAGAAAGTTGATTCAAGTCAGGATTGATAAAGGCGAATTCAAACAATATCTCGAGGGCGCTACGAGGCGAGAAGAAGGAGGGCGACAAGATAGAGCCCAGGGTCGAAACGTAATCGATGTGATTCAGGACCCATTGCCAAGTGTCGCGCAGTTGGACAATCAAATAATGATGTTGGCGCACAGTTTTGATATTCCCCCATTTGCCGCCAGCGAAGATAAGGTGATTAGCTTTTCGAGAAGTGAGCTTGCCGCAACAAAGGGTCATGGGAGCCAACTTTGTTATTATCACTATATGCCCGGAAACAATGTAGTACAAATGAGTGATGGTTGATTCAGGAGCTAGCAGGAATGTGTTGTACTATGAAGCCTTCAAAAGGATGAACTACTCTGACGCTAATCTGGTGCCCTACCAGGGATGCCTTGAAGGATTTACAAACCACTCAGTTAAGGTAAAAGGGACAATCCTGTTGGAAGTAGAGATTGGTGAAGGCGAGATGGTAAGAAGCGAGATGGTGGAGTTTTTTGTGATTGATCTGGTTTCCGCGTACAACGCGATAGTTGGAATTCCCTTTTTGCTAAGTTTTGAAATGGTGCTGTCCATCCCGCATCAGAGGGTAAAGTACCCCACAGCCCGTGGTATCGGCTGTTTGAAGAGTGAGGCTATCTCGGTTGCGAGAAAAAAGAAGGAGATGGTAAAAGCAAAAGGGAAAGCCACCTGTTCGTTGGTGACAAAGTCAGATTCTCGCCATCTGAGGATAAATATGGTTGAGCTTAGCGAATGTGAAAATGATTCAGCGACAACGGAGAGATTGGAGAACGACAAAGCTGTGGTTGTCGCTGAGGCACAAAGGGCCCCAGAAATGATTGAAGAAGTAATCAAAGTTTTTAGTGGGCGAGATTCCAGCCAGAGGCGCGCCGGTCAGAACGCTAAAGGCGAGATGGTTTTGGGAATTGAAGTTGTGAATGGGACGCCAAGCTTAAGCTACGCTAGGGTGGTGCGGTTGTCGACATGGGGAGCCCAGGGTTGAGGAGATCGTGATTGAGGAAATTATTGATAGTGAAACTGAGGAAGATTGCGAGATGATAGAGGTGGAGACCCCCGATGGGTGTCCTACAGGAAAGACATTTGCTGATACTGGAAAGATGATTCCCGCAAGGGCCCGGGAAAGTAAAAAGCGGAAAAGGATAGAAGTTGAGACTTTGCAGACGCGAGATGAGCCCGAGCTCCAGGCAGGAGAGGAGCTAGAAGAAGTGGAGATCAACCGTTACTTCCCGGAGCAGCGAGTTAAGATCGGGAAACAATTGTTCAGGGATGAGCGAGAACAATTGGTCGAATTTCTTAAAGATAACTTGGATGTGTTTGCATGGAGGCCTGAGGATATGAAGGGAATAGATGAGAATGTCGCTTTGCATTGTCTGAATGCAGATCCTAATGTAGAGCCTTTCAAGCAGAGGGTCAGGCATTTGTCGCCAGAAAAGGAAGACGCGGTTTTGAAAGAGGTGGATAAATTGTTGAAGGCGGGAATCATTGAGCAGATTCAGTATCCCGAGTGGTTAGCTTGTCCTGTGATGGTTTTAAAGTCAAATAAGAAGTGGAGAATGTGCATTGACTTTACTGATTTGAACACTGCCTGTCCCAAAGATTGTTATCCGCTACCGAGAATTGATAAATTGGTGGATTCGATTGCCGGCCATAGGGTTTTTAGCTTCATTGATGCATACTCGGGGTATCATCAAATCAGGATGTGCGAGGATGATAAGGCTAAAACGGCTTTCCGAACTCCTAAAGGAAATTTCTGTTACAAGATGATGCCCTTCGGCTTGAAGAATGCCGGGGCGACCTATCAGCGAATGGTGAATGAGGTTTTCAAGTCGCAGATTGGGCGAAACCTGGAAGCATATATAGATGACATGGTAATAAAAACGAAGGAGTATGATCATGTGTTGGATCTCGCCGAGACGTTCGAAAATTTGAGGAGAAACTCAATGAAATTGAATCCCAGCAAGTGTACGTTTGGAGTGACTGCGGGAAAATTCTTGGGCTTTCTAGTGAATAGGCGCGGGATAGAGGCTAATCCCGAAAAAATTCAGGCTTTATTGGAGATGTCGCCGCCCCGGTCGATACGCGAGATACAAAGGTTGAATGGTAGGATTATAGCCTTGGGGAGATTCATCTCTAAGTTGGCCGAAAAATGTTTGCCGTTCTTTAAGGTGCTGAAAGGGGTGAAGAGTTTTGCTTGGGATGAAGAGTGTGATGCCGCATTTGAGCAAATGAAAATATATCTGGGAAAGCCGCCATTGTTATGTAGTCCTGTTGAGGGAGAAGAATTATTTGTTTATTTGGCGGCTTCAGACTTGGCAGTGGCCGCGGTTCTTGTGCGAGAAGAGAAGGGGATTCAGAGACCGATTTACTATGTGTCTAAGGCATTGAGCGAGGTAGAGTCAAGGTACTTTAATGCCGAGAAGTTGGCCTATGCTTTGGTAGTAGCCGCGAGAAAATTGAGAGCTTATTTTGTCGCGCATACCATTGTTGTGTTAAGTGATGCTCCCTTAAGAAAAATTTTGCAGAGACCTGATGCCGCGGGAAGATTGCTGAAATGGTCAATTGAGTTAACTGAGTTTGATTTAAAGTATGAAGCTCGCCGGGCAATTAAGGCACGTGCACCGCGCATTTCATCGTTGAGACATCTTTCACGAAGTCGCAGGAGGAATTGATGGAAGACTTAGTAAGGAAGAAAGCGGAAAAGAAGGTAGGGCCCTGTTTGCGGGAAGAGAAGGAAAGGCCAGTTGATTGTTGGGTTCTGTACGTTGATGGGTCATCTTCGAAGGATAAAGGCGGTGCGGGAATCACCCTGACTTCGCCGGATGGGGAGTTAAAGTATGAGAAAGCCCTAAGGTTCAAGTTCAACGTCTCCAATAATCAAGCAGAGTATGAGGCTTTGATTGCCGGGGTAGAATTGGCACGAGATATTGGGTTGACGAAAATAGCGATTCACTCGGATTCCCAGTTAATTGTCAATCAGGTAAATGGCGAGTATGGAGTGTTGAATGTGGTGCTAACGAAATATTGTGACTTGGCGAGAAGTTTGTTAAAAAGTTTTGAGTTCTGGGAATTGGTGCGAGTTGATAGAGCTGATAATTCGCGAGCTGACGAGTTGAGTAGGACGGTGGGATCGAGGAGCGAGAGCAATGCCGGTGAACCAATGGTTGAATACGTGGATACGCCGGTGATCAATAGACCGATTGTCGCCGAGATTGCCGATGGCGAGAAGGATTGGGTTGTGGAAATGAAGGAATTTCTAGATAAAGGAGAGGCCGCCGCGAGATGAAGGCAAGGCAAAAATGATAAAGGCGACATCCCAGATTCACTGTGTGCGGGATGGAGTATTGTATAGGAGGTCTTTTCAAAACCACTAATGAGGTGTGTTGAGCCCGGCTTGGTTGCGAAGGTTTTGTTCGAGATCCATGAGGGTATGTGGTGGCCATCCGGTGCGAGAAGTTAGGCGACAAAGTGTTGTTCCATGGATATTATCGGCCAAGCCCGAGGAAAGATGCGGAGATGTACGTGAAGAAGTGCGAGAAATGTCAAAGATTTGGCAACATTCCTCGGATTCCCACATGAGCAAACTCCTATTGTGCCGACATGGCCGTTTGACATGTGGGGGATTGATTTGATAGGGCCATTCCCAAAGGCCAAGGGTGGTTGTCAGCATGTGGTTGTCGCTGTGGATTATTTCACAAAATGGACTGAGGCGAAGGCGTTGGCGACAATCAGCGAAGACCAAGTTATAAAGTTTGTGCAAGAAAACATTTGGTGTAGGTATGGGGTTCCAAGGGTTATTATTTCAGATCACGGCACTCAGTTCGGGAAAAAGTTTTCAGCGGAATGCTCCAGAGTCAACGTCAAACATTGGATGTCGGCCGTATATAGGCCGCAGTCACATGACGGACGAGCGGAGCGGCAAATAAGCAAGTCATTGTCGCCTTACGCAAAAATCTGGAAGGAAGAAGTGGAGCATGGTTAGAGGAATTGCCTATTGCTCTGTGGTATGTGCGTACTACTGTTAAAGGCTCAACTGGGGAAACTGCTTTTGCCCTTACCTATGGATCTGAGGCTATGGCACCCGCGGAGATGGCTTTGCCGACATACAGGGTTGCTTACTACGACGAGGCGAGAAACGGGCAGAGGCGGTGTAATGATCTTGACCTGATTGATGAGAAGAGAATGTATGCGAGAATGAAGATGATTAATTACAAACAGAAGATGAAAGCCCAGCATGATAAGCGAGTTAACAGGAGGTCCTTCAATGTAGGAGATTGGGTTTTGAGGAGTGTTGAAGCAACAGGGGCCAAGCCCGGATTTACCAAGTTAAACGAGAAATGGGAAGGACCTTTCCAGATTTCGAGTGTGGTGCGGGAAGGAACCTATAGATTGAGGAAACCTGATGGTGAAGAATTGAAGAATGCCTGGAATGTCGATCATCTCAAGCAGTTCTATCAGTGAAGCCATGGCGACATCTTTGTTATTTCGATTTTCGCCTTTTGCCCCAGACAGCAAAAGTTACATAACTTTTTCTTGTAAATGGTTCTTTTGATTGTCAAAGGAGAAAGTTATGTAAAATTTGGTGTTCTAGGAACCATGCAATGTCTGTATGATAAAGATGAAAGCAAAGTTTTTCTCTCGACATGCTATGATGTATTTTTATATTTATAAGATGCTCTAACGATATGGTTCCGATTATTTCTTGAAGATGGCGGACGAAGAGGTTGCCGCTAAAGCTTGAAGATGGCGGACGAAGAGGTTGCCGCTAAAGCTTGAAGATGGCGGACGAAGAGGTTGCCGCTAAAGCTTGAAGATGGCGGACAAAGAGGTTGCCGCTAAAGCTTGAAGATGGCGGACGAAGAGGTTGCCGCTAAAGCTTGAAGATGGCGGACGAAGAGGTTGCCGCTAAAGCTTGAAGATGGCGGACGAAGAGGTTGCCGCTAAAGCTTGAAGATGGCGGACAAAGAGGTTGCCGCTAAAGCTTGAAGATGGCGGACAAAGAGGTTGCCGCTAAAGCTTGAAGATGGCGGACGAAGAGGTTGCCGCTAAAGCTTGAAGATGGCGGACGAAGAGGTTGCCGCTAAAGCTTGAAGATGGCGGACGAAGAGGTTGCCGCTAAAGCTTGAAGATGGCGGACAAAAGAGGTTGCCGCTAAAGCTTGAAGATGGCGGACGAAGAGGTTGCCGCTAAAGCTTGAAGATGGCGGACGAAGAGGTTGCCGCTAAAGCTTGAAGATGGCGGACGAAGAGGTTGCCGCTAAAGCTTGAAGATGGCGGACGAAGAGGTTGCCGCTAAAGCTTGAAGATGGCGGACGAAGAGGTTGCCGCTAAAGCTTGAAGATGGCGGACGAAGAGGTTGCCGCTAAAGCTTGAAGATGGCGGACAAAGAGGTTGCCGCTAAAGCTTGAAAGATGGCGGACGAAGAGGTTGCCGCTAAAGCTTGAAGATGGCGGACGAAGAGGTTGCCGCTAAAGCTTGAAGATGGCGGACGAAGAGGTTGCCGCTAAAGCTTGAAGATGGCGGACAAAGAGGTTGCCGCTAAAGCTTGAAGATGGCGGACGAAGAGGTTGCCGCTAAAGCTTGAAGATGGCGGACGAAGAGGTTGCCGCTAAAGCTTGAAGATGGCGGACGAAGAGGTTGCCGCTTAAAGCTTGAAGATGGCGGACAAAGAGGTTGCCGCTAAAGCTTGAAGATGGCGGACAAAGAGGTTGCCGCTAAAGCTTGAAGATGGCGGACGAAGAGGTTGCCGCTAAAGCTTGAAGATGGCGGACGAAGAGGTTGCCGCTAAAGCTTGAAGATGGCGGACGAAGAGGTTGCCGCTAAAGCTTGAAGATGGCGGACAAAGAGGTTGCCGCTAAAGCTTGAAGATGGCGGACGAAGAGGTTGCCGCTAAAGCTTGAAGATGGCGGACGAAGAGGTTGCCGCTAAAGCTTGAAGATGGCGGACGAAGAGGTTGCCGCTAAAGCTTGAAGATGGCGGACGAAGAGGTTGCCGCTAAAGCTTGAAGATGGCGGACGAAGAGGTTGCCGCTAAAGCTTGAAGATGGCGGACGAAGAGGTTGCCGCTAAAGCTTGAAGATGGCGGACAAAGAGGTTGCCGCTAAAGCTTGAAGATGGCGGACGAAGAGGTTGCCGCTAAAGCTTGAAGATGGCGGACGAAGAGGTTGCCGCTAAAGCTTGAAGATGGCGGACGAAGAGGTTGCCGCTAAAGCTTGAAGATGGCGGACAAAGAGGTTGCCGCTAAAGCTTGAAGATGGCGGACGAAGAGGTTGCCGCTAAAGCTTGAAGATGGCGGACAAAGAGGTTGCCGCTAAAGCTTGAAGATGGCGGACGAAGAGGTTGCCGCTAAAGCTTGAAGATGGCGAACAAGCAGGTCGCCGTTAAAAGCTTGGAGAAAGGGGAGGTGGCTTGGAGATAACGGTTTCAAGTCACCAAACCTTGCGGCTTGGAGATAACGGTTTCAAGTCGCGGTGCCTGGAGATAACGGTTTCAGGCACCTAGAAAAGTCCCGGCTTTTTAACGGGCGAGAAGGGAGGTGGCTTGGAGATAACGGTTTCAAGTCACCAAACCTTGCGGCTTGGAGATAACGGTTTCAAGTCGCGGTGCACAGGAGATAACGGTTTCGAGCACCTAGAAAAGTCCCGGCTTTTAACGGGCGAGAAAGGGGAGGTGGCTTGGAGATAACGGTTTCAAGTCACCAAACCTTGCGGCTTGGAGATAACGGTTTCAAGTCGCGGTGCCTGGAGATAACGGTTTCAGGCACCTAGAAAAGTCCCGGCTTTTTAACGGGCGAGAAAGGGGAGGTGGCTTGGAGATAACGGTTTCAAGTCACCAAACCTTGCGGCTTGGAGATAACGGTTTCAAGTCGCGGTGCACGGAGATAACGGTTTCGGAGCACCTAGAAAAGTCCGGCTTTTAACGGGCGAGAAAGGAGGTGGCTTGGAGATAACGGTTTCAAGTCACCAAACCTTGCGGCTTGGAGATAACGGTTTCAAGTCGCGGTGCACGGAGATAACGGTTTCGGGCACCTAGAAAAGTCCCGGCTTTTAACGGGCGAGAAAGGGGAGGTGGCTTGGAGATAACGGTTTCAAGTCACCAAACCTTCACGGCCAGAATAACGGTTTCAAGTCGCGGTGCCTGGAGAATAACGGTTTCGAGCACCTAGAAAAGTCCCGGCTTTTAACGGGCGAGAAAGGGGAGGTGGCTTGGAGATAACGGTTTCAAGTCACCAAACCTTGCGGCTTGGAGATAACGGTTTCAAGTCGCGGTGCCTGGAGATAACGGTTTCAGGCACCTAGAAAAGTCCCAACTTTTTTATGGGCGAGAAAGGGAGGTGGCTTGGAGATAACGGTTTCAAGTCACCAAACCTTGCGGCTTGGAGATAACGGTTTCAAGTCGCGGTGCACAGGAGATAACGGTTTCGAGCACCTAGAAAAGTCCCAACTTTTATGGGCGAGAAAGGGAAGGCGGCTTGGAGATAACGGTTTCAAGTCGCCAAACCTTGCGGCTTGGAGATAACGGTTTCAAGTCACGGTGTCCTGGAGATAACGGTTTCAGGCACCTAGAAAAGTCCCAAAATCGTATTGCGACCTGGAAGAGCGAAATGCGAGATCAAGAGTAACTTTACCAAAAAGGGGAAAAGGTGTTAAACCTAACTTTGTTTGACATCTTAGTTAGTTGGTTTTGGTAAAGGAGCACATATATAGAAACGAGGGTTTATATCAAAGAGGAAAATTGTTATATTCATCTCTCGGTTTATCGGCGGTGATGAATCTAACAATAAATCTATCAAGTAATAATTTAAATCACTTCCCAAAGTGCGTTAGACAAATGATCTTAAGAATAGAGTAAGGCTTTGCCTAAAGACAAGCCTCACTCTTTTGGAGGAAGTAGTATGTATATAGGTAAGTTATGAGAAAGGAGTCTTCGATAAACTATCGAAGCAAAAAGGTAGAATTTCAACGCAAATTGCAATAAGCGAGTAATAACAAAATACGAGTCGGTGTCGCGGGCGACATAATGAAGCATTAAAGAAAGTTTACGAAAGCAAAGGATTAGGCGAGATGCCAATGGCGGCCTCTTAACCATTGTAGAGTAAATGTCAAGGCGAGAATGCATAGTAATCAAAGGCATAATCAAGTCGGCGGCGGCGACGTCGAAGTTATAACTAAGAAAAAGTTCAAAAATCACATATGGAAACACAGAGTAAAGTATCAAGTCGCAAACCGCGACACCACTTTAAAAAGAGCATAAGCGTTTAGGCCGCAAACCACGACCTTACAACCACACAAACTGTCTAAGTCGCAAACCGCGACAAAAAACCGCAAAAGACCAAGCATCAAATTGTTCAAGTCGCAAACCGCGACACCCATCCAAAAAATAAAATGTTTTAAGTCGCAAACCGCGACATTCCCAAGAGCACTATTGTTTAAAAGGCTAGAAAATAAATTGTTTGAGAGACAACCACGAAACATTGTTTAATGAAAAGAACCACTGATAAATCGGGAGCGAAGGTTGTGTTTCACCGGCGGAGAGTCGGGTAGCACGGCGGAGCTTCGCGAGCGGCTTTTTTGGCGGCAGGAGAGCTTGACCTTTCGTGCCAATCAGCTCCACCCACATGGACGGAGCGTCGTTGTCGATGAGTTCGGGGAGGCTCCCGGGTTGGCTTGCCCGAAGCTCATCTTACGCGGCCAAAGCCTTCAACTCTCCCTCTTCGTATGGGACAATAGAGTGACCGCGGCGACAAAAGTCGTGTAGATCACTCCGAGCCCCATTTCGCAATCGATTCGGGAGTTATTCTTTGGGATGTCTTCGGAGCTTGCCGCCGCTGCCCGCATGGCGTGAAGTAAGGCCTTGTCGTACATATCCATGGCGTCAGTTTCCGCTCTCTCTTTGTTGGCGGCAATCTCAGCGACCAGGTCTTCAGTCTTGGAAGTCAGGGCCAGGTTGTCGGCTTGAGGGCTTGGATCTTCTCTTCCAGGCGCCACCTTTTACGCGGCTACCTCCTTCAATTTATCTTCGGCTGCGAGGCCTTGTTCTCGCTTGCCTTGGCACCTCCGAGGCCTTCGGTTGCTCACCTGCGGCTTTGCCAAATCCTTCTCCATCTCGCCACATTTGCCTTTATATTTTTCTTTCTCCGCCACTGCGCGCTTGCGAACCTTATCCGCTTTCTCGGCTTCACGCATTGCCATTTTATACTTGTCCCTGAATCCACGCAAAGTACTCGCCACCTATGAAAATTCGGGAAAAGTTAAATGTGAAGGATGTTGACTAAGTAAAAGTAGATTACCAAGCGAAAAGTGTTACATGACAGGCACTTACGCTGCAAATTTGAAAGGCCGGCGAAATTCAATGATAAATCGACATCTGCTCAACCACTTCCCTTATCGCCGCCACTGTCGCAAGTCCTTTCAAGTATGCCGGCGCCAATCAGACTATTGTGAGGATCGCGAGAGTGAAGGTTGAAACCTTCCAATAGGGGAACAGAGGCAACTTCCACACCGAGATTGTACAGCTCTTCTCTCTCTGTGGGCATCTCGAACCCTTCCCTGAGCCAGCTCACCAATTCAGCCTCCCCGCCGGTGGATTCCTCTATTGGTTCGGTTTCCTCCTCTGTTCGCACCCTTTTGTGAGCGCGAGAACCGGAGGCTGGGGGACTTAGGCGGCGGAGGAGGCTCTATTACCGCGATCTCAACATCATCTTCGCCGCTTCTACTTCCATTCTCTCTTCATCTTTGAACAACGAGATGTCCTCAAAGGAGTTTTCGCCTGCTTGATTTCCGTGATTGCCCATTGCCTTCTCGGCGGCAATCGCTGCCTTCTCGCGAGCAATCGCTTGAGAATCATCACCGTCGCGAGAAATGGGGAGCTCTATCTCTGGGCCTTGGCTAAATCGGCTTAGCGGGCATGTGTAAGACGTTTACGGCGACCATCGAGATCTCGCCGCGGCATTGGCACGCCTATCGAGAGATGTCCATGTCGAAAACCTGGATCCGAAAAGGCGTTAGATAAAAGGAAACAAAAGGAAAAAGTAAAGGATAAAGGGAAGTGAAATACGTACTTAAAACTTCAAACATAGCGGTGCGGCAATGATCTTTCTTTTTGCAAGGCCCACACTCGGAGGCGAGAACATCCCGAATGGCGTTCCCAACCGGGGTATGGGTCTAGTGGTTTGATGATCAAGCGAGGTTCATTGTCGGGGTATAGATAATCGGGAAAACCAACTTTCCTAAGCGAGAGAAGGGCGAGATAGAATATCTCGCCGGGAAAATAACGCTAACCCCGTGTCGAGGCATCTTCCAAAACCTTAAAAATTTTTCTCTCAATAGGGAGTCGCCGAAACTAAGGCATTTCGGGTTATAATTTTTGCATATATGTCGCCAAGATCACATGGATGGGTCCGGCCTATGCGGGATATGATCGAAGTGGATTGGATTGCCGGTTATGGACTTTTCTAGGTAAGGGTCAAAAGCTTAAGACTCTTGTACTTGACGAGAGGCGGTTCTCAACTACGCCATGCCTACGAGACACGAAGTATAACCATCAAACAAATTTACAAAAAGGGGAAGTGTGGGTTCTTGTTTCAAGGCCACGCAAATCACTATGTAGCTTGTGAGGACCCTAATAGCATTGGGATGAAGGTCTACTATGGCTGCTTGGGAGTGGATTAAGACATCGACTAGGAAGGGGTCTATGGGTACCCTAAGGCCGGCATCTAGCCGAGGCAGGAATACTATAACCCCATCGTTTCTATCTCGCATAGCGGCAAGGGATAAATCTCCGACATATGGTTCAATGTGGTAGATGTCAGGGTTAATCCCGTACTTAACGTAATAGTGAGATTGTAATTGAGAGTGAGAGGAGGCTGCTTTGGAGCCGGCGACCTCGGGGTTGGACGAACCACGTGATACGGGTTGTCGCTCTTGGGTCTCGGCCGCTAGAGTGTCAGAAACATCGTGGTCGAGATGTCGAGTTTGAGGAAGACATGACACGAGAATAGAAGGGAGGACCAAGTAAATTTGAAATTTGTGATAGAGCTAGAAAAATCGGTTTAAGGAGATAGATGTCAAAGGCATGGAGGGTATAATTTCGTGAAGAAAGTATGCATGGGGTCGGGAAGTTATAGGGAGAGGAAAGGGCGGCATGCGTATTCATGTCGCCTAATCAAGGAGTAAGAATCTGTGATTAAGGAAAAGCCCCTGCCCCCATCATCTCTTTTGAAAACCCTCTCGCACATATTGCGCTCCAACCAGACTTAACAAGTTTTTGGAAAAAGAACAATCGTTTACATGAAAATCTAAAATTACAAAATGCGAGAATCCTTGCGAGAATTCAAGCAAGAACTCAAGCGAGAATTCATGCGAGAAGGCAAAGTTAGAGAAATTACACGGTAGGTTGCGGATTGGAACGAAGGCTTGAAGAAGAAGTTGAAACGGAAGTCGCGAGGGCTCTACACGCCACCTTCTTCTCCTGGAAATCCTTATGATACTCAGAAATTTACGGATTAGTTGATTATAAAAGTGTATGCGATGGGGAAGTGCGGAGTGTAAAATCTTTGAAGAAGGGTTTTAAACTCCAAAAGTATGGGAATGGAAAGGTTAGGGAGTTACGAGAGGGAGTTAATGGAGTATGATTTTTGAAATTCCCCCCATTATTGCGAATATTTAAGGGATGGACGGCTCAGTTTCCAATGTAAGTGTACGGCCCCCCAGCCGTCAGCTCACCCCGTCACGACACGTGGCACGAGCGTGGCGAATAAGGACTATTTCCTCGCCAATGCGGAGGATGAAATTGCGAGACTTATGCGACATTAAATAAAGTTCTCGCCTGGACCATGAATAATCCAAGGCTTGAACTTGGGGGCTTCTGATACGACCCCATAAATTATATTGGGCCCAGGTAGTAAGAAACCAGGCCCAATAGCTAATTAAGGTCCAGGCCCATTGGGCTTAGGCCGCCCAAGGGAATTTGCCGTGGCGCTGACATAAAATGAATGGGCTCCTTGGAGCTGTTTTAGACCCCGGCGAGAAGGGACGTGGGGATACAGATTTTAGGGGCAATGGGGCTATGCGAAAGACATGGCTGAGCTCATGCTCGCCTCATGAGTAAGACGAGTACGTTGCTCGCAGGCTACCTAGGTCAGGGCGACATGACAGTTGATGTCGCCCATAATCAGCTTGTCGCCTGACCGACAAGGAACTCAGGGCATTACCAGGATGGCACGCTGATTGTCGCCTACGTCCCTAACCCTAAGTACTTGTGATGTGTGACTGATGTGACAAGGTGAATAGTGAAATCCCACTAAGTTGAGGTTGGTTGAGATCAATTCCATTGGATGATTGACAAGTGTCCCCCATGTGCAAGGCACATGGGGGGTTTAGGGATATAAAAGGTGAATAGTGTTCATTGCATGGGTATGTTCACTCTCTCTCTGCATTCTCTCTCTAAGTTCTTCATTGTTTACCACCTTCCTTGTTCATCTAACCTTACTCTCACGCCGGAGGGGGTACGCCGGAGTCACCCCCGGCCTAGTTTACCTTGTTCCTTGTGTGTAGGCGATCAACCAAGTAAGGAAGCAGCCGGAGTGTCCAAGTTAGCTCAGTTCCTGTGCAACCAAAGATTTCCCATGGTAGCATCACTACTGAACTTAAAGGTACCCGTGGGTATTATGCACCAGAATATGTTACGGGCGGTCATGTAACAAGGAAAGCAGATGTATATGCGTTTGGTGTTGTCTTGTTTCAGGTCTTATGTCGGAAAATGCCTTGGGATCGTGGTGATGAGAGCTACTATCGCAAGGAAGATGAGGATTTAGGACTTTGGGCGCAGGAAAACGTTGATATTAAAATCAAAAGAGAAATATCTGTAGATTCTTTAAAGGAATTTTGTGATATTGTAAACAAGTGCTTGAGAAAAAATCCGGATGAACGCCCTACTATGGAGAATGTGGTGTTGGATCTAGAGAAGGTGCTGAAATACCAAAAGGATCATCCAGAAGCTAGGAAACTTCATGATCAACCTATAGGGTTTCTCCCCATGAGTTCCAGGTATTAATTATTGGTAACATTTTCATACAATCCCAATACACTCATGTCGTTGAAGAACTCAGTTTGTTCTTCCAATTCCAAATATACAACTTGAAATTAAATTAGTCATAATCAATGTTTGTATTTGATCAGGAGTGAGCTAGAGGAGCGTAGCACCCATACACATAAGTTGGTCCAACTCGAATCTGATAGAAATTTCATCTGTAATTTCTGTTATACACCTGGTCAAGGCAAAGGATATCGTTGCCAGAGATTGCAGTGTGATTTTGTTCTTCACGAGTATTGCAACACGTGTCCGAGCAGCCAACTCTCTTTCATCCACCCTCATCTGCTCAATCTGGTAGCCAGCAAGGAGAAAGAAATGCTCCTAATCTGCAACATATGTGAAAATCCCGTAGAAGGGAAATTCTACAAGTGCAACATTAACTGTGACTTTGATATTCATCCTCTTTGCACTCAGTTGCCCTAAAATCTAAGTCATGTGCTTCATCCTATGCATTCATTAAACCTCCAAACATCAACACCTAGCACAAGTGTGTGCATGGTTTGTGGGGAAGAATGCGCTTCTTGGAGGTATGGTTGCGGAGTTTGTAGCTTTAACATTCATCTCGAGTGTGTTAGCAAAGGTCAATCCATTATGCGCAATAATAATATTCAGGTTAAATCGGGTGGTGGGATAATGATAGGACTGTGAGTGGCTGCAGTCATGTTGAGATCAATTGCAGCTGGAATGCTTACTGTTGCCATTTTTGGTGGTATTAGTGGCATAAGTCCTTTTAAATTAGGAATTTCTGGATTTGGTGCCTGGATTATTCATGAATTTTGGATGCATGTTCTTGAAATCTCTTACTTTGTAATGATAGTACAGAGAGTGGCTGCAGTCATGGCGATATCAAAAGCAGTTGGAATGCTTATTGCTGCCATTATTGGTGGTATTAGTGATATAAGTCCTTTTATATTAGGAATTTCTGGATTTGGTGCCTGGATTATTCAAGAATTTTGGATGCTTGGTCTTGAAATCTCTTACATTGTAGGGAGATATATTGCAGCTGGAATGCTTACTGCTGCCATTATTGGTGGTATTAGTGGCATAAGTTCTTTTAAATTAGGAATTTCTGGATTTGGTGCCTGGATTATTCATGAATTTTGGATGCATGTTCTTGAAATCTTTTACTTTGTAATGAGACAGAAGGGAAGAGAAACGGCGTACAAGAAGAGACAGTGAATTTCAGAGGAACATATCTTTTTCATATTGATCTACATTCAATATTACTCAGAGTCGGATGTAAAGTCAGTTACAGGCATCATCATTATTGATGTCTAATCATTGAATACATGTAGTATACAATGTGGTACAGGTGATCTCGTCTATTCTAAAAGAGTATTCATATCGAAGCTCACATTTTGAATTCATCAATTCTATATATATAGAGTAGTATATATTACTCAAGTGTTACTTTGGCAACAAACTCTACATTTTTTTCCTTTCGCTTAAGTTTAATTTTTCTGAAATTCACTATAAGAAATTTAAAAAATCTAGAAAAATGTCAACCACAGATGTTTAATTTCCCCTATTTTAAGAACTATCAATATTTTTTGCTGTTGAAAAAAACTAGTCAGTAACCCGTCGGTACCCGACGGTGAATAATTTTTTTTTGATTAAGTAAATAATTATTTATGTGTTTTAATTGATTTTTAAGTAACAATATAAATCAAAATTGATAATCAATGTAGCGGATATTAGGAGTATAATTAATACAGAAAAAAGTTGTTGACACATGATGTAACGTGGAAAACCCTTGAGACAACTATCTCGCCGGCACAAAACCACGGGAGGTTAGGTCCCTGCCTAACCAAAAAACATTATTAAGATTTTAGTGTTACAACTTTGGAAGATGAAGAGATATGGTTACAATAGCGTGAGTTTAATAGTGTGTGCCTAAATGTCAAAATAATCTCTTCCATCTCCTATATATTTAAAGAAAAACAAAGAAAATAATAAGAAATTGCAATACTTTTGTTTAACCACAAATTGTGCGACATAAATTCTCGAGTCATCGAAAACTTTCTTGTAGACTACATTCAGCGTTTTGTCATATGTTTGAGCATACGAATCACAAATAATAACTTTAAGTCCTCTCTTCTTTGGTTACTACGAAAAATGCTACATAAAGTTGTCCATGATTGAAAACGGGATGTGAAAGATATAGTCCTACATGGGAAAGAGATTGTCCCTGACTCTTGTTGATTGTCATAGCAAAAGAAACGGCAAGTGGAAATTGCCTTCTTTGGAATCTAATCGGAAATTTTGTCACATCTGACGGAGACATTATCATTCTAGGAATAAGCACCTTCATGCCAGCATTATTTCCCGAAATCATCTTGGCTTCAACTACGTGCTTATCTACATATATGTAACAAAATTAAGTATTAAATTATATGTATATAAAAAACAAAAAATTACTGTATTTACCTAATTGAGTGGCAATCATTCTGGTGCCGTTACACAATTCAGCAGCTTGATCAAGATTTCTCAAAAGCATTACTATGCACCCAACCTTCAACTTAATAATGTGATTTGCCAATCCAGAACACTTGATAGTGTTTAGAAATTCAGGTGAGAATATATCTTCAGCACCATTTTCATCATCCTCATCCTTACAAATGACATCAAAACTCATATATTCAACTTCGTCTCCCGGAAAGAGTGACATGACATAATCATTTATGTTATCGACAATCTCATTTGTTGGAGCAAGCACAGCTCTAGTCTGAAAGAATCCTTCGACATCCTTATTTTGCAATAAGTCAGGATATATAGATTCGACTATTTTTGCAATAGGATCTGAAGCCTCACGAATCAATATACCATCAGGAAGGTTAATGTCAATTTCCCCGTCATTATCTCCACCGGCAATCCCATCTCCGACACTCAAGAGCCACTGAGCGAAATCTCTTATCTCTTCGGAATTATGAGAAGTAGAATCACCCTACATTAAGTTAAATATATACAAATTACATAAATTGAAATAAAAATATTTAAGTAGATGAATAAAGGCTATTTAAGAATTACTGCAATCTCATATTATTCGTCAATGCGAGAACCTCACGGTCATTCCATATTTTGGATGAACAGAGTGCGGCATGCACAATATCATGCCTACTCCCTTTAGGAACAACGGGTAAAATGCATGCGAAGTCACCACCGAGTACAATAACTAAACCACCAAATGGTTTATTGGAATATCTCCCCTCGGGTGTACAAATAATATCTCGGAGGCTACGATCGAGAGCCTCAAAACAATTTTTATGAGCCATTGGAGCTTCGTCCCATATAATTAGTTTGGTTTTCTGTAGAAGTGCTGCCTCATCCGTACCCGACTTTAGTTTACTGCAAGTTGAGCTCTCGTTTACTGTATCGGGATACCGAACCTAGAATGCGCGGTCCTACCTTTCGGAAGGAGCAATGAAGCTATGCCACTGGAAGCAACATGAAGAACAATATCTCTCCTGCTCCTTAATGCAGAACACAGTGTTTTCCATAAGAAGGTCTTTCCCATACCACCATAACCATAGAGGAAAAACACACCACCGTTTCCTCGATCAACAGCCGATATAATCTTATCATAAACACTCTTTTGCTCAGCTGTTAACTGAGGATGTAATCTGAAGTGCTCAGCTTTCATCTCATCAATGTCATAAGATGGCTCAACTAGAATGAGCTTATTTATCGCATCACCAATGTCATTGCCCACCGGTTTAGGCATGTCTTTAAATTTATGGAGGCTTCTTTGCAATTCTCGATCATTAACTTCTCAATTTCCGCCAAAGCAAGATTACGGACTGTTCATTAAATAATTTCAAATACGAAATTATAAAAAACAAAATAAATATATTAATATAGATAAATATATAGAATCATATTGTATAAGCGTAAAGTAGAAATAAAATCATAATTGATATTTATTGTAAAACAAATATGTAAACATGGGACGGAATACCCGAATTATCATGCATCCTCCGATACTTGTACTCTATATCATCGGATAATAAGTGCCAAGTCTTCTCCCATACCTCTCCTGGATTCGACATACTATTCGATAGTAGCAACATAGAAAATAGTCTTTTCAGACTATCGGGCAACCTCCAATGACTCGCTTTTATAATTCCATCAACATATTCCTTGTCATCATCTAATAATCCCCGGAGCGTAACATGCGAGATTTGAAATCGGGATGAACAACGCGATTCGGATTCTCAAATCCTTGAATTCCATGGGACTGCTACATGATTCAACATTATCACGAGGTAATACAATTATCCGCAATTCATTGGAACATGATAAATACCCCCCTGCAAAACGTTTATCTTTCCTCGGACGCCATTCATGTTTAGTTTTATCCCATACGAAATGATGAGGAAATTCACGGTATTTATATTTCCAAGCCTACGAATGAATCTTGTTATACTCCATCCACTTCATAAATTGAGATTCTTTAGCGTCGCTTTATCCAAAACATCAGGAAGAAAGTCCCCGTCCTTGAAGGGGATACTATGGTCACCCTCCAAGTGAAAAGCCAAGCGCTCAACAGGAGGGGTCCGATAATGTATGTCGAATCCTAAAATCCTCCACATAGTTTCACACGTAGAGACATATCGACAATCAATTTGCCTTTTCACCTCATCATTTTCGATTGCAAGGCATATCCTCGGTTCCCTTGTTTATATACTTGAACAAATACTTGATTGCCTTGCTCTGATTACAGTACTCGACATTTATGTGAGCTTCGTACTTTAGCAAAAGATATGGATTGAATGGGATAACTGAACAATTGTCGAGACCAACTCCACCCTTATCAATTATGAAACCCGTGTCTCTTCGCCTATATACATGATACCCATTCTCGTCTACACGAGTGCGATCATTGAATGATTTAGGGAATTTCTTTGAGCATCTGTTGTGATCCATACACGGAGATTTAGGATTAGCAGCACCACATGGTCCATGCAACATATATTCAGCAACTGCCTCGTATAATCTAGGATATTTCTCCTTGTCAGGAATCTCAGCAATAATCCACTTGTCAATATCTTCAGGATTATGACCCTAATCCTGGCGGTTAAGAAAGAGAAGAATATGAGCATGCGAAAGGCCCCTCTTCTGAAACTCCACCGTGTATATAACTGCATGAATCAATTTACAAAATAAGAGAAACATGCTAATAAAAAAAAATATAAATGACAAAACAATAAGAGAAAAACAAATAATATTTAAAGATTTACTTACTTGCTTTTGGGGTGCCAAATACTTTGCCTTCCTTGAAATCTGCAATCATCTGATTAAGCTTCATTCTAAATACCCTGTTTAATACATCAGGCCTATTCTCAGGCCTAATGCCATATTTTTTTACAGAATCTCGTAATCTCCGGCCATTTAGGATTACACGTAAATGTTATGAAAAGTGACGGACCCAGTCCATTTACATATAGTGAGAGAATCCTGGTAATTTTGAGTCATCCACCGCTACCCGCCGGTATCAGAGGATGGCAATATAACTCGTCTCACAGATGCTTCGCCGGTATCTCCCCTTACCGATGCATCCGACAGATTTTTATAAGTTTCCATCGGAAGAGTAGGCTGATTATAACCTATCCATTGAAGCCTCTGTGTATCCATCATAACATATGCATCAACCATAAATTCTTGCGGACAACCGACCGCTTCTCATAAGCTGTGATCCTTCTCTTATCCTCTCCTGAAGTCGAAAAGATAAAAACTCTTTTACTGACAAACTTGATCTCTTTGCCCCGGGAGGTTTATTTCTCGGAATGTCTGTGAAATATCCATCTTCACCGTATACAAATAACAGATGATAATGTAGAGGAAGGTAAGATTTATCAAATTCATGAATATGTTTCAGAGCCACATTCTGATTTTCAATAACAATGTCCCTGACATCACCCGAATCATCAATATCACCTTCAATTATAGCAGCGACCTCTG
Source organism: Adenophora triphylla var. japonica (assembly GCA_022495995.1). Classification (NCBI taxonomy): domain Eukaryota; kingdom Viridiplantae; phylum Streptophyta; class Magnoliopsida; order Asterales; family Campanulaceae; genus Adenophora; species Adenophora triphylla. The sequence goes on along the minus strand of JAFEMH010004517.1, from coordinate 94,819 downwards.
AAGCTGTCGGCATATTAAACGGTTTTCCATCTCTACCCTGCTTTCCTATAAGCCTCAATTTAATATCTTTCTTCATTCCAATATGTTCTCTGGCCATTACATGCGTGCATGTGCATAAGGGTTATGCACATCTATCATATTTTTCAAATCAGCAACAATTGACTCATCGAATGGAGAAGGCTTATCTTTATCTTTCCTGCTTGTGTGAAAGAATCAGACATATAAATAGAAGATAGTCATACAATATATGTAATATACATTATAATTCTCGAATAATTAAATAAAACGTACTGAAAGCATTAATTCTATTTTTAACTTCATTATCCGTGTCATAGATATAAAGCGAGAAAAAAGGGGGAGGATGGCTGTCATTAGGCAATAAAGAACATATCATATGATCATTCTTTCCTTTCAATTTAAACGAATAAGGACCACGACCATTGTTTATGCCATGGTCAACTGCACCGATCATTGAAGTGAATACGAACATAGAATTGTACGCTCGAATATTGTCTTTATAATTTTTACTCTTTTCATGCTTGTTTTCTAAGAGATCACTCAATAACTTAGGTGGCTGCACTAATGGGTCAATCTGAACTTTTCCATTCATGCAACATAATGAAAATTTAGGTTTGTGTTGATGCTTGCGTACTTTTTAACCTTTCATCATACCAGAACATCGCACCACATTTCGCACATTCGTACTCCGGATCGCCTATATCCCCATAAACTACAATATATTGATAAATATTTAAATTATGTTAGTAATTCATAGGCTATCCAGAGAAAATAATAATATAATATATACTTGAGAAAAAAATAATAATAAACACACTGTATTTTATTGTTCGTCAGAATCTTTTTGCTTTCTACCGACGTGCGCTTTCTTGGATTTTTCCTTCTGATTTATTAACGACTCACTTGTTGTCGCATGCATGCGAGAATTATTTATTAACGCGGATTCTGTATACAAATGGAATATATGACTTTGTATTAATGAAATATTTTATCATAAACCATTGAATAATATTGTAATAATAAATAGTTTTATTAAAAATATCGAATGTTGAACAATTAAAAAAATCATTACCTAAATTCACAGTAGGAGATAATAATGTTGTATTATTTGCTCTTTGTTACATTATCTGTTCCCACAATGTCAAAAGAATGTTGAGAACGATTAATATATTTATTTTAGCGCTTTAAAATATATAGTTGACTAATAAATCAAACATATAACTTACCGAGATATAGAATTTGTTTTCATTAATTCAACTTCAATTGCGGAAAGCTGAATCCATCAACATCCAAATTTATCTTTGAAGATTCCAAAATAGAAGCGGCTACCTTTCTTGGTCTCCGATTTTCTTTTCTCACCGTCTTTTAACAAATTTGTCGTAATAGAATCCAAAGAAGAAGAAATAGTTTTTCTCGGTCGTCCAATTTTTTTAGGCTCAAGGAGCGTGCCGTGGAAAGTGTTATGTACACTTGATGCTATGCTCGTAAATTTAGCTGAATAAGAAAAATAATTATTCTTTAATAAAAGATTATTAAGAAATTAAAAATAAAAATAAAATAGGAAAAATATTGTAAATTAACAAAGAAAATCATACATATAGATCCACGGTCGTGACTTGAATTAGGAGTAAGATTTTCATTTGTATGGTTCACACCAATACCTGTATATCAAGTATTATTATCTTAGATCTAAATTAATTAAAAAATTTATATAAAAAAATCACATTATATATATATATAAACAATTTTTTTTTAGAATTTGTCTTTCTAATGAAAATACTTCAAAATTGACAAAATTCAATAACATATTACCTTGAGCCGTAATACAACTTTGATGATTACTCGGTGAAATCAAATGACTACCCGATGATAAGTCCACTAAAAATAAAAATAAATTCATTTAAAATGTTAGTAAAATAATAAATATAAAATCATGCATTCTTATAATTTAATTTTATACACATGATATTGATGGATATGCTAAAATAATAATAAAGTAAATAATAAAATTACCTTTAGAAATATCCGTCAATGGTAATCGTTGAGAAGATCGTTACGATAAATTTATGAAATCGTTGTCCACATCAGTAGTAAGATGCGTTTTTCTTTTCATAGATGATCTATACATTTGTATAATCTAAAAAAAACTCAAATATTAATGAACATATATTTAGATAATGTTAATAATTTAACAACAGTCTAGAAATAAATAAAAATAAAATAACAAAGCATATACTCCCTTCGTCCCAGCTTAGTGGAGACTTATTTCCTTTTTGATTTGTCCCAGCTCAGTGGAGACTACCCAAAATGGAAAGGAATCTTCACTATTCCCCCCACTCAGTCTCTCCCCAACTCCATCTATTCCATTTTTACACTCACAACACCAATTAAATCACTATTCCTCCCACTCATCATCTCTCCTATTTAATATATCCTACTCACAACACTTTCATTATTCCTTAATCGGTATGCCCAACTTTTTGTTATATAAACAATTTACAAATAAGTAAAATACATAACTTAAAAGGGTTATTATATTAAACGCAATATTTATTATGAAACGAAGGAATTATACAGTTATTTAACTTAATTTAAATTTATGAAATCAGTAAAACGCATTTTACACATAAATTTCCTTGCCATGTAACTCTGTTACCTAGCAAAATTAGATAGCATTGAAATGAGAGAATACATTTCATTTCCTTTGCAACATTTTTCTCCACAATACCGTGACTCGATCATGATTGAAACCTCTTAAAAAATGTCTAGTGATATAGTGATAAAAGCACTCAAATTTTGCTTATAAAACGATTCCCGTTAATCAAGACTTATGCAATTGTAACCAATAACACGTTCTATAATAAAAATAAATCATTAAATTCTCTAGTAATTTTTGATTATTTGTCAAATACACATAGGTAACGACCTTGAATATTGAAGAAAATATAAATAATAATGCAAGCAAGAACTATTTTATGGATCAATTACACATTCATGAGTCGAGAAATGCCAACAATTCTCCAATTTGGCATTAGGATTCCTAATTGAACCGCTACCTCTCTCTCTCTCTCTCTCACTATATATATATATATATATATATATATATATATATATATATATATATATAGGGTCCTATTATAATGAGAACCAAATTTATATGAGAACCATAAGAACCACTAACAGTCATTGGATTAAAAAACACATCAATGCTTCAGATTAAAAAAAAAAGATAGAGGGAGTGGCATTTTCGTAATTATTTCATTTAAAATTCCCCTCAAATTGCAAAATAAAATATCTCAATATCTATAAGTCGAAAAAAAAAATCGAAAACACTGATTTTTTTGTCTTGACGAGACGATTCAAACTAGATCCTTGAAGATAGGATTTTGAAAAAATAATATTGACTTATAGATTACTTAACTAGTGTACACTATTTAACTAGTGAACACTAGCTGTGTTGTCTTAGTGAACACTAGCTAGTTGTCTTAGTGAACACTAGCTGTGTTGTCTTAGTGAACACTAGCTAGTTGTCTTAGTGAACACTAGCTGTGTTATCTTAGTGAACACTAGTTGTGTTGTCTTAGTGAACACTAGCTAGTTATCTTAGTGAACACTAGCTGTGTTGTCTTAGTAAACACTAGCTTTATTGTCTTAGTAAACACTAGCTTAGTTGTCTTAGTGAACACTAGCTGTGTTATCTTAGTGAACACTAGCTATGTTGTCTTAGTGAACACTAGCTAGTTGTCTTAGTGAACACTAGTTGTGTTATCTTAGTGAACACTAGTTGTGTTATATTATGTTCTAGTCATACTAATTTAAACCCTCATAAACTATGAGCCGTTTTTCATCAATTAGTAACGCAAAAGCGAGGACTTAATGTTGTTTTATCATAATTGAGACCTTTATCTTCTTTGCCGTTCTAATGGTAGTCATAGCTCTGTCGTTGTGTCCATCCGCGACGACAATTATTTTTTCTAATTCCGCGGATTATTTTTGGGCGGTTCTTACACTGTTCGGCTAGTGATAAAGCAAATGTAATAAAAATTCAATCTTGCTACCTATTCAATAAAACATTTGTTGAAAATGTATAGTTTCCTTGTATTTCTTTTACTTCTTGAACCGAGGTGGGACTACGCGAATTACGGCTACCTTGATGCACTAAAACACCTTGCGATGCGAAAGAAGAAGGTTAGCTTTGTGGCGGTTGCCTTCTGCCATCTCTTTGCAAGCCATAATTTCGCTATTATGCTAGAGTGGTTTGATAAATTTCTTGATTAGACCCGATTACTTGACTTGTGATATGCGGGTAAGATCACTAGCTAGTTGTCTTAGTGAACACTAGCTAGTTATCTTAGTGAACACTAGCTGTGTTGTCTTAGTGAACACTAGCTGTGTTGTCTTAGTGAACACTAGCTAGTTGTCTTAGTGAACACTAGCTGTGTTGTCTTAGTGAACACTAGTTGTGTTGCTAGTGTAACCTAGTGTACACTAGCTATGTGTATCAGCATTGGCTAATGTAAACTAGCTAGTTTAACTTAGTGTACTCTAGATATGTTGTCTTAGTGAACACTAGCTGTGTTGTATTAGTGAACACTAGCTGTGTTGTATTAGTGAACACTAAATTTGTGTTGCTTATGTACACTAGCTAGTTGTCTTAGTGAACACTAGCTATATTGTCTTAGTAAACCCTAGTTGTGTTGTCTTAGTGAACACTAATTTGTGTTGCTTTTGGTTTATATTAAAATATTATCAAATTATAATTATTAATATGGATGGAGCAAACATTGTACGTGATGCATTTTCCCTTTATTATAATTAGGAATTGAAATTCTACCTCTGTTTTAAAAATTAGACGTTGTTCAATATTATTTTTCAAAATCCTTTCTTCAGGGGATCTAGTTTGAATCGTCTCGTCAAGACAAAAAAATCGGTGTTTTTCGAATTTTTTTCGACTTATAGATATTGAGATATTTTTTTGAATACTATTGGATAGACAATGGTTAATGCGGCCATTCCAAATAGGTATTCTCTCTCTCTCTCTCTCTCTCTCTCTCTCTCTCTCTCTCTCTCTCTCTCTCTCTCTCTCTCTCTCTCTCTCTCTCTCTCTCTCTCTCGCTCTCTCTCTCTCTCTCTCTCGTCTTTTGCGGTCTAACGATGTACAATTCGGATAAGTAGTTGTTGGAGTCGAAAAAGTTAAAATAAAGGGGGTTATATTTAATCAAATTTTGACCAAATGAATTAAGCTTGGGAGGAATTTGAACTTTGAAGATTAATTAGTGTCTTTAATAATTAATTAACTATTGAAATCTTGAATTGGGGTTTGTCTATTTCTTGTTCTTGTCAACAATTTTTTATTGTAATTACGAATTTCTTTATTGTTTTGATATATTTTTGAATTGGGGTTGTCAATAAGAGAATGAAGAAGTCCATGGATACGGTTTATATTTATGTAGTAGGTACGTTTTGGTAGTGTTAAACCATTTTCATGTGATTGAGAGTGATTGAGATATGAGCTAGTTGTTTAAAAATGTTTTAAGTTGTTGTTTTAAGTTGTTTCTTGACTTAGGGATGGTAGAAGTATCCTTTTGTAAAGATTTATTCACAAATTATTAGTGTTACAATTTATATACGAAGGCAAGAACAGGTAAATAATCTCAATTATTACTCATTCAATTTGTTTGGTTTAAGTTGTTTCTTGTTTTCTTTCTTCTTTCTCCTTTCAGGTAGAGAGTGATTGAGATATGAGCTAGTTGGAAACTTTTGGAGGTATAGACATTTACTTCTTTTTTTGAATCTAATCCAGATTTTTAACTAAGTACAAGTAATATTTAGCTTAGGGTCGAAAAACAATGATTGAAGGGACCAAGTCAACTTTTTTGAATCTTATTCTAATTTTATTGCATGTTTTAACTTATGGTACATTGTGATACATCATTTTGGTGGAGGCTGATGGAGGCCAATATGAATGTGTTTTTTTTTGTTTTTGCGTCATTTTGGAGGTTGAAACACACTATGGAACAATATGTATTTAGCACAAAACTTATTAATGTAATTATTACACTATCTTTTGTAATAGTATTTGGCACGAAACTTGTTGTATATATTATGTTACTTTTTATGTCAATATAATGTTTTTATTACTTAATGATTTATTTAGCATTTGTTATTATTCTAATCATTATTATTAATATTACAAATATGTAGCCGTTGCATCAGGTCTAATCATTATTATTAATATTACAAATATGTAGCCGTTGAATTAGTTGTTTTGATAGTCGTTGCAATAGAAATGAAGTGTTGCATTAGTTAACCAAATAGTTGCAAACCAGACCGTTGCATTAGATTTCAATCTAATGCAACGACATGGTAAAGGCGTTATCATATTAATTTATCGTTGCACTAGACCTAATGCAACGCAACCGTATGAAACGGTCATTTTGCGTTGCATTAGAGCTAATGCAACATAAAATGTCCCCTAATGCAACGATTTTTAGTGTTGCACTAGCTCAAAAATGTAGTAGTGCCTTATGTTGTTACTGAATAGATGTGTTCATCTCAAACATGGTTAGTTTACCTACAAGAGTATCTAATCCCATGATTGTAGTGTCATGTGCTTCTTCAATAGTAGCAATTTTAATATTAAACTTATCAGTAACAGTTCTTAACATCTTGCTAACTAACTTAGCATTTGATATAGGCTCACCTAGGGAGAGACATTCAGTTGAGATTTCTCTCAATTTTGATGAATAGCTTTTTATGTCCTCAGTCTCATTCATCCTCAAGTTTACAAACTTGGTCATGAGAATTCTCAACCTAGTAGCCTTAACACTATCATCACCCTCACATTGACCTTGCAAAATATCCCAGGCAGTTTTTGCTACATTTTGATTTATTACAAGTCTGAACATGACTATATATATCACCTAGAGCCTTGGAATTATAGTTAGCAAGGGTGACCTCAGTAGTGGTTCATTCTTCCTCAGGTTTGAGTTTGAAGATTTTTTCTGAGGTTTCCCCCTCTTCACTATTTTTACTTTCAACCTTAGAAGGGGACCATGGAATAATAATACTAAACCTTGCTTGTTCATCAATTGCTTTGATGAAGAGACGCATCTTAGCTTTCCAAATAGCATAATTAGATCCATCTAAAACCGGTGGACGGTATTGATTCAAGCGCGATTCCAGAATGACCGCTCTTTCTTGGATCTCACTCAGTTTAATCGAGTGTGGCTCTGATACCAATTGAAAGAAATTGAATGGCTAGGAAGTGCACGGGGAAGTTACGAGCGCTGATGTGAGTGCGAAGCTATCACACGGCACTAGCATCGGCGATAAACGCGGCGGAATAAATAGTTTTAAAACGAATTAAAACACAAAAATAACACTTATCTACATCAACTTCTTTGTAGACAATAAAACTTCTCTTATTAAAATACTTTTGAATCGGTTACAGAAACGAAACTAAGAGAAGACAAAATAATCAAAATACTCTCACAGAAAAAAACACTCTTCTGTAGTATGGAACTTCAGCAACTTAGAGCTTAAAAACCGTGTTTTCTAAACAACCTTGAGTCTTGTATTTATAGCCAAGGAAGTCACAGATTAGGATGAGATAAGCTTGAGGAAAATATCTTCAATTTAATCTTCTTTATCTTCTTAACCACTCAAGCAATCATTTTCTTTTAGACTTCTTTTTCTTGTGTGAGAGACCTACTAAATAGCCAAAATAAAAACTAAATAAATCCGAAATTTTTTAGTAGGTTAGTCAATAAAATAAATAACTAAATAAACTAAAGAGATATTTACAAATATATTCTAAAAATAAGAAAGATACAAATTCTAATAATTAAAAAATCATCCTTGGAAAATATATGTGAAACACACACACTTACGGTGTTTGTGGATTCGACTCTTTCATTGCGCATTTTACTACATTGATAAACTAGTACACTTGCTATCTAATTTAGAGCATCCACAATGGGAGCTTTTTGAGAGCTCCTTATTCTTATGAAAAAGCTAGCTTTTTACCATTGTGAAAATGATGAAAGAGCTCCTTAGTAAGGAGTAGCTCTTTCTACAAAGAGCTAGCTTTTTAGCTTTTTATCATTAATGCTACACATTTTCTATGCAAGTCATTCACTCTTTTTACATATGGGACCCATAAAAAAGTTGAAAGAGGAGTTTTATCATTGTGAAAAAGTGCTTGAGGTTTTTAAGTTTTGAATTATAATGATGTGGCTCATAAAAAATATAAAAAAAGTTATTTAGAGAGCTCTACCATTGTGGATGCTCTTAATAAGAGGGAGATTTTTTACATCAATCACTCATTGATATCAAGTGAGTTTGTTTGAGAGATGAGTAAGAAGATGAAAGAGGTAGGAATTAAATTCTCTCCCTAGCACTCTTTATCTCTCTAAAATTTTGAAAATCGTTATTTTGATGTCAAATGTGTTTGTTTTGAAATTTGAAAATGAGTAAGAAGATGAAAGGGGTTGGAATTCAATTCTCTTTCTCTCTCTCTAGTTCTCCTTCTCTCTAAAATTCCAAAAATCACTCGTTAATATCAAGTGATTTTATTTGAGAGATGGTTAAGAAGATGAAAGGGGTTAGAGATACATTCTCAATTAGTTTCTCTCTCTAAAATTTTGAAATTACTCATTAATATCAAATGAGTTTGTTTGTTTTTTGTTCTCTGAATTTATGTTTATGATTTGAAAATGATGAAGAAGGTGAAAGAGGTTGTCTTTGACTTATCATGTTTTGGTCTTTGGTATGGTTGTAATTACCCTAATATTTTATTTTATTTATTTATTTAGTATTTTTTCTTTTAATTAATTAATTGTGTTATTTAATTAATTACTTGTATATTTTTTCCTAATGGACCAGGTAAGTGGGCTTGGTTTACTTAAATTGAATTTCCTTATTTGACTTGGACTTGCTTTATTTTGGGCTTAGGTTGTATAACCCAACTATAAATATAAACTTTCCTAAACCTAGGGCCTCATATTATTTTAAGTTGTGAGAAAGAAATAGAGAGAGATAGCCGAGTAGAGAGAGAAACGGGCAGAGAGAGAGAGAGAGAGAGAGAGAGACGGACGCAAGAACCGAGGAGAGAGAGAAGGGCAGCCAATTTTGGAAGAGGAAGAAGAAGAAAGAAACTCCATTGTTTTGTGTTCAAGGTTCAAGACTAAGGTAAGATCAAACCCTTTCTTGTTTTGGCTTTATATTAAAACCCTAGAAAACCCTAGGAATTTAAGAATGAGATTAGGGTTTAGGAAATCAAGGTATTTGTGATTTATATTTTTACCTTTTTAAATGGCATTTATCAGTTATTTTAAATTAATAAATTCATTTATCAGTTTTCTAAGAGTATTTTGTGTTTGGTATACGGTTAAACAAAGGGTAAATCGGTTATTTAACTAATAAATGCATTTATCAATTATAAATACGATATTTTTGCCCATTCAAAAAGAATAAATAAATAAAAAAGCAGTTTTTTGTAAAATCATAACTTGCACGTTATTTTTTTGTAAATTGCATCTTTTGAGGTAGTTTTTGGTAAAAACTCCTATGATTTATTTATTATTTTGAAAAATCGAGATCATTAAGTAGAATAAAGTTGAGTATATTTATCTCAATCTCGTATTTTAGAAAGTAATTTAACATGTCAATTTCATCGTAAAATAAACAAAGAGAGAAGAAAAGGGAGGACATAAAAAGTAAGAGTGTGGTGTGTGAAGAGAGAGAGAAAGGAGGTTGTGGTAGAATTAAATTCAAATAAGAGAGAGTTAATTTATGGGGCATTTACCAAAAACTCTCTTTAAAGACAGAAATTTACAAAAAATAAAATAAAAAACACAAACACACAAGTTGAAAACTAACAAAAAAACTCCTTAAATATTACTGAAAAACTCATTGGTATATTGAATGAGAAAAATTATATACTCTACATTATCGAGGAAGAGATTATAACTTTTTATAACTTCTACAAAACTTCCGTTATCGGTTGTTTAACCGATAAAAGTAAGCACAAATTTCCTTCAAAATAACTGATAAATTACATTTATCATGATTTAAACAAAACAATTGATAAATGTAACATATAACTGACAAATACATGACTTTAGAGGAATTATGAAAAGTTATAATCATTTAGTTGGTAGCGCGTATAATGGGGCTTCGGAGGAATTATGAAAAGTTACAATCTCTTCGCTAGTAGAGCCTTTTTTCTGTCTTTTTTTTCTTTTTGTAAATTTCGTTTTTTTGTCAGAGCTTTTTGTAGAATCATAGCTTAGGTGTTTTTTTTTTAAATTGCATCTTTTTTAGGGAGTTTTTGATAAAAACTCCTAAATTTATTTCACAGCAATTAATGTAGGCATTTAAGTATTGAAAGTAATTAGTTATAATTAATTAATTGATTTAATGAATCTATTAATTAAGTAGCAAGTGGTTTTGGAGGATAAATATTAAACGTGGTGTTGCCAGGTGTCCCAGGATGATTTCAGCTGTACAATCTAAGATAGAAGAAATGAGAGGACATAAAAATTTAAGAGTTTGGTGTGTGAAGAGAGAGAGAGAGAGAGAAAGAAAGAGCGATGTGGTTGTGGTAGAATTAAATTCAAATAGGAGGAAGTAAATTTATTTCACAACCATTAATGTAGATATTTAAATATTTAAAGTAATTTGTTATAATTTAATTAATTGATTTAATAAATGAAGAATGATGTCAGCAAATACGTAGTGTTAACAAGTGTTCTAATATGATGTTAGCAGTAATTGTTTTAGTAATTCTTTATAGTAATTGTTTTAGTAATATGATGTCCCCTCTTCAGTCAATGTTCCCTCCATGACAGGGCCAATTAGCTGCGGACACGTGGAGGCGGTCAAATACCAAAGTACCCTCTAGGGCGATCTCATTGCTTACGTCAGCGGGCACCTCCCAATTGCCTATAAATAGAAGACATTTGTCCCCTTGTGCAAGGTAAGTTCCAAATATATTGAGTAAGCCATATTACTCTAAACCCTAAACACACACACACACTCCAAGACATTCAAACGTCTTATATATCTCAGTATTCAAACGTCTTATGATGAAACTGGAAATTATTTCCTTTCTTTTGCATAATCAGAAAGCAACATTTATGATTTACCTACCACATTAATGTTGTAGACAATTTCTGATACCCTTTATTTCCCATCTCCATCTCAATAATTTCCTAGTCTTTTTCTATTTCTTCCTCTTCCTAACCTTACTGAAGTCTTCTTCCTTATTAATGAGGAGCTTATAGCTTATCCTTACCTGAATTACCATTTCCCCACATGGTTTTTCATAGCTTTCAGAGGAGCCACGAACTTATTAGGACATTAGTTAGCTAGCCATGTCATCCGGATCGTCATCCTCGACAAGAATCTGTCATCAATTTTCTCTAGAGGAGATCAAAGACGCAAGAAATCACTTTTGCAAAAGCAAGCTCCTCGGATCGGGTGGAGAAGCAAATGTGTATCTCACCAAAGTCTATATCGATGGGGAAGATATTCGTGTTGCAGTGAAGCATTTGTTCCCAGGCTCTAATGGATTTCATAAAGAGATTGAGACCATAACAAAGATTCAACACCCCCACATCGTCTCTCTGCTTGGCTACTGCGAAGAATTAGGTCAGAAGATTCTCGTTTATGAATACATGAAAAATGGAACTCTATCCGATTATGTAAAAGCTAGAAGCAAAATATGTTTGTCTTGGCAGCAACGAGTAAACATTTGCCTTGGTGCTGCTCGTGGGTTGCAACACCTTCATACTGCAACCAAAGATTTTCCCTTTGGGATCATTCACCGTGATGTGAAGCCCGGCAATATTCTAGTTGATGCTAATTGGCTTGGTAAAATTTCAGACTTTGGGTTGTTCAAGATGTCCCACGCTGACCAAACAAAATCCTCAATGACTACTGAACTTAAAGGTACCCGTGGGTATTATGCACCAGAATATGTTAGGGGCGGTCATGTAACAAGGAAAGCAGATGTATATGCGTTTGGTGTTGTCTTGTTTCAGGTCTTATGTCAGAAAATGCCTTGGGATCGTGGTGATGAGAGCTACTATCGCAAGGAAGATGAGGATTTAGGACTTTGGGCGCAGGAAAACGTTGATATTAAAATCAAAAGAGAAATATCTGTAGATTCTTTAAAGGAATTTTGTGATATTGTAAACAAGTGCTTGAGAAAAAATCCGGATGAACGCCCTACTATGGAGAATGTGGTGTTGGATCTAGAGAAGGTGCTGAAGTACCAAAAGGATCATCAAGAAGCTAGGCAACTTCATGATCAACCTATAGGGTTTCTCCCCATGAGTTCCAGGTATTAATTATTTGTAACATTTTCATACAATCCCAATACACTCATGTCGTTGTAGAACTCAGTTTGTTCTTCCAATTCCAAATATACGACTTGAAATTAAATTTGCCCAATCGAGTATACTCTAAGGTGCTTTTTTGGTTTGCTTTCTTTATTTAAAAATAAGTTTTGAAAACTGAATTCAAATCTATATAGTCATAATCAATGTTTGTATTTGATCAGGAGTGAGCTAGAGGAGCGTAGCACCCATACACATAAGTTGGTCCAACTCGAATCTGATAGAAATTTCATCTGTGATTTCTGTTATACACCTGGTCAAGGCAAAGGATATCGTTGCCAGAGATTGCAGTGTGGTTTTGATCTTCACGAGTATTGCAACACCTGTCCGAGCAGCCAACTCTCTTTCATCCACCCTCATCTGCTCAATCTGGTAGCCAGCGAGGAGAAAGAAATGCTCCTATTCTGCAACGTATGTGAAAATCCCGTAGAAGGGAAATTCTACAAGTGCAACATTAACTGTGACTTTGATATTCATCCTCTTTGCACTCAGTTGCCTCAAAATCTAAGTCATGTGCTTCATCCTATGCATTCATTAAACCTCCAAACATCAACACCTAGCACAAGTGTGTGCATGGTTTGTGGGGAAGAATGCACTTCTTGGAGGTATGGTTGTGGAGTTTGTAGCTTTAACATTCATCTCGAGTGTGTTAGCAAAGGTCAATCCATTATGCGCAATAATAATATTCAGGTTAAATCGGGTGGCGGGATGAATGCGTTAATGATAGGCCTGAGAGTGACTGCAGTCATGGCGAGATCAATTGTAGCTGGAATGCTTACTGCTTCCATTATTGGTGGAATTAGTGGCATAAGTCCTTTTAAATTAGGAATTTCTGGATTTGGTGCCTGGATTATTCATGAATTTTGGATGCATGTTCTTGAAATCTTTTACTTTGTAATGAAACAGAAGGGAAGAGAAACGGCGTACAAGAAGAGACAGTGAATTTGAGAGGAACATATCTTTTTCATATTGATCTACATACAATATTACTCAGAATCGAATGTAAAGTCAGTTATTTTGTGTATCACGGGTGATTCAGCGATTATGTCTTATTAGGGCTAGCATCATCATTATTGATATATAATCGTTGAATACATGTGGTATATAATATGGTACACAGAAGTGATACAAGTGATCTCGTCTCTTCTAAAAGAGTATCCATATCGAAGCTCACATTTTGAATTCATCAATTATATATATATATTACTCAAGTGTTACTTTGGTAACAAACTCTGCATTTTTTTCCTTTGGCTTAAGTTTAATTTTCTGAAATTCACTATAAGAAATTTAAAAAATCAAGAAAAAAATATCAACCACAGATGTTTAATTTCCCCTATTTTAAGAACTGATCAATATTTTTTGCTGTTGAAAAAAATTCAGATTACTAGTACTTTAACATGCACTTACAACAACTCTCTCCGTCCCATTACAAGGGTAATAGTTTGACTTTTTTGGTCAATTGAGCCAATCTTTGACCTTAATCGAATAAATACCTAGATATCTCTATGAGAGTCACAGACTAACCAATTTCTACCGTGTCATGTTAATTAGAACGTAGTATTTAGATAAACGCATACTCCCTCTGTCCCACGTTAGTTGAGACTAACTTTTTGGGCACACCAATTAAGAAAAATGAATAAGATAATGAAAATGTGTGGTAGAAAATGAAGAGAGAGAATGAGTGGAGTTAATAGTAGGTTGGTTGAATAAATTGTATGGTGGAAAATGAAGAAAGAGAATGAGTGGGTGGGGTAGGGTGAATATAAAATATTAAAATTTTTGCCATTTTGGACAGTCTCAACTAACGTGGGACGGCTCAAAAGGGAAAGAAGTCTCAACTAACGTGGGACGGAGGGAGTAATTCTTACGGACTTTTTCTTTATCTTTTTGATAATTAACTCCATTATTACCTGGAATCTGATTGGACATACCAGTAGAGGGTTGACAAAGTATCTTAGTTTCATCTTCTTGATGCTCTTGGTATTTTAACGCGTTCTTTACACCCAGCACCACATCATTTGCAGTAAAATCTTTGCGTTTTGGGGATTTCCCTAGACCCAACACCACATAATCCATATGAACAGTATAAATCGAGATACGAACATGGGCTTGTCTGGGTCAGGCCCAAGTGGATTGGGTCATAAACATAATCCATCTCAAGTTACGACATGGGTCTCTCGTACATCCATCTCGGCATCAACAAGGCCGACCAAGGCTTACCAAGGCCCAACAAATATAAATGCCCCAACTAAAAGGGCCGAGGAGACCTCCCTCGTATGCCGAGATCGCCTCCCTTGAGGACGAGGTGCCTCCCTCGGCCTTGATGTTGTCATAACGGGCACCCCATATTTCTCATTCCTTCCCCGGCTCATCATGGACCGAGACGGCCATGAACGACGAGGAGAGAAAAGTTCGCACCTCGTCATATCTTCATATGACGAGGAGATAAAATCATTCATCTCGGCCTACATTAATCTCGGTATCTATAGTATAAATGGCAACTGCCATGAACAGTACTATGAACATTACCAAATTAATTTTTCCCATTTTGCCCCTCAAATTCTGCCAAGGTTCTTTATTTCCAGTATTACCCTTAATTTTCAAAATAACTTTTCCCTCCTAAAATTTGAATTCTATAGTATAAATAGTGCCAAAAGTTTTTTTCCCATTTTACCCTCACTAATTTGTCCCTTTCCCATTTTGCCCTCACTTTTAATTAAAAAAATATATACCACGTGTCCTCGGACATGGGCATTTACTAGTATCTTCATGTGACGAGGAAAGGAATTCATTCATCTCGGCTTAGCTACACATAACGAGATAAGGTCATCCATCTCGGCTTTCTGGCTACAGTCTTAGCAATCAAATTTAAACAAGGATTAAGCAGTTATAATCCAATCAGGATTATACCCATCTACATCAATTCAAGTCAAATAAGGACTCTCTAACAGATATAATTCTTCTAGGATTATATCTTATCTCTTTACGGTCCTAGTTCAACATGGATTCTGTTAATCCATCATTATAAATACAAGCCATAATTTTCATATTCTGGTACGTTACTTTTATATTCTGAAACTCTGTCAAATTAGTTTCTCTCTCAACAAATCGTGAACTTACTCTCACGCCAGAGGGCCTTCGCTTCGCTGGTGAAGACCCGGCTTAATTTACGTGTTTCATCTTATTTTCAGGCTAAGCAATCGCCGGAGCATACCGATCGCTTCGATTTGGGCTGATTCGACATTTTGGCATCATCAGTTTGGCTCCATTGCCGGGAATCGATTCAAACTCCATTTGTTTGGCTTGGAAAAAGCTCGCTTGATGCCATATTTTCTGCCGGATAATTCTGAAATTCGGCCTAAAATCGTTGTTTTTGTGTTGCTCTGTTTCACGTTCGGCCGGAATCTGCAAGTTTTCGCATGGAACAATCGTTTTTGGCTGTAAATTCTGGTGTCATTAAATCTCAATTGCAATCTTGTTTTGGATTTTTAGGTCTGTGCCAAACTTTGGCCGAAAAAATTGTTATTTTTGCCGGAAAAATTGTTCGCTGAGAATTCTGGGCCGTTCTTGCTGATTGATTTTGATTAAAACTATGTTTGCATCACAATCAATGAATTACAATGGAGGACAGACGATTTGCTAGTGTTACTAATGAGGAGCAGACTCAAGTTGACGAGATCCAACATAACACCGAGGTGCTTCCTCCTCCACCTCAGCCAGAAGGACCACCTCCCCTCGCCATGACTCTCCGTTCCGTGGGACAGCCAGCTGCCAAGGGGGCAGGTGCAAACCTCCCTCGTACTACTCGTCCTCGAGGGAAACAAAACAAGAGGACGACGAGGAACGCCGACGTCAGACAAGCTGAGAACACCCAGCCTGACGACCAACGTACCTTGTTGCACAAACAGATGGAGACGTTGCAGAGAATTTACGAGACTCAAGCTGCTCTACTGCAATTGGATCCAGACAACTCCATGGCTGAGTTCATTAGGCCTTCGAAGTCAGGTGGCAACTCTCGTGGAAGGGAAACTGGTGTAGGACGAGATAGCCAGAGGAGTGCTCCTCGTGGCCGAGATCCTCCCCGTGATCCTGCTGTACCACCTAAGCAGACCCTCCGAGATGCCCCTCGTCCTCGGCCTAACAATCAAGAAAACGGGAAGGAGGTAGTGGACCAAAGGAGCCACTTAAATTCTAAGGAACAGGGGGTAGACTCAAGAGACCTACGAACAAGGCTCAGTCTGTCCAAACGTTTATCCCCTTCTCGTCTGGGCATGGTACCTCATCGTCGTGATTCTCCTAGACCTCAGCGTGATTCTCCTAGACCTCGGCATGACTCTTCCCGTCCTCGTCACTTTGCAAGGCCGAGGACTCCCAACCATACAGAATGGTACTTGGCGGCTATGAGGCAGAACCAAGGCAAGATAAAGCACCCTCTAGACGAGGAGCAAACCGTAGAAATGACGAGGAGCATAATAGGGTGAATGGTCACCCTAGAGATAAGTCCCATCGTAGCTCCCATCGCAGTTCCCACCACAATTCCCACCACAGTACTAACTCTAGCACAGAAAAGGGAGTGGAGGCCAAGGAATGGCAACTCTTGAAAATGAGAATTGACGACATGGAGATGGGAAAGAAGGTTGACAGAGATGATGATGACTGGTCCACGCGTCCTTTCTCCCAGAGGATAACAGATGCACCACCTAATCCTCTGTTTAAGGTCCCAAACTTTGAAAAGTATAATGGAACAACTGACGCAAAGGACCACGTGCAAAGTTTTGAGTCGACCATGAACCTCCTCACAAAGGCCGATGACATGCTCTGTAAAGCTTTCACGAGCACCTTCTCCGGAACAGCCTTAATTTGGTTCCACGAATTGAAAAAAATGTTGCATCGATAGCTGGAGAGGCATGAGGAGGATGTTCTTGGACCATTTTGCCACTTCAAGAAAGTGGAAGAAGAGGTTAACCAACCTTGCCAATATCGAGTAAGGGAAGAACAAGACCACTCTTAGTTACTATAACCGATTCCGAACCATGGTGGAACAAGTGGAAGAAAGCCTCACTGACAGAGAGGTAATTGTTTGTTTCAACTCCGGATTGAGATCCGGACCACTCATTTATGAACTCTCCGCCAGAGAGCCAAAATCCAAGGCGGATTTGTATAACGTAGCTTATGCCATTGCCATGGCGGAGGATAAAAGCAAGAAAAGGGGATCTGACAAGACAGAACCAGAAGCAACTGGCAGTCGCCATGCTTCCAACGGAAATGAGAATGGTAATGGATCCAAGGGGAAGAATAGAACAAGGAGTACTGAAAAGCCTGAAATTTTTACCCCCACCAAACCCATTACTGAGATCATGCAACTAGTAAACCATCCCCCCACCTCGTCCGTTGAGCGACAAACCAAAGTTCCCTCGTGACACTTCCAAATTATGTGATTTCCACAAGGACCATGGTTACAACACTGAAAGGTGCATCACTCTCAAGCGAATGATCCAAAGGTGGGTCGACGAGGGAAAACTCGACCGCTATGTCATGAAGAAAGATGGCAAGCGGAAGCGGAAGGAAGAGGAAAGTGAAGATGATGACAAGAGCGAGGATGGTGAACAGAGGCCTCCTAGGGCCAAATTGCATGTGATCCGAGAAGAGGCAGTCTCTACAAGAAAGCTAAGGGACCAGATCCATGAGATAAGTAAGGTGTACCATGTTCCTGCTTGGATTCATAAGGCGGAAGAGGTCATTAGTTTCTCTCCAAACGAATTGGCAGGGAGCCGGGCTGCCCGTGAACAACCCTTGGTGATAAAGGGTCGAATTGATAACGTTGAATCTGAGAGACTTCTTGTTGACACAGGGGCCTCTCGTGATATCTTATACTACTCTACTTTCCAACTGATAGGTTTAAAGGACACTAACCTGGAACCATACCATGGAAGGCTAGAAGGTTTCACCAACCATAAAGTCGGTGCCAAGGGAACTGTTGACCTGGAACTAGAAGTCGACGAACATCCCTTCCGATCCAAGGCTACAGTCACATTCGTAGTCATAGATATGACAAGTGACTATCATACAATCCTCGGCATTCCAAGTCAAGAAAAACTTGGGTTGGTCGCCTCCTTTCCTCACCAACGAGTTAAATTCCCAACTCATGCTGGAATTGGATGCGTGAGGGCGACCGCCAAGGACTTCTTGGAGCATGTCGTAAAATGCAGGAAAGCATCCAAAAGCGTGGAGATAGATACTCCTGAAGACAACATCAAAATCTCCAAGTCTTTGAAAACTACCCACACAAGCTCTAGGATGAGTTATATCCGTGAAATCCTGGAAGAGGAACCTCTGGTCCTAGAAACTGTAGCTGACCAACGCATAGTTCTGCCCATCTCGGTGACAGATCCTATTCTCGTCAACGGCCAGAACTCGGGGGCCAACCCTGACTTGAGGATAGTTGATCTGCCCGACGTTAATGAACTGATGCAAGAGGAGGGCCTCGACGTAAATGACAATGAGGGTAGAAGGCTTAGGGAAATCATTATTGAATTCCTGGAATTTCAAGACGGTCCAGAAATGGAGCCCTTGATGAATTAGAAGAGGTAGTCATCAATCCTGACTATCCTGAACAAAAAATTAAACTCGGGGGCCAGCTATCCCCAAAAGAGAAGGAAGAAATCATCTCCCTCTTGAAAAACAGTTCAACGTCTTTGCTTTGAGAGTCGAGGACATGAGGGGGATCAATGAAGATGTAGCCCTCCACCGCCTAGAAGTTGATCCATTGGCAAAATCCATCTCAGAGACAAGGAGGATTTTTGCAAGGGATAAGGAGGAAGCTATCAAAGAAGAGGTGCAAAAGTTACTTAGCGCTGGAATTATTCGAAAAGTAAAGTACCCCGTTTGGTTGGCCAACGTAGTGATGGTGAAAAAACAAAATGGGAAGTGGCAAATGTGTATAGACTTCACCGATCTTAACAAGACCTGCCCTAAAGACAGTTATCCTCTCCCCAAAATTGACAAGTTGGTTGACTCCATAGCTGGACACCGAACTCTCAGTTTTCTAGATGCCTATTCAGGCTATCATCAGATCAAAATGGCGAAAGAGGACATTGAGAAGACGACCTACCAAACATCTGGGGGAAATTATTATTATGTCATGATGCCCTTTGGGCTCAAGAACGCGGGTACCACATATCAATGTATGGTGAATAAGGTATTTGGTGCACAAATTGGTCGTAACATGGAGGCCTACTTTGATGATATGGTCATAAAGATCAAGGAGGGCAGTCACGCCCCTGACTTTGAGGAAACAATAAACAATCTCCGAGCCAACAGCATGAAGCTAAACCCAAGTAAATGTTTGTTTGGGGTGACAGCTAGAAAATTCTTAGGCTTCATGGTATCACAAAGGAGAATCGAGGTGAACCCTGAGAAGATCAAGGCCTTAATTGACATGAAGGAACCTACCAATATCAAGGAGGTTCAGAGATTAAATGGAAGAATAGCGGCACTTGGAAGATTCATCGCCAATTCCGCCGAAAATCACTATCGTTCTTTAAGGTATTGAAGGGTACCAAGAGCTTCTCCTGGACTCCCAAATGCTCTGAAGCATTCCTCCGGTTGAAGGAGTACTTGGGTTCCCCTCCCTTTCTTAGCATTCCGATTACTGGTGAGATGCTATATGTCTTCCTAGCCACCACAGACCACGCAGTCGCAGCTGTTCTTGTACGAAACGATGAAGGAACACATAAACCAGTCTTTTATATCTCTAAGTCATTGTCATACGTGAAGAGCAGATATTTCAACGTGGAAAAGATAGTCTACGCACTAGTTATAGCCTCAAAAAAACTACGTGCCTACTTTTATGCGCATCCCATCACCGTGTATAACAATGAACCATTGAAGAAAATTATGCACAAGTTGGATGGCTCCGGACGACTCCTGAATTGGTCTATCGCTCTTACTGAGTTTGATATCACGTACCAACCAAGGAAGACCCTCCTGCCGCAGCCGTTGGTTGACTTCATGGTTGAAACTGCCTTCATGGGTATGGGTGAGCACGTCCCCACTTCCTGTAAGCAAAACACTACGGAAGAGGAAGAGTCTCCCATCAAACTCCCGTCCAATTGTTGGGTCTTGTACACGAGATGGATCGGCTATGAAGGAGAGAAGCGGAGGCGGAGTTGTACTAGCAAGTTCGGAAGGAGAGTACACCATGCAAGACATCATCCGATTCAAGTTCCCTGCCTCCAACAACCAAGTGAATATGAGGCTCGATATTTGGTATCGAGTTGGCTTCCTTCTATGGAGCAACTAAGGTGGCGGCATTACGTGACTCCCAACTTGTTGTTAAACAAGTGAAGGGAGAGTATAACACCCAAAATCCCGCCCTTACCAAATATAGAGACACAGGTCCTAGACATGACGAAAAAGATGGAATTTTTCAAGATCAAGCAAATAGGCAGGGAGGACAACCAAATCGCGGACGTTCTATCAAAACTAGCGACTATGGACGTGTTAGAGTCTAACTCCAATCCATACATAGTTTTTGCTGAAGAACCTGTTAGTGTTATGCCCTAGACCTATAGTTGATAGACTTATGTGTTGACATTATTTATTATTATATGAGAAGTTTATTATTTGATTATTATATGTTTTGTATATTTGTTTATAATAATCTCCGTCCCTAATTATTAAGAGAATAATTAGTATAAATGTTAATGGATAATCATATGATGATTATATGCATAGAAATGCACATTAAATTTATGGGTACTTGTTAGAGAACAAGTGACTGGACTTGACCCGTATGAGATTTATGTCATGGTCAAATGTCATAATTAAATCTCATAAGGTTACTTCATTTGGTCCCTAGACCTGAGATTATCATGACCTTACATATGATGAAAGTCATGTTTGGTTTTAGTCAAACGATATCTTAACACGATATTTATAAAGGCTATTTTTGGCATGATCGGATTCATGAGGAGGTGCACGGAGCTCTCTTTTGCCATAACAATCATCTTTGGAAGTGTTATACCATAAAGGATGATCAGCAGGTAACCATCTACGGTGACCCATAAAACAAACCTTTCCAAAGTGCCCAACTTGAAGTTACCTCATCCTTGCAAACCAGGACATGCATTATAACCACGGTGCTCCAACATGAAGTAAGACCATAAGCAGGGAAATCATGTATAGTCCACATAAGCATGGCCCGCAAAGTAAATTGTGTGCCAGAATACTTATCAAAAGTGCGCACACCATTCACCCATAACTCTTTGAGCTCATCAATCAATGGTTGCAAATAGACATCAATCTCTTTGCCCGGGATAACCAGGAATAAGCAAAGTTAGCATTGTAAACTCTTTCCGTATACACCTCCAAGGCGGTAGGTTGTATGGAACTATAACAACAGGCCAGGTGCTATGATTTGAATTCATAACTCCAAATGGATTGAATAAGTCGATAGCGAGACCTAACCTTATGTATCGAGGTTACGTCTGCAAAGGGGTAGTCAACGTCAAATGATTTCCACACATCTCCATCTGCAAGATGCCTCAAAACATCATCATCCACCCTTTCTTCCTTGTGCCATCTCATGTCTTTTGCAGTGTGCGAAGACATGTATAACCGCTGTAATATCGGTGTTAGTGGGAAGTAAAACATGGCCTTGTGTGGAACTTTCTTCTCCTTGTAACTGGAACTAGGTTTGTATCTTGGGTGATCACAAACGGGACATATATCCAAAAACTCATATTCCTTATAATACAATACACAATCATTTGGACATGCATGAATTTTTTTATAACCCAACCCGAACTTCTTTAATAGCTTGAATGCTCTTCGTGTATCATGAGGCTGTGTATTTCCGTCGGGAAGCATACGCCGCATCATATCAAGCAAATCATCAAACTGGCAATTAGTTGTACAAGATTTGACTTTGTAATGTAGTAACTCCACAAGGGAAGAAGTGAAGAAAATTTTGTGCAAGAAAAGGGGATCTGAAAAGCCTGAAATTTTTACCCCCACCAAACCCATTACTGAGATCATGCAACTAGTAAACCTTCCCCCCACCTCGTCCGTTGAGTGACAAACCAAAGTTCCCTCGTGACACTTCCAAATTATGTGATTTCCACAAGGACCATGGTTACAACACTGAAAGGTGCATCGCTCTCAAGCGAATGATCCAAAGGTGGGTTGACGAGGGAAAACTCGACCGCTATGTCATGAAGAAAGATGGCAAGCGGAAGCAGAAGGAAGAGGAAAGTGAAGATGATGACAAGAGCGAGGATGGTGAACAGAGGCCTCCTAGGGCCAAATTGCATGTGATCCGAGAAGAGGCAGACTCTACAAGAAAGCTAAGGGACCAGATCCATGAGCTAAGTAAGGTGTACCATGTTCCTGCTTGGATTCATAAGGCGAAAGAGGTCATTAGTTTCTCTCCCAACGAATTGGCAGGGAGTCGGGCTGCCCGTGAACAACCCTTGGTGATAAAGGGTTGAATTGATAACGTTGAATCTGAGAGACATCTTGTTAACACAGGGGCCTCTCGTGATATCTTATACTACTCTACTTTCCAACTGATAGGTTTAAAGGACACTAACCTGGAACCATACCATGGAAGGCTAGAAGGTTTCACCAACCACAAAGTCGGTGCCAAGGGAACTGTTGACCTGGAACTAGAAGTCGACGAACATCCCTTCCGATCCAAGGCTACAGTCACATTCGTAGTCATGGATCTGACAAGTGACTATCATACAATCCTCGACATTCCAAGTCAAGAAAAACTTGGGTTGGTCGCCTCCTTTCCTCACCAACGAGTTAAATTCCCAACTCATGCTGGAATTGGATGCGTGAGGGCGACCACCAAGGACTTCTTGGAGCATGTCGTAAAAAGCAGGAAAGCATCCAAAAGCGTGGAGATAGATACTCCTGAAGACAACATCAAAATCTCTAAGTCTTTGAAAACTACCCACACAAGCTCTAGGATGAGTTATATCCGTGAAATCCTGGAAGAGGAACCTCTGGTCCTAGAAACTGCAGCTGACCAACGCATAGTTCCGCCCATCTCGGTGACAGATCCTATTCTCGTCAACGGCCAGAACTCGGGGGCCAACCCTGACTTGAGGATAGTTAATCTGCTCGACGTTAATGAACTGATGCAAGAGGAGGGCCTCGACGTAAATGACAATGAGGGTAGAAGGCTTAGGGAAATCATTATTGAATTCCTGGAATTTCAAGACGGTCCAGAAATGGAGCCCTTGATGAATTAGAAGAGGTAGTCATCAATCCTGACTATCCTGAACAAAAAATTAAACTCGGGGGCCAGCTATCCCCAAAAGAGAAGGAAGAAATCATCTCCCTCTTGAAAAACAGTTCAACGTCTTTGCTTTGAGAGTCGAGGACATGAGGGGGATCAATGAAGATGTAGCCCTCCACCGCCTAGAAGTTGATCCATTGGCAAAATCCATCTCAGAGACAAGGAGGATTTTTGCAAGGGATAAGGAGGAAGCTATCAAAGAAGAGGTGCAAAAGTTACTTAGCGCTGGAATTATTCGAAAAGTAAAGTACCCCGTTTGGTTGGCCAACGTAGTGATGGTGAAAAAACAAAATGGGAAGTGGCGAATGTGTATAGACTTCACCGATCTTAACAAGACCTGCCCTAAAGACAGTTATCCTCTCCCCAGAATTGACAAGTTGGTTGAGTCCATAGATGGACACCGAACTCTCAGTTTTCTAGATGCCTATTCAGGCTATCATCAGATCAAAATGGCGGAAGAGGACATTGAGAAGACGACCTACCAAACATCTGGGGGAAATTATTATTATGTCATGATGCCCTTTGGGCTCAAGAACGCGGGTACCACATATCAACGTATGGTGAATAAGGTATTTGGTGCACAAATTGGTCGTAACATGGAGGCCTACTTTGATGATATGGTCATTAAGATCAAGGAGGGCAGTCACGCCCCTGACTTTGAGGAAACAATAAACAATCTCCGAGCCAACAGCATGAAGCTAAACCCAAGTAAATGTGTGTTTGGGGTGACAGCTGGAAAATTCTTAGGCTTCATGGTATCACAAAGGAGAATCGAGGTGAACCCTGAGAAGATCAAGGCCTTAATTGACATGAAGGAACCTACCAACATCAAGGAGGTTCAGAGATTAAATGGAAGAATAGCGGCACTTGGAAGATTCATTGCCAATTCCGCCGAAAATCACTGTCGTTCTTTAAGGTATTGAAGGGTACCAAGAGCTTCTCCTGGACTCCCAAATGCTCTGAAGCATTCCTCCGGTTGAAGGAGTACTTGGGTTCCCCTCCCTTTCTTAGCATTCCGATTACTTGTGAGATGCTATATGTCTTCCTAGCCACCACAGACCACGCAGTCGCAGCTGTTCTTGTACGAAACGATGAAGGAACACATAAACCAGTCTACTATATCTCTAAGTCATTGTCAGACGTGAAGAGCAGATATTTCAACGTGGAAAAGATAGTCTACGCACTAGTTATAGCCTCAAAAAAACTACGTGCCTACTTTTATGCGCATCCCATCACCGTGTATAACAATGAACCATTGAAGAAAATTATGCACAAGTTGGATGGCTCCGGACGACTCCTGAATTGGTCTATCGCTCTTACTGAGTTTGATATCACGTACCAACCAAGGAAGACCCTCCCGCCGCAGCCCGTTGGTTGACTTCATGGTTGAAAGCGCCTTTCATGGGTATGGGTGAGCACGTCCCCACTTCCTGTAAGCAAAACACTACGGAAGAGGAAGAGTCTCCCATCAAACTCCCGTCCAATTGTTGGGTCTTGTACACAGATGGATCAGCTATGAAGGAGAGAAGCGGAACTGGAGTTGTACTAGCAAGTTCGGAAGGAGAGTACACCATGCAAGACATCATCCGATTCAAGTTCCCTGCCTCCAACAACCAAGCTGAATATGAGGCTTTGATATTTGATTTCGAGTTGGCTTCCTTCTATGGAGCAACTAAAGTGGCGGCATTCAGTGACTCCCAACTTGTTGTTAAACAAGTGAAGGGAGAGTATAACACCCAAAATCCCGCCCTTACCAAATATAGAGACCTGGTCCTAGACATGACGAAAAAGATGGAATTTTTCAAGATCAAGCAAATAGGCGGGGAGGACAACCAAATCGCGGACGTTCATCAAAACTAGCGACTATGGACGTGTTAGAGTCTAACTCCAATCCATACATAGTTTTCTTGAAGAACCCGTTAGTGTTATGCCCTAGACCTATAGTTGATAGACTTATGTGTTGACATTATTTATTATTATATGAGAAGTTTATTATTTGATTATTATATGTTTTGTATATTTGTTTATAATAATCTCCGTCCCTAATTATTAAGAGAATAATTAGTATAAATGTTAATGGATAATCATATGATGATTATATGCGTAGAGATGCACATTAAATTTATGGGTACTTGTTAGAGAACAAGTGACTGGACTTGACCCGTATGAGATTTATGTCATGGTCAAATGTCATAATTAAATCTCATAAGGTTACTTCATTTGGTCCCTAGACCTGAGATTATTATGACCTTACATATGATGAAAGTCATGTTTGGTTTTAGTCAAACGATATCTTAACACGATATTTATAAAGGCTATTTTTGGCATGATCGAATTCATGAGGAGGTGCACGGAGCTCTCTTTTGCCATCACAATCATCTTTGGAAGTGTTATACCATAAAGGATGATCAGCAGGTAACCATCTACGGTGACCCATAAAACAAACCTTTCCAGCAGCCCAACTTGAAGTTACCTCATCCTTGCAAACCGGACATGCATTATAACCACCAGTGCTCCAACATGAAGTAAGACCATAAGAAGGGAAATCATGTATAGTCCACATAAGCATGGCCCGCAAAGTAAATTGTGTGCCAGAATACTTATCAAAAGTGCGCACACCATTCACCCATAACTCTTTGAGCTCATCAATCAATGGTCGCAAATAGACATCAATCTCTTTGCCAGGATAACCAGGAATAAGCAAAGTTAGCATTGTAAACTCTTTCCGCATACACCTCCAAGGCGGTAGGTTGTATGGAACTATAACAACAGGCCAGGTGCTATGATTTGAATTCATAACTCCAAATGGATTGAATAAGTCGATAGCGAGACCTAACCTTATGTTTCGAGGTTCTGATGCAAAACCGGGGTAGTCAATGTCAAATGATTTCCACACATCTCCATCTGCAAGATGCCTCAAAACATCATCATCCACCCTTTCTTCCTTGTTCCATCTCATGTCTTTTGCAGTGTGCGAAGACATGTATAACCGCTGTAATATCGGTGTTAGTGGGAAATAAAACATGGCCTTGTGTGGAACTTTCTTCTCCTTGTAACTGGAACTAGGTTTTTATCTTGGGTGATCACAAACGGGACATACACTACTAGAAAAAGGCCGTTTACCGACGGAAATTTCCGTCGGTATTTCTACAAATCCGTCGCTAAATGGATATTACCGACGGAAATAGTCCGTCGGATTCCGTCGGAAATAATTGGTTGGTAATACCGACGGACAAATTCCGCCGGTATTTCCGTCGGATTATCCGCCGGAAAATAAAAAATTCCGCCGGAAAACGTCCGTCGGAAATGAGTTACGCCGGCTGGTTAACCGGAGCAATACCGGAGGTTACCGATGGAAATATCCGTCGGAAATAAAATCATTACCGACGGTTATAACCGTCGGAAATCAAAAAATTTACCGTCGGATCTGTCCGTCGGAATATAAACCCTGAACTGACGGATATGTCCGTCGGTATTTTGAGTATTATTTTTTTATTTTTTATTTTCCGACGGATATTTCCGCCGGAAAAATTGAATTATTTATTTTTTGTATTAGTTTACCGACGGAAATTTCCGTCGGTAATCTGGCCAGATTTAAAAAAAAAAAATTTGTTTTATTATTAAACCACCTGTAAAAGGCTGTAAACCTGTTCAAACAACCTGTTTTAAACAACTACAAACTACAAACTACAAACACACACAAACAACCCAATTACAAACTACAAACACACACAAACAACCTGTTTCGCTTGTACATCAAATAAAATACATATGTTTGTCCAAATCAAGCGACAGGGGAAGGGGAAAGGGGAAACCGCCGGGGAAAGGGGAAAGGGGAAACGGCCGGGGAAAGGGGAAAGGGGAAACGGCCGGGGAAAGGGGGAAAGGGGAAACGGCCGGGGAAAGGGGAAAAGGGAAGGGGAAACGGCCGGGGAAAGGCCGGGGAAAAAGGGAAAGGGAAAAAGAAACTACATATGTTTGTTTGTTTAATTACATGTCAATGAAAATTCATGTTTAACAACCACGAGCGCTGCCACTGCTGCTACCGCTACCACCACCATGCATGTATAAACCTATCAAGATATTAATTAAAAAACAATATATCAATATATATACAAATAAAAAGACAATAATAAAATGTAAACATTATATATATGACATTTACAATTAAATGATACTTACTGGCCACTGGGAGAGATAGATATTTCCATTTTTCCTTCCTCATTAATAATTGCGTCCAAATTAACCCGCTCGGAGAATATAGAGTTTAGCCGCATCTAATTCTTTTTTGCTTAGCATGCGCGTGCACTTTCTATTGCCAAGGAATCGACCAGGAGAAGAAAAAACTGAAATTTTTGCATCAGGATCAGTGACTCCCCCATCATAAGTGGCATCAAAATGTTTCCATGCTTCACCGTCAGAAGGATGAGTCATCACACCCTCTTCACGAGGACACTCTTTGTGCCAACGCATGGCTTCTGAGCTTTCTTTCAATGCGTAAATTCGTTGCAACCTGGGAATTAGCGGCATATAACGTAACTGCGCCCGAGGCACGTTTTTCTTGTGCTTGGCACTACCACGGCGTTGTGGCTTATACCTACTAAGTCCACATATTGAACATGTATCGAGGCCCTCATTTTCTTTATAAAAAAGCATGCACTGATTCTTGCAAGCATCAATTTTAACATACCCAAGACCGATCTGCCCCACCAACTTTTTCGTCTCATAAAAATTGTGAACCATATTATTTTCTTCGGGTAGCATCCGATGTCCCCATGACATTATACGATCGTAAGTATCTTTGGCTCATATTTGTATCGGCCTTAATATTTAGAAGCTCGCCACTTGCTCTAACACTGTAGCCTTTGCACCAGGATGAATTTTCTCATTTGCAGAGTCCATTAAATCCATAAACTTCTTTGCAACGGGATTTGGTGCCTCTGTTGGATTAGGGTTCCAATCAAACTCTGGGCCAGCCGCATTTCGAACCATATCATCCAAACCGACAGACGGCTCCTCTTCATCAATCAAATGTTCAGGTTCCCTTGGCGGACCACTAGATCTGATAGGATGATTGCGAACACTTGTTTCAACCACATAACGCTCCCCGTGCGCTATCCATACCTTGTAACCATCAACAAACCCTGACTCTAAAACATGTTTCTTTACCCATCCAACACTCAGATATTTTCTATTCTTACACTTTTTACAAGGACACCTAATCTTATCACCACGCATGCACTGGGGATGCGCTCTAGCAAACTCCACAAAATGTTCTAAACCTTCTAAGAATTGAGTTCTGACACCCCTTCTACCGGGATTACTACGATTATCCATCCAACTACGATCTTCTCCAGACATAATTAACTCCTGCATTTCATAATGTATTAACAGTTTAGATGTAATTAACGCATTATAATTCCCTAAATTTGGATTACAAACTTAAAAGCAACAAGACATGTTTCTTTAGGTTTAGAAGTGGGGTTGGCTTCTATCGCACACCTTATTAAACATTTTTTAATTATTAATATTTTAAATATTAATATTTAATTCTTTGTTGTAAAGTATATCATTTCCTATGATGAAAGGACAATTCATGTCCATTAGGTTTAGAATTGGGTTGGCTTCTATCCCATCCCGAAATACACGTATGAATTGCAAATATCACCTTGTCTACTTGCTTTATAATCGAAAATCAAGAAATTTCGGCAGCATAACCCCATGGTCTCCAAGTGCACGACGTAGACTAGGTCAATCAAACACTATCGATTAGAATCGACAGTGTGTAATCAACCATATATGTCTAGTATACACTCGAGAGAACAATAGGATTAATGCAACCGAAATATCTCAACTATCGACTATTCAAGCAATTTTAATAGACAATGATGATATTTACAAATCATATAATCGTGCATTTCAAGGCATCCACACGGACAATTTAAGAATCGATGACTACATGTTGACCTCAACATGATAAGTTAAAGATTCTTAAACGGGTTTCTAAGCTTTTGTGTTTCAACCGTCACAACGTCACGTCGTAACATTAATTTTTATTCATTACCGTAAAATGCATAATTTTACAATAATTAATTAACACACACATCTATCATATTTTTTAAATTATTAATATTGTGAATAATTTGAAATATTAATTCTTTATTGTAAAATTTGAAATTTTACAATGATGAATTAAATTAACATTTATAAACAAGATAAGAGTCGTTCTCATCCACAACTATCAAAACCCAATCTCATCTTAGACCAAGAAAGACAGAGCAAACAAGTTCATTGCCGTTTGAGTCAAGGATTTTCTGTTTAATAAGAGTTATTTACTCTTATTAAACAGAAAATCCTTGACTCAAACGGCAATGAACTTGTTTGCTCTGTATTTCTTGGTCTAAGAAGACGAATTTTGATAGCTGTGGGTGAAAAAGGCTCTCATCTTATTTATATTTTAAATAGAGTTGTACCTCAATCTATTTAAAGCCTAATTAACTACCAATTAGGTATAATGAAGAGCCACTTCCAAAACCCAGCTTGATAAACTAGTTAGAAAATGCAAACAACCTAAATCGGAGGACCAATCAAGCATCAAACATTCAAATATTTGAAAATTCACACAAATACCAATCAATAATCATGAACATTAGAATCAAAAACAAATTAGGGTTCTTACAAATACCAATCAAAAAATATCATATTCCTTAATTCCCGCGCAAACAGTATTAGTGCGAATATTAGCGGGACGGAGGGAGTAAATACTATCTCAAATATCAATACAATTAAGTTTTCCTTTTACTAACCACCTCAATGCACACAAGATCTGTAGGTCATTTCATATTTTCTCAAACCTTAATAGATTACTCTGTGATTCACCTAATCCGAGCCACGTGGTCAATATATTAAGTTTCTCAAATAATGAACCAAGTAGAATGTTGTTAAAACCACGTCACCGAATTTACCATTTAATTATTTTTGTATGTCGATACAGAAAAATGAAATTGTTTGAAGTAACAAAATCAGCCCTCTACTTGCAAACGGATATACTACAGCATAAATCGAGTGAGAGAGAGAACGATTGAGAGAGAGAAAGCGAGAGAGAGAGATAACGTACCGGCGACGGCAACGGCGATGGAAAGAAACGGCGGCGACGGCGTGGACGGCGTGTTCTTCTTGGCGGCGAATTACTGAGAGAGAGAGAGAGAAAGTGAGAGAGAGAAATCGAGTGAGAGAGAGAAAGCTATTGAGAGAGAGAAGAAGACTTACCGGCGACGGCGAGGCTCGGCGGCGACGGCTTGGCGTTGGCGACGTTAGGGTTCGCGAACTGAGGATGGAACGGAGGATCGATCGTAATAAAAATGATACGTAATTAAAAATGGGGAAGAAACGCGTTTATATATATGGATTTGTTACCGACGGACATAGTCCGTCGGTATTACCGACGGACTATGTCCGCCGGTTTTACCGACGGATATACCGACGGAACTTAATCAATTACCGGCGGACAAAACAAAATTTTAAAAATTTTAATTCCCGGTAAATTAAATTAAATTTCCGTCGGTAAATGAAAATTTTCCGTCGGTATTACCGACGGACTTCGTCCGTCGGTAAAAGTCCGTCGGTAATGCCCCTGTTTCTAGTAGTGATATATCCAAAAACTCATATTCCTTATAATACAATACACAATCATTTGGACATGCATGAATTTTTTTATAACCCAACTCGAACTTCTTTAATAGCTTGAATGCTCTGCGTGTATCATGAGGCAGTGTACTTCCGTCGGGAAGCATACGCCGCATCATATCAAGCAAATCATCAAACTGGCAATTAGTTGTACAAGATTTGACTTTGTAATGTAGTAACTCCACAAGGGAAGAAGTGAAGAAAATTTTGTGCAAGAAAAGGGGATCTGAAAAGCCTGAAATTTTTACCCCCACCAAACCCATTACTGAGATCATGCAACTAGTAAACCTTCCCCCCACCTCGTCCGTTGAGCGACAAACCAAAGTTCCCTCGTGACACTTCCAAATTATGTGATTTCCACAAGGACCATGGTTACAACACTGAAAGGTGCATCGCTCTCAAGCGAATGATCCAAAGGTGGGTGGGTCGACGAGGGAAAACACGACCGCTATGTCATGAAGAAAGATGGCAAGCGGAAGCGGAAGGAAGAGGAAAGTGAAGATGATGACAAGAGCGAGGATGGTGAACAGAGGCCTCCTAGGGCCAAATTGCATGTGATCCGAGAAGAGGCAGACTCTACAAGAAAGCTAAGGGACCAGATCCATGAGCTAAGTAAGGTGTACCATGTTCCTGCTTGGATTTATAAGGCGGAAGAGGTCATTAGTTTCTCTCCCAACGAATTGGCAGGTAGCCGGGCTGCCCGTGAACAACCCTTGGTGATAAAGGGTCGAATTGATAACGTTGAATCTGAGAGACTTCTTGTTGACACAGGGGCCTCTCGTGATATCTTATACTACTCTACTTTCCAACTGATAGGTTTAAAGGACACTAACCTGGAACCATACCATGGAAGGCTAGAAGGTTTCACCAACCACAAAGTCGGTGCCAAGGGAACTGTTGCCCTGGAACTAGAAGTCGACGAACATCCCTTCCGATCCAAGGCTACAGTCACATTCGTAGTCATGGATCTGACAAGTGACTATCATACAATCCTCGGCATTCCAAGTCAAGAAAAACTTGGGTTGGTCGCCTCCTTTCCTCACCAATGAGTTAAATTCCCAACTCATGCTGGAATTGGATGCGTGAGGGCGACCGCCAAGGGCTTCTTGGAGCATGTCGTAAAAAGCAGGAAAGCATCCAAAGGCGTGGAGATAGATACTCCTGAAGACAACATCAAAATCTCCAAGTCTTTGAAAACTACCCACACAAGCTCTAGGATGAGTTATATCCGTGAAATCCTGGAAGAGGAACCTCTGGTCCTAGAAACTGCAGCTGACCAACGCATAGTTCCGCCCATCTCGGTGATAGATCCTATTCTCGTCAACGGCCAGAACTCGGGGGCCAACCCTGACTTGAGGATAGTTGATCTGCCCGACGTTAATGAACTGATGCAAGAGGAGGGCCTCGACGTAAATGACAATGAGGGTAGAAGGCTTAGGGAAATCATTATTGAATTCCTGGAATTTCAAGACGGTCCAGAAATGGAGCCCTTGATGAATTAGAAGAGGTAGTCATCAATCCTGACTATCCTGAACAAAAAATTAAACTCGGGGGCCAGCTATCCCCAAAAGAGAAGGAAGAAATCATCTCCCTCTTGAAAAACAGTTCAACGTCTTTGCTTTGAGAGTCGAGGACATGAGGGGGATCAATGAAGATGTAGCCCTCCATCGCCTAGAAGTTGATCCATTGGCAAAATCCATCTCAGAGACAAGGAGGATTTTTGCAAGGGATAAGGAGGAAGCTATCAAAGAAGAGGTGCAAAAGTTACTTAGCGCTGGAATTATTCGAAAAGTAAAGTACCCCGTTTGGTTGGCCAACGTAGTGATGGTGAAAAAACAAAATGGGAAGTGGCGAATGTGTATAGACTTCACCGATCTTAACAAGACCTGCCCTAAAGACAGTTATCCTCTCCCCAGAATTGACAAGTTGGTTGACTCCATAGCTGGACACCGAACTCTCAGTTTTCTAGATGCCTATTCAGGCTATCATCAGATCAAAATGGCGGAAGAGGACATTGGAAGACGACCTACCAAACATCTGGGGGAAATTATTATTATGTCATGATGCCCTTTGGGCTCAAGAACGCGGGTACCACATATCAACGTATGGTGAATAAGGTATTTGGTGCACAAATTGGTCGTAACATGGAGGCCTACATTGATGATATGGTCATAAAGATCAAGGAGGGCAGTCACGCCCCTTACTTTGAGGAAACAATAAACAATCTCCGAGCCAACAGCATGAAGCTAAACCCAAGTAAATGTGTGTTTGGGGTGACAGCTGGAAAATTCTTAGGCTTCATGGTATCACAAAGGAGAATCGAGGTGAACCCTGAGAAGATCAAGGCCTTAATTGACATGAAGGAACCTACCAACATCAAGGAGGTTCAGAGATTAAATGGAAGAATAGCGGCACTTGGAAGATTCATCGCCAATTCCGCCGAAAATCACTGTCGTTCTTTAAGGTATTGAAGGGTACCAAGAGCTTCTCCTGGACTCCCAAATGCTCTGAAGCATTCCTCCGGTTGAAGGAGTACTTATGTTCCCCTCCCTTTCTTAGTATTCCGATTACTGGTGAGATGCTATATGTCTTCCTAGCCACCACAGACCACGCAGTCGCAGCTGTTCTTGTACGAAATGATGAAGGAACACATAAACCAGTCTACTATATCTCTAAGTCATTGTCAGACGTGAAGAGCAGATATTTCAACGAGGAAAAGATAGTCTACGCACTAGTTATAGCCTCAAAAAAATTACGTGCCTACTTTTATGCGCATCCCATCACCGTGTATAACAATGAACCATTGAAGAAAATTATGCACAAGTTGGATGGCTCCGGACGACTCCTGAATTGGTCTATCGCTCTTACTGAGTTTGATATCACGTACCAACCAAGGAAGACCCTCCTGCCGCAGCCGTTGGTTGACTTCATGGTTGAAACTGCCTTCATGGGTATGGGTGAGCACGTCCCCACTTCCTGTAAGCAAAACACTACAGAAGAGGAAGAGTCTCCCATCAAACTCCCGTCCAATTGTTGGGTCTTGTACACAGATGGATCAGCTATGAAGGAGAGAAGCGGAACTGGAGTTGTACTAGCAAGTTCGGAAGGAGAATACACCATGCAAGACATCATCCGATTAAAGTTCCCTGCCTCCAACAACCAAGCTGAATATGAGGCTCTGATATTTGGTATCGAGTTGGCTTCCTTCTATGGAGCAACTAAGGTGGCGGCATTCTGTGACTCCCAACTTGTTGTTAAACAAGTGAAGGGAGAGTATAACACCCAAAATCTCGCCCTTACCAAATATAGAGACCTGGTCCTAGACATGACGAAAAAGATGGAATTTTTCAAGATCAAGCAAATAGGCAGGGAGGACAACCAAATCGCGGACGTTCTATCAAAACTAGCGACTATGGACGTGTTAGAGTCTAACTCCAATCCATACATAGTTTTCTTGAAGAACCTGTTAGTGTTATGCCCTAGACCTATAGTTGATAGACTTATGTGTTGACATTATTTATTATTATATGAGAAGTTTATTATTTGATTATTATATGTTTTGTATATTTGTTTATAATAATCTCCGTCCCTAATTATTAAGAGAATAATTAGTATAAATGTTAATGGATAATCATATGATGATTATATGCATAGAGATGCACATTAAATTTATGGGTACTTGTTAGAGAACAAGTGACTGGACTTGACCCGTATGAGATTTATGTCATGGTCAAATGTCATAATTAAATCTCATAAGGTTACTTCATTTGGTCCCTAGACCTGAGATTATCATGACCTTACATATGATGAAAGTCATGTTTGGTTTTAGTCAAACGATATCTTAACACGATATTTATAAAGGCTATTTTTGGCATGATCGGATTCATGAGGAGGTGCACGGAGCTCTCTTTTGCCATCACAATCATCTTTGGAAGTGTTATACCATAAAGGATGATCAGCAGGTAACCATCTACGGTGACCCATAAAACAAACCTTTCCAGCAGCCCAACTTGAAGTTACCTCATCCTTGCAAACCGGACATGCATTATAACCACCAGTGCTCCAACATGAAGTAAGACCATAAGCAGGGAAATCATGTATAGTCCACATAAGCATGGCCCGCAAAGTAAATTGTGTGCCAGAATACTTATCAAAAGTGCGCACACCATTCACCCATAACTCTTTGAGCTCATCAATCAATGGTCGCAAATAGACATCAATCTCTTTGCCAGGATAACCAGGAATAAGCAAAGTTAGCATTGTAAACTCTTTCCGCATACACCTCCAAGGCGGTAGGTTGTATGGAACTATAACAACAGGCCAGGTGCTATGATTTGAATTCATAACTCCAAATGGATTGAATAAGTCGATAGCGAGACCTAACCTTATGTTTCGAGGTTCTGATGCAAAACCGGGGTAGTCAACGTCAAATGATTTCCACACATCTCCATCTGCAAGATGCCTCAAAACATCATCATCCACCCTTTCTTCCTTGTGCCATCTCATGTCTTTTGCAGTGTGCGAAGACATGTATAACCGCTGTAATATCGGTGTTAGTGGGAAGTAAAACATGGCCTTGTGTGGAACTTTCTTCTTCTTGTAACTGGAACTAGGTTTGTATCTTGGGTGATCACAAACGGGACATATATCCAAAAACTCATATTCCTTATAATACAATACACAATCATTTGGACATGCATGAATTTTTTTATAACCCAACCCGAACTTCTTTAATAGCTTGAATGCTCTGCGTGTATCATGAGGCAGTGTATTTCCGTCGGGAAGCATACGCCGCATCATATCAAGCTAATCATCAAACTGGCAATTAGTTGTACAAGATTTGACTTTGTAATGTAGTAACTCCACAAGGGAAGAAGTGAAGAAAATTTTGTGCAACCTGGGTACAATTCTTGCAAGGCTTGTTGCAGAAGTTCTTCATAGTCCAAGATCTCTTGACTATAGGTATTGTCTAGCCCCTCATCAACAATATTATGATGCATTGATGCAAAAGGATATGCATCATTTATTATGCCCATCACTTGGTCATTGTCATCAAAAAAATGCTGCTCTTGCGGCTGAGATTGTGATGACGTCGAAGCACCATCGTAATGTTCACTGTGAAGGGTCCAAATCGTATAATTATGCATAATCCCATTCTGTAACAAGTGGTATTTTACATCAGGGAAAGACTGAAAGAGGATGTTGTTGCAATTAAGGCACGGACATGGGATCATGCCAGAAACATTATGAGTATGTTCTATTGCAAACTCAAGAAAGCTATCAACCCCTTCTATATATTCCCTAGAAAATTTATTGGAAAGATGCATCCAACTTTTATCCATTATAAGAGAGAGTGATAAACTACAAAAAATTAGAAGAAAAGATTGATATAAAACTGGTGATGAAAAACAAATAGACTAAAGTGATGGATATAAGAATGGTGTATCTAAGAGATCATTTATAGAGTATGAAATACTTTTAGGTGACAAAATAAAAAATTAAAATATTCATCACCCAAAAAGATATTCCTTCATCATTGTAAAGATGACTTTGATGAAATTATTAAGACATGACTAGACTAATTTGCAGTGACATGACTAGACTAATTTGCAGTGACATGCTAGACTATTTTGATAACATTATTGATCACATGGAAAGACTACTATTTATGATGTAACTATATAGAGCAATCTTCAAGGACTAGACTTTTTTTATAATTATTGATCACATGGGAAGACTACACTATTTATGATGTAACTATTGAGAGCAATTTTCAAGGAGAATATCATGATAAAATGAACTCTACTTGTCCAAATACCACACGTAAAATTGACGAAACTTTAGGTGACCAATAGTTTGTCACCTAAATTTAGACACCTTATTGTGGTTACAAAAGTTTTAGTCAGCCTACGGTTGACTACAATAATTGTTGTATTAGTCACCTATTTAGTGACCAAACAGAGCTAGTCACCTAAAGTTCTTGTAAGGTGACCAATATTTTTTGTCGTAATTCCTTAGTCACCTAAAAATATTCTTGCGTAACCAAAATATCAATCCGTCACATAATATTTATAACGTGCAAATAGACTGGTTGCCAAAGCATTAGTCACCTAAAACAATCTTTGGGTGACCAAATAATTTTGGTCATGTAAACTTTCATTTAAGGTGACTATATTGTTAGTCACCAAAGATATCGTTACCAAAGATGACCTGATGTGACCAAAGATGACCGGATGATTATTTTAAGTGACCAAATTTTTATTTGTCCCCTGATGTCATTTTAGGTGACCAAATAATGTTTGTTACCTTAAATTTGTCACCTAAACTACATTTTCTAGTAGTGTTAAAGGAAACAATTATTAAGTAAAAAGGGATAAATTAATTAGAAAAAAAAAATTCTCGGGTTATTACACATAGGGTCTGCAGGCATGGCACGCGGGGTCTTAGCCTGATGGTTAGAGTTCATGGCTTCCAACCTGGAGGTCATGGGTTCGATTCCCCCACCAGTGGTTAGAGGGAATGACATTGCCCTCCCTAGCATAGCTAGGCGCCTCTGTGAAGTGCATCAAGGGGGAGCGGTGAAATGTGTTGATCCCCTTCTAAAAAAAAAAAAAAAAAAAAAAAAGGAGAAAAAAAATAAAAAAAAAGGGTCTGCAGGCATGTGAACAAGTCTTATTCTGCAGGCATGTGAACAAGTCTTATTCCGGCTCAGTGCGTGAACTGAATAGGACTTTTTTTGTTTTAAAATATGAACCAAGAGAGCCAGGATAGCACTGGAAGGTCCGGTCCGGTCCAGTTTTTTCTTGCACTGGAGTATGCATGACCCCCTTCACCAGCCCGCTCACATTATTATACTATTAATTGTTCAGGTGGTTTATAATAGAGTCGTTCTCTGGAGAAACGCGTTTCTCCATAAGTATGGAGAAACGTGTTCTGGATATCCAGAACCTTTGGGATGGATATCCAGAAAAAAATTTCTGGATATCAGTCTCAAGGGTTCTGGATATCCAGAAGCTTTGGAACGGATATCCAGAAGCCTTTGGGATGGATATCCAGAAAAAATAGATTTGAAGCCAAATCCAGAAGCTTTGGATATCAGTCTCAAGGGTTATGGATATCCAGAAGCTTTGGAACGGATATCCAGAAGCCTTTGGGACGGATATCCAGAAAAAATAGATTTGAAGTCAAATCCAAGGCCAAGACCAGAAATTGCTTATTGAAGGTTTCTGGATATCCAGAAACCTTCAAATGTATAGCCAGAAACCATCAAATGAATATCCATAAATATTTTGAAGGTTTCTGGATATTCATTTTGAAGGTTTCTGGATATCATTTTCATAAGCTTCTGGTTATCCAGAAGCCTTGCCTGCATTGTCGCGCGACAAGTCGGGCCCCGTTTCTCCATAACTTATGGAGAAACGCGTTTCTCCCCAGATTTTACCTTTATAATATACGACACTAGAATAACTCCAACCTCCCCCAGGGGCCCAGTACTGCCATGAGGATTGTGGTTCATGTAGTATACACCATACGTAGTAAAACTCGAACCTGTTCCCGGAACCCCAGTATTGCCATAAGGATGTACAAGAGGTGGACCCCAGGACTGGTTCGTGTTTTCAAATGACGGTGGTGGCTGACTACTATGTGCTAGGGCAGTGGGTGATGGTCTGCCTCCAAATGATGTCGGTAGGGCCTGACTACTATGTGATGGCCTGCCTCCAATGTGGGTGCATGTCAAAGGCAATTGAGCGCAAAGTGGGTGCACGTCAAAGTCACAACCGTCGCTGCACCTATAGAATAGCCCATTTATGTGGTCATAACAGACATCGCAGATTCTGTGTGTCGCTTCATTGTAGTGAACACCCACATTGAGTGTATGTGGGTGCACAAAAGACAATTGGCTTCAGGGACATGAGGCACAATACTCGTGTAGATTGAGATTGATATCACAGGAAGAGCAGGACTGTCTTGTACCACTGCCAAGGGTCTGACATCTATTACACACGAACTCTTTAGATTCAAGCTTCACTAATTTATGTGTATGGATGCCCGGATCCTCTTTATTCTTTTTCCCCCGTGCCCTTCTTTCTCCTCTCTGCCCTTGCTCTTTGACTGAATGCCTGAAGAAACAAATTTTTCTTGGGATTAGTTAAATCCAGAATCAAGATATAGCTGAAATCTTATTATATGCACTGTGAAATAACTTTAGTAATTACCAATCGAAGAGAATAAGGCGATTCAGACTTAAGATCACCTAGTTAAATAGAGAAATGCTAGCTAGAGATAACGTTTTTTTTGTTTCGAAACTTATTGATTGTTTGATTTTTACGCGGTTAAATTAAGAATAGCTTGGAAATTAAATAGATCCCTGCCTAAGGCTGCTAGTAATCGTCAATATTACCTGGAACCTGTGTTGAGAAACCCAGAGGGCTGACGAAGTTCCGTAGCTTCATCTTCTTGATGCTCTAGATCTTGGTATTTCTTCAGCATCTTATCCAGATCCAGCGCCAAATCAACAATAGTAGAATCTTGACATCTTAGCGCTTTTTCTAGACCATGCACTACATCTTAGCGCTTTTTCTAGACCATGCACTTGTAATACCTACATGGCCATTTGATATGTGGGGGATCGACATCATCGGACCCTTCCCACCCACCCACCCGAGGTAATTGCAAATACTCCCTCCGTCCCACCTCACTTGACACCCAAGAGGTGGGCACAAAAACTAAGACAAGAGAATAAAATAAAAAAAATGTGTGGTTGAAAATGAAGAGAGAATGAGTGGGGTAAATAGTAGTGTTGGTTGAATAAATTGAGTGGTGGAAAATGAAGAGAGAGAATGAGTGGTGGGGTAGAGTGAATATAAAATTATAAAAAATAGGCTATTTTGGGAAGTGTCAAGTGAGCTGGGACGGACCAAAATGAAAATAAGTGTCAAGTGAGCTGGGACGGAGGGAGTATGTGATAGTAGCTGTTGATTACTTTTGCAAATGGATAGAAGCAAAAGCATTGACCAAGATAACGAAAGAGAACGCAATCAACTTTGTCCACGACCACATCCGGTGTCGATTTGGGCTCCCACACACAATTGTATCGGATCATGGACTCCAATTCTCTACGTCATTTACAACGGAGATGGCAAGAGTAAGTGTTCGTCACACTAAGTCATCTGTAAGTAGACCCCAAGGCAACGGTCAAGCGGAGGCTGTTAACAAATTGGTCCTAACAGCCCTTACTAAGAACCTTGAAGGACGCGAGGGCAGATGGTTGGACGAACTTCCCCTAGCATTATGGGCTGTTCGCACAACCACCCGGGGGCCAACCGGGGAAACCCCATTCGCATTAACCTTCGGTTCTGAGGCTATGGCACCAGCTGAGATGGCTATCCCCACTGTAAGAAACTCCCATTATGATGAGCAAGTCAACAAGGTTAATAGGCTCCTAGACCTAGACCTGATAGATGAGAAATGAGTAGCTGTGTGAGGACCCCAACCCGGAACCTACACGTGTTTCGAGCTAGAGCGTCCTCAAACTAACCCAAATTTCCTATAACTTTTAAAACCTTTATTTAACTTTCAAAAATAAATACAATTGTTGTAGTCATTTCAAAATAAATCTACACCTTTTCACAATGGAGAAATAGTTGACTAACTTAGAAAGTAAGAAACTGTTTTAGTTACAAAAAGGCCTCGGTTATAACATAAAATGAAGATTTATAAATACAATTCCGTAAATGAATTATACCAAAGTACACCTTCTATACCAACCTAATCATACCCCGACAATTCCCACAATATAACTTCCAAACTCCTCACCGCCCTTACTTGGCTGGTCCACCTGTCTCGGAATCTAAAAACAGTAAAGGGAGAGGGGTGAGAATAAATCTCAGCAAGCTATTATGAATGCAGCAATATGCCATATAAGATGCAACACATAACAAGTTGCATATAACACGTTGGAAAAGCTGTAAACACCTTACATTACCTTGGTTTACCTTTTCCCGTCTGAACAATAGTCGTACAACATTGGGTATAATAATACTCCAATCTTACTGTGAGCTGCTTAAGCAATACTCACGTCTTATAAGACCCGTTTTTCAGGGAACCAAATAAGACAGTAGCAACTCTGTAAGGCTTTTGGCTCAATACAGATGCTATACCCCATCCTGTGGCCACAGGAGGGGACGGCCACAGATATAACATAATCCGATCACATTAGGTCACACTTCCCTAATTGATCGTATTATGTTATACCCCCAATGTCAGCTGACTCACACATTATCAAGCACATAATAGATACTTGAATAAATCCACAAAGGGGATAAACAACATAGCAACATGGTAAAATATACTCATGCTCAACCAACATCATAGTGCAACATTTCTTTAACACACTATGCATAAATAAGCAATATAGTCACATGGTAAAATATACTCATGTTCAACCAATAATCAGAGTGCAGTATTTATATAATATACTAAGCATAATACAAGTCATGAATAGGTACTCAAGTAAGATGATGAGATATCTCCAACCCATCTTACTAGGTCATTATACGACAATATATGATCTCTACAAGGATTCAAGTTAACTCTACCAAGTTGGAGTCACCTTTACTAAACCGCCAAATGATTTCTAAGTCGGAGATAGAATGCTTCCGTATTCCCAATTTAACCCATTTAAGGTGTCATTAAGTGATACAATTGTTCTAAGTATAACCTAGGTTAGAAGGATTAATTCGTATCCGAAAAGGTTTGGTTCCAACTTTATACTCCCTCCGTCCCGCTAATATTAGCACACTTTTATTTTTGGGCGTCCCGCTAATATCCGCACACTCCCAAAAAGGAAATTTTATATTAATAAAATATTCACCCAACCCCACTCATTCTCTCTCCTACATTATTTTAATACTCACAACACCATTATAATTTATTACACCCTCCACTCATTCTCTCTCCACTCATTCTTTTACACTCACAACATTTTATTAAAATATCATATTCCTTAATTCCCGCGCAAACAGTGTTTGTGCTAATATTAACGGGACGGAGGGAGTATTGTTTAAGGATCATGCTAGGAGGTTACTAGTGAAATTTCAGCGAAACAGGGAATTGGGACAAAATCTGTCAACATGGGCGACCGCCCATGCCACTTGGGCGACCGCCCAAGTGGGGTTTCCAAGGATTCAAGTTACTGCCTTCTTGGGCGGCCGCTCACCACCCCTTGGGCGACCGCCCAAGACCCTTTTCCAGCCAAATTAATTTTCAATCCCCTTTTTACTTAGGTTCATTTCCCTTTTAATTCTTCCTACAATTCAAGATCACCAAGGGAATCTCCTAACTTGCAAACCTCATAACTTTCCTACTAAACCATGAACCCAAAATGATTTAATCTTATATCATTTACCCTTTTAATCACTACCCATTTCACTATCACATTCTAGTTATAAACTTCTTAATTTAATTAACCCAAATAACATAAACCTAGATTATTCCCACAAGATTTCCAACCCCTTCACCAATACATTTCAAGTTAATTCCTTTAAACTAACTTCACCCATTTAACTAACCCATTTCAAGTTTCATTCTCTAAATCTAACTCCACCCATTTCTTTCCTTCTTTAACACTTCCAAGAACAACATTATTTTCCTATTACCTTAACCAATTTCTCCAATTCAAGAAAATTCCCCAAGCATCCAATAGACATTATAACAACAATAATAACAATAATATCTCATGAACATTTAGAGAAGAGAAGGGTCATAATAACTCACTTTAGAATAGGAGATGGGTTTAGGACTTTCTTAGCTTGATGAACTCCTCTTGGTCTCCCGATTCCAAAAGTACTCTCGGATCTAAAAATGGTGAAGGATTGCACTTGGTAGGAGCTTGAGAAGAGGTGGGTTTCCAAATGTGTTTCCATGGAAGTTGAGAGATAAAGGGAAGAAGAAGAAGAAGGAGGGAGGTGGAGTATAAAAATGGATAAAGGAGAGGGGGGGGGGCCGGATTGAAGGGGGGGAA
Source organism: Adenophora triphylla var. japonica (assembly GCA_022495995.1). Classification (NCBI taxonomy): domain Eukaryota; kingdom Viridiplantae; phylum Streptophyta; class Magnoliopsida; order Asterales; family Campanulaceae; genus Adenophora; species Adenophora triphylla. The sequence continues at coordinate 51,381 of JAFEMH010004517.1, read as the reverse complement.
GAGTGAGGGAAAAAGGGGAGAAGGTATGGTCCCCCTCACCATTAATTAAAAGGCTTTCAACATTTTATTTCTTTCCCCCTACACAAACTAAAGCCTAACTACTCACATTTTATTTATTGTCAATTATTATACTTTCTCCATAGACTTTATTTAATTTTCTCAATTATCTCATCCTAATATAAGAAATCTAAGATATAAAATGAACACACAATATTAACGATAATATTAGAAGCACACAATATGATGTTAAATTAGTGCCTAGGGTTAGGGTCGTTACACTCACTCCCCCTTAAAGGAAATTCGTCCCGAATTTGACTGTCACTTACCTAACTGATCAACCCGCATCGGTTACATGAATACCTCAGACTTCAATTCCCAAATAGTCTCTTCAATGTTGTGATTCTTCCCAAAAAAAAAAAAAAATTTCTAATTCCATTACAATATCACATTAAAACTTCAATTACTCTATAAGCTTCTCCAAGCCAGTCTATAAGTCAAATCACCAACCTTTTCTAAAGCTTCAAATGGATTAACGAACTTTGGCGCCAATTTACCTTAGGCCTTGCTTCTCCAAACTCACCCCAACAAATTAGAGATCGATATTTCTTCCCAAACTATACCTCATACGGTTTTATCTCAATGTTAGAATGATAACTACTATTATACGCACTTAACCACTGGTAACCATATGTCCTATTGACTACTAACATCCATTGTTCATGCCCGTAGCATATCATCAACCATAAGTAATGATTCCTCAAATTTTTTTACAAGGTTAAACTTAATAGCATTCCTACCTTCCCAAAAGGACCTTCCCGAACGATGTCTATCCAATCCATTTAACACTATGGGTTTTATACAATCGAACTATCCCCTAACATATGTGAGGACTTTATTAATAACATCTCGTCAAGCTTATATATATAACGAGTAGAAAATATAATTCAACTTTCTATAACAAAATAACATACCCTTCTTTACTTCCAATGTAACTTAATCACAAAATCTATAGTGATAAGACTCTCAAGTTCAACCTAGAACTCTAAATATTTTAATAAATCCTCTAACGTCAATATTCTATTATCACAATTCAATGTTTCAATTAGGTTCAGGCCTAGTGACAAATCAATATTCAAATTGAATGGTTGGCCGCCCACAACGGAGCCGATCCAACTTCATAACAAAAAACCGAGTCTATTGTGACCGACACAATAATAACCCCACATTTATCAAATCATTTCTCGGACCAAAGCTTGAATACATTTAATCATTATAGGGGAACTAGGTTGCTTTTCTACTTGCTTCTGTACAATTTATATCTTTAGGATACCAAGTCTTTCTAAAAATTATAACATCTTTCAGAATTCCAAAGGATAATATAAAAAGAGATTCAAAGAGACCCGAATGGTTTATTTATTTAAAACCGGCCCATACCAGTTTTAATTAACTAAACCACTCACAATTTAAGAAATTTCAAAAGATTGATAAGCTAACAAAAAACAACTCGAGTGATTTAATTATCTACAACTGTCCCATACCAGTGGTAGATAGTTAAATTACTCACAGATTTTAATTTACACGAAAACGATTTACTGACCTTATTAAATCAACTATCCCCGAAGGGCACAATTGCTCATACCGAAGTTCAACATACAATCCAAAATTTTAAAGCACATATAAAACAATTCTAACATAATATTCTTGTTTGACTTCTATTTATAGTGTAACCACCACTCATAATATTTTTACTTAGTTAAATTCCCTATAAGAAAACACAATCTCGTAATACTTATTACTATCTCCGATAAATAACACTAAAATATTCATTAAGATTATAAACTTGGTAAAGCATCCTCAATTCAATAATTCTTCCAATTGAATATTCAACACCCTTACTTAATTTGAGTCATCTATTCCCTACCTTTGATATTGGTATTGTACTTAGCAACAACATATTGTAAACATCTAGTTCCCGATCAAATACCAAAATTTCTAAATCAGAAAATATAATTGGAACTCACATAGATCAGTCATTCCCAAATTTCAGTTAAACATTACGGTATAATCTAACTTACCTCCCTATAACTATCAACAACTCAAAACCCGTATAACGTCAATATCTTCTGAGCATCACACCAATTCCTCATATGAGTCACGCAACTAAGTCAACATATACGGTGTACTCACCCTAAAGTACCCTGCCTTCCAATAAGATTTATCCTCATTTATTTTCTCAACTAATGATAATCATCTCTCAAAACAAACCATATGCATATTTTACCAATTCCTGAAGTTGGTCCTATAAGTCACCAATAACTACATCTATTATACTTCTTCACATTTACCCTATTTACCCTTCCATAACTAATACACAACCACAATTCACAACGGTCATATTAAATACAAATGTTGTCTTAAATGTATCCTTAGAACAAATATTCACTGTAATTGTAACACCCGAAATTCAACTAATAACCATTGAGTATCCTACTAGTTTCTAAAATCAGTCATACAGTTTATCAACAGGTTATAGCGAATACTTATTCTTCACAGTTACTAATTTGAGATCTCTCTAAACTATAGATAACCACCAAGTATCACCTTTTCTAAAATAGTACTAATTTATCCCTACGGAGATTCGCTAAGCTAATTATCTTCTTTATCAAATAATTTCACAAGTTGAATCATTAATTCATCATCCCAATTAGTGTCTTCTATCTAGGGATCCGAATACTAAAATAGTACTTTATATCAACTCAAAGCCTCAATATCCCGGCATGATACCCGATGGAAACCCGAAACTCACATAGGAAGCACCACTTAGTCAATTTATAGGGTGATATTACCTACAAGAATATCTGATTTTCTATTCGATTTAATAGCAAAATACCATTAATCTCTTCTTAGAGAATATACTTATAACATATAAGGCAAATATAGGTCAGTTCTATAAGGATTCGTACTCGCGATATCTTATAAACCATATAATCTCGCTTAGACTATTATTTCCAATGCTAGTCTCATATATCTAGTCTCTACCACGAGACACCAATGTATAAATATTCACACAAGCTATACAACCATAAACCACTCTTAATTAGGCCATAGACCAACTCTAAACTAAGAGTTCACCAATTCATTTACCACTGTACATGAGATAACTCAAGTGTCCTTTACTCAAATATAACACATAACTCAAATAACCTTCACATTCTTTAGATCATACTTTCGACAGTTACGCATATATGACATAATAGCAATTAATGACTTATCCGCCTCAACCACACGCGGAGGCAAATCAAACATAGATAAGGAGACTCGCTTCTTGCGACAGTCCTCCCCAAATACAACAACTACTAAAATATTTCAGGTCAATATAACAATAATTCACGGGTTGGTATATCTACCATATCCACCGGCAATCCATGCTCACTTAATCACAACTATCATGATAAACAAGAATGATTCGAGGTACTCTCCCATAAGAGTAGAACCTTCGGCACATAAGACAACTTTTAGGCCAATTATGCAAATAAAGATGAAATGTGATGCCACATGAGAACGACTGTACGAGGATTTATAAAAGTATGAACCCTAACTCCTGCGACAGGTAAAATACCTCAAATGATGGTGGAGGAATCTATCTTTCCATAACTCACCTTTCCTTGATTCCTTGGTTGGTCAATATCATTTTTTGTCTTTGAACAAATTCCTGCATTAAACTCTCGACGTAAGTTATCGCACACTCTCACTCAGCTAGACTCTATACGAGAACTCTAACCGAGCTCTGATACCAACTGTGAGGACCCCAACCCGGAACCTACACGTGTTTCGAGCTAGAGCGTCCTCAAACTAACCCAAATTTCCTATAACTTTTAAAACCTTTATTTAACTTTCAAAAATAAATACAATTGTTGTAGTCATTTCAAAATAAATCTACACCTTTTCACAATGGAGAAATAGTTGACTAACTTAGAAAGTAAGAAACTGTTTTAGTTACAAAAAGGCCTCGGTTATAACATAAAATGAAGATTTATAAATACAATTCCGTAAATGAATTATACCAAAATACACCTTCTATACCAACCTAATCATACCCCGACAATTCCCACAATATAACTTCCAAACTCCTCACCGCCCTTACTTGGCTGGTCCACCTGTCTCGGAATCTAAAAACAGTAAAGGGAGAGGGGTGAGAATAAATCTCAGCAAGCTATTATGAATGCAAAGAATATGCCATATAAGATGCAACACATAACAAGTTGCATATAACACGTTGGAAAAGTCAGAACACCTTACATTACCTTGGTTTACCTTTTCCCGTCTCGAACAAATAGTCGTACAACATTGGGTATAATAATACTCCAATCTTACCGCGAGCCGCTTAAGCAATACTCACGTCTTATAAGACCCGTTTTCAGTGGAACCAAATAAGACGGTAGCAACTCTGTAAGGCTTTTGGCTCAATACAGATGCTATACCCCATCCCGTGGCCACGGGAGGGGACGGCCACAGATATAACATAATCCGATCACATTAGGTCACACTTCCCTAATTGATCGTATTATGTTATACCCCCAATGTCAGCTGACTCACACATTATCAAGCACATAATAGATACTTGAATAAATCCACAAAGGGGATAAACAACATAGCAACATGGTAAAATATACTCATGCTCAACCAACATCATAGTGCAACATTTCTTTAACACACTATGCATAAATAAGCAATATAGTCACATGGTAAAATATACTCATGTTCAACCAATAATCAGAGTGCAGTATTTATATAATATACTAAGCATAATACAAGTCATGAATAGGTACTCAAGTAAGATGATGAGATATCTCCAACCCATCTTACTAGGTCATTATACGACAATATATGATCTCTACAAGGATCCAAGTTAACTCTACCAAGTTGGAGTCACCTTTACTAAACCGCCAAATGATTTCTAAGTCGGAGATAGAATGCTTCCGTATTCCCAATTTAACCCATTTAAGGTGTCATTAAGTGATACAATTGTTCTAAGTATAACCTAGGTTAGAAGGATTAATTCGTATCCGAAAAGGTTTGGTTCCAACTTTATATTGTTTAAGGATCATGCTAGGAGGTTACTAGTGAAATTTCAGCGAAACAGGGAATTGGAACAAAATCTGTCAACATGGGCGACCGCCCATGCCACTTGGGCGACCGCCCAAGTGGGGTTTCCAAGGATTCAAGTTACTGCCTTCTTGGGCGGCCGCTCACCACCCCTTGGGCGACCGCCCAAGACCCTTTTTCCAGCCAAATTAATTTTCAATCCCCTTTTTACTTAGGTTCATTTCCCTTTTAATTCTTCCTACAATTCAAGATCACCAAGGGAATCTCCTAACTTGCAAACCTCATAACTTTCCTACTAAACCATGAACCCAAAATGATTTAATCTTATATCATTTACCCTTTTAATCACTACCCATTTCACTATCACATTCTAATTATAAACTTCTTAATTTAATTAACCCAAATAACATAAACCTAGATTATTCCCACAAGATTTCCAACCCCTTCACCAATACATTTCAAGTTAATTCCTTTAAACTAACTTCACCCATTTAACTAACCCATTTCAAGTTTCATTCTCTAAATCTAACTCCACCCATTTCTTTCCTTCTTTAACACTTCCAAGAACAACATTATTTTCCTATTACCTTAACCAATTTCTCCAATTCAAGAAAATTCCCCAAGCATCCAATAGACATTATAACAACAATAATAACAATAATATCTCATGAACATTTAGAGAAGAGAAGGGTCATAATAACTCACTTTAGAATAGGAGATGGGTTTAGGACTTTCTTAGCTTGATGAACTCCTCTTGGTCTCCCGATTCCAAAAGTACTCTCAGATCTAAAAATGGTGAAGGATTGCACTTGGTAGGAGCTTGAGAAGAGGTGGGTTTCCAAATGTGTTTCCATGGAAGTTGAGAGATAAAGGGAAGAAGAAGAAGAAGGAGGGAGGTGGAGTATAAAAATGGATAAAGGAGGGGGCGGATTGAAGGGGGAAGAGTGAGGGAAAAAGGGGAGAAGGTATGGTCCCCCTCACCATTAATTAAAAGGCTTTCAACATTTTATTTCTTTCCCCCTACACAAACTAAAGCCTAACTACTCACATTTTATTTATTGTCAATTATTATACTTTCTCCATAGACTTTATTTAATTTTCTCAATTATCTCATCCTAATATAAGAAATCTAAGATATAAAATGAACACACAATATTAACGATAATATTAGAAGCACACAATATGATGTTAAATTAGTGCCTAGGGTTAGGGTCGTTACAAGCTGCACAGATGAGGATGGTAAATTACAAGCAAAGGACCAAGGCATACCATGATAAGAGGGTCATCAGAAGAGTATTCCAAGTAGGCGACCGGGTAATTAGAAAGATCGAAGCAACTGGTCGGAAGGAAGAACAAAACAAGCTCTCCCCAAATTGGGAAGGTCCTTACATCATAACTCAAGTCATTCGAGAAGGGACATACATATTGAAAACTAAGGAGGGAAAAGAGCTCAAGCATCCGTGGCACTCCGACAATCTCTGAAAGTACTATAATTAAGTGTTAGTTCATTTTATGTAATAGATTAGTTTTAATTATTAGTCTTTTTACCTTTTCAGTATGGTAGGATTGCAATTTGATGTAATCAATTTCAGTTTATGAAAGTTACTTCTTCAACATGCAAAGCAACTACCAACTATTGATACAAACACTGAAAGACGAGGATCTTATCCCCGACTCTACAAAGTACATGCCTCACGTCTTGACGAGAAATCACCTCGACTCAATGACTACAGGCTCTAACAGTCAAGACCGAGGAACCTTCCTTGGCCTAATGACTTGCCCCACGTCTTGATGAGGAATCACCTCGGCTCAATGACTACAGGCTCTAACAGTCAAGACCAAGGACCTCTCCTCGGCCTGTTGACTCGCCTTACATCAAGATAAGGAAACACCTTGTCACAAAATGACTACAGGCATCACACGTCTAAAACCTGTGCACTAGTCATCTTCCTCGGCATAAGGAGACGAAAAAGAAGAAAATACCCCAACAGTCAAGACCGAGGAGCCTTCCTCGGCCTAATGACTTGAGGTACACAGTCAAGACCGAGGAACCCCACCTTGGCCTGATGACTTGTAGGCAAAATCGCCATAATCCTTGAGTGAGCCAGCCTCCTCATCTTATAATAAAGGGTGAAGAACGAGGAACCTTCCTCGGCTCCTCCCTAATAACAGACTTGTACTTGTGCAAAGCCCACAAACAAGCATTCAAACAGTTCACAATATCAACACATGAATTGAAAGGAAAAGACATTTCATTAATATTCATGGAAGGATTTATATGGGTCCTACCTTATTACATCAGCAAAAAAGAAAAAAAATTCCTAAGTAGGCTTGTCTACAAAGGGGTCCTCCAAAAAGTGCTCAGTCTCAGAATCAATGGTAGGAGGGGTGGTCTGCTCGGTTTGTGGATTGGTTTGAGCCTCCTCACCATGTGTCTCATCGGTAGCACCTACCTCGGCTTCCATCTCCGTCTCGCCCTCGTCCTCAATCATCTAAATCAAGGCATTGAGATTGCCAGGATCAATGGCCAGAGGGACCCAAGATTCCTTACCAGCTCGAGCATCCGACCTGGCAATAATGCCCAAATTATAGTCAGAGAAAGGAACGAGGTGGTGAAGAGCTCGAGCCTCCTCATCGTATTGGCCCTTGCAGATAAGCTGAGCAATGGCATTCAGGTCCAGACCATGAGAGGTATCCACCATAAGGCGACGAGCCAGATGTAGGTAGCCATCCTCGAACATCGTAGCCGTCTTATCATTCACTGCATCCTTAAAGGCTTGGCTTGCCTTGAACCGAGCAATCGCTTCCTCTTCTCTGGCGGGAATGATGGCCTCCAGCTCTCGGTACTTAGCTTCTGCCCCCTCGGCTCTCTCTAGGGCCTCAGCCTTGAGCTTCTCTAGCTCTGCTATCTTTTCATTTTGTAGCCTGAGGGCTTCCTCGGCTCTCAAGCTTGCATCCTCGGCCCTCTTCACCTCCGCCTCGACCTTGGCCTTGGCCTCCTCCAGCTCACTATCTCTGACCTTCAGCACCTCGGCCAAGGCTGCCCTCTCGGTCTCTCCCTTCTTTTAGGCGGCCTTGAGCTCAAATAATTGCTTGTTCGCGTTCTTGGCGAGAACGTTCTCGTAGGTCGTGACGGTAGCAAGCTGCAAGGTTAATCAACATCAACAATTATACAAGTGCAAAATCTACGAGGTCAAAAGTACAAGATAGTCACCTCAGAGATCAACAGCCCTTTGCGGCCTAGCAGGTTTTCTTTGCTCGGCTTATCTCGAACCAACTTCTCGTAGGCCTCTTGTCCAGTGCCCTCTGAACAGGAGATCGGCCGAGCCTCACATGAGAACCCTCCCTGGCAAGCAAAGGGATACCCCTCAGGGGCCGAGAGGTAGCAACGAATTGCCGAGCAAGCTCCTCAGCATCATTGTAGTTCTTGATTGTTTGTATGGTAAGGGCTGGAGGAGCTTGAGGAGTTGAGGCGTCAGCAGCCACCCGTTTGGATTGGGGCTCCTCGGTAGAAACAGTTTGAGGCCTCTTTTGACCTGAGTGCCGGTGGACGAGACCTCTCCCCTCGGCAGACGAGATATCAAAATCCATATCAGCCATCTCAACATGGGGCTATGCCCCTCGGTAGTTGATCGCTTTGCTTGAATTCCGGATGCCTCCTCCTCGACATCCGCGATCTTCCCTCGTAGCTTGACGGGCAAGGGTTGATCCCCCTTGGTGCTTAGAAGAAGTTGACGATGAGTTGCCTCATCTTTCCTAACAATGAGAGCCGAGGTCTTTGCTAGTCGTCTCCTCATTTTGATCAAGTCCTTGGGATTGACATCTTCCATGGAGGCCATCTCGGCTTCTTGCTCTGGGGTTAGATCTGCAAATACGAGGAGGAGAGGGTTACATTAAATGGATAAAATAAACATCAATTGACAATTATCAATGACAAGGAAAGAGTAATTACAGCCTACGACATCTGTTTCCCTAAGGCATTGGTCCTTAGGGTCAAGCTTGCATCGTTCACAGTCCTCGTGAAAGACCAGACCTGAATGGATTCATTAAACTGTCTCCCCCTCTTGACGGGGACGAGAGGTACCATGCCATCCCTCGGTCCCGACATCAGTCCAGCCTGGACATAGTAACGTTCATCAGCCTCCAAGGCAGCCCAATCAAGGAGACCAACTTCAGCAAAGTCGAGAAGATGCTTGATCAAATCTTTGGACCACTCAACTCTCAGTACTGCCTTAGAAACAGCCCACACATCAGAAGGAGAGGGGAACTCCCAGCCTTGTCAGCTTTCTACCTTAATCACATGATTCTCCCAGCCTCCTACCTTGCTTGACATGGGAAGAATGATCTTCGGCTTCTTAGAGTCACTCCTTATGACTATGAGCCTAGTGCCCTTGACATAGCTAATAGTAAAGAAGTGACGGAAGGCGGCGTGGGAAGGCTCGTAACCTAAGCTACGGCACAAGACAATAAAACCGACGAGGACCCTAACCCCGTTGGCTCCCAACATAGCCGGGACAGCTCTCATGTCACCCAAAAATTCATTTATAAAGGGGTCCAAAGGGAGACGAAGTCCCTGCTGAAACTGCTTGAAATAAAAATGGACCTGGTTGTCATTGTAATAAAACCTATATTCCTCTTCATTGTTTTCAAAAGTGGGGTGGCCAACATAAGTTAACTTATACTCGTTCCTTTCCAACCCGTACTTCGAGTATAACTCCTCCAGCATGGGATCCCCGGCCTTAACTGGTTTGGCTCGGGGACGAGCAACCCATCCTCGGCCTCCTCTCCCTCGACCACCTCTCCCTCGACCACCTTTCCCTTCAACTTGCTCGCTATCAGCAAAGGCATCAACGATTTTGGTAGACGTGGAGGCTTCATCCCCTCTTCCCGTCATATCTGCAAAAGGCCGAGGAGCCAAAGTTAGTTACATCGTCCAAGGCGGATACTAAGACGGGGAAGAGGGATGCCCCTCCTCATTACAGTAAGGCCGAGGAGGGAGCCTCACCACTCAAAAGAGCACGAGCCAGGTGATCCGAAGACGGGTAGAACAGATTGATGTGTTCAATTATCTCGGCTCTACTCTCAAACAAAATTATACTGGGGGACAACGAGTCGACTCGTTCTATCCTCGTCTTGTTTGGTACTGGATGTACAATCTCGTACGACCATACTTCATCAACATTTCTCCGATCTCAGTCAAGGTCACCAAGAACCATGGTCCTCTCTCTCTCCGGTAAACCCTTAGATTACCTTTGTGGTATCCATAACGGAATCGAGGGGTATGGTCCCAAGAACGAGCCATTTCTAAGGGGGAAACGAAGGGGCAAGAAGGTTCAAGAATCAAATATACTCCCTCCGTCCCATTACAAACCACAAACTTTCCTTTTTGGTCGTCCCATTACAAACCATAAACTTCCTAAAATGGAAAGGAATCTTTACTATTCCCTCCACTCATTCTCTCTCCTACATTATTTTAATACTCACAACACCATTATAATTCACTATTCCCTCCACTATAATTCACTTTTCCTTAATTCCCGTGTCTACAGTAAATTTCCCATTACTAATGGGACGGAGGGAGTATATGATTTTCAGAAAAAGCTTCAAGGGTCAATAATGGCGGATTCGAAAATCAAAATCCCACCAAAACCCAAGAAATTGCAAGTTGCAAATAGAAATTAGTATAAGGAAGAAATGTATACATGTTTCTGTTGAAAGCGGTTGGGATCGAACAGAAAACCAAGTGACGCCGGTGATTCTGGGCAATGCAAAGCTTCAAGAACACGAACAATTTGAATCCTTGATTTCGCTCTCAAATATTTAGGCTGGTAAGAATTGAAATAGAAGTGGGGGTCTTGTTTTTATACTCACCAAATCGGGTCAAACCCGAAATCAAAATGGGTTAATGGGTAAGGCACCCCCAACATTAAATGCAATCGACAGTTTCTAAGACATGTCAGGCCTAGGGGCCCACGTCTCATCATAAGGCTGGTAACCGGCGTATAAGAGCGACGCTGACACGTGGCAACCTATTCGTATTCTCATGAGCTTAGGACGAGATGACTTTCTCCTCGTCCTAAGCCGAGCTAGAAAGTCGGGGGCGACTGAACAGTATAAATCGAGATACGAACACGGGCTTGTCCGGGTCAGGCCCAAGTGGATTGGGCCATAAATATAATCCATCTCAAGTTACGACATGGGTCTCTCGTATGTCCATCTCGGCATCGACAAGGCCGACCAAGGCTTACCAAGGCCCAACAAATATAAATGCCCCAACTAAAAGGGCCGAGGAGACCTCCCTCGTATACCGAGATCGCCTCCCTTGAGGACGAGGTGCCTCCCTCGGCCTTGATGTTGTCATAACGGGCTCCCCATATTTCTCATTCCTTCCCCGGCTCATCATGGACCGAGACGGCCATGAATGACGAGGAGAGAAAAGTTCGCACCTCGTCATATCTTCATATGACGAGGAGATAAAATCATTCATCTTGGCCTACATTCATCTCGGTATATCTTCATATGACGAGGAAAGGAATTCATTCATCTCAGCTTACCTGCACATGACGAGATAAGGAATTCATCCACCTCGGCTTTCCGGCAAGCAGTCTTAGTAACCCAATTTAAAAAAGGATTAAGCAGTTATAATCCAATCAGGATTGTACCCATCTACATCAATTCAAGTCAAATAAGGACTCTCTAACAGATAAAATCCTCCTATGATTATATCTTATCTCTTTACGGTCCTAGTTCAACATGGATTCTGTCAATCCATCATTATAAATACAAGCCATAATTTCCATATTCTGGTACGTTACTTTTATATTCCGAAACTCTGTCAAATTAGTTTCTCTCTCTACAAATCGTGAACTTACTTTCACGACGGAGGGCCTTCGCCGGTGAAGCCCCGGCTTAGTTTACGTGTTTTGTCTTATTTTCAGGCTAAGCAATCGTCGGAGCATACCGATCGCTTGGATTTGAGCTGATTCGACATTTTAGCATCATCACCATATATAGTAAGATTTTTCTTGGCCGAAATGGGACAACTTAAACAACCTAAAGTCCGAACTTTTATAAACCCAATTCGAATTGATTAGAATATTGCCAGGTTACACTTCACAGTGCACTATCCTAAAGGGAAATCTTTTGAGCCTTTATGAAGTTGTTGCAAGCCATGAGTTGCACCAATGCATATGTTATGTTTAGTCTTTGCTACCAAGACAAGCAAATAATGCACTCGGCTTCTACATAATCAGATAAGCATCCATTTTTCATGCATTCGTAAATATACATTCGCTTCTCCCCCATGTCCGAGGAGCTTGCTCTTTCCAAAGCAATTTCTTGCGTCTTTGATCTCATCTAGCATAAATTGATGGCATATTCTCAAGGAAAAAAGATGACATGGGTAATGTTTCAGTCTTTAAGTGATGGAGATGGGGTTCATTTTGCTGCTAGAAGAGAAGTACAAATAGAGGCCATGATAGAAAAGTTGGTTCAACCTGCATTATGAGGTTTGAATAACCATGGAGACATGGATGAATTATTGAAAGGCTATATGTGTATATATATATATATATATATATATATATATATATATATATATATATATATATATATACATATATGTATATATGTATATATATATATATATGTATATGTATATATATATATATATATGTATATACATATATGTATATATGTATATATATATATATATATGTATATACATATATATATATGTATATATATATATATATATATATATATATGTATATATATGTATATATATATATATATATATATATATATGTATATATATATATATATATATATATATATATATATATATGTATATATATGTATACATATGTATATATATATGTATATATATGTATACATATGTATATATATATATATATATATATATATATATGTATATATATATATATATATATATATATATACATATGTATATATGTATATATATATATATATATATGTATATATATACATATGTATATATATATATATATATATATATATATATATATATATATATATATATATATATATATACATATATATAACATACTCCCTCCGTCCACTTAGTTAGTTCACAGTTACTGTTCACGCGTGGATTAAGGAAAAAAATAATGATATAAATGTTGTGAGTGTAAAAGTAAAATAGGAGAGAGAATGAGTGGAGGGAATAGTAAATTATAATGGTGTTGTGAGTATTAAAATAATGTAGGAGAGAGAATGAGTGGGGTAGGATTAATATTTTAATAATAAAAACTTTCCATTTTAGGTAAAAAAACAAAGTGTGAAGTATGTATTTGGGGGCCCAAAATAGAAAGTGTGAAGTAAGTAAGTGGACGGAGGGAGTATATTGTTGGGGCTGAGAAAATCTACATCCTGGCAAGACATCTTGGGCTATCAACCTGGCAGAACAACTTGACTATTAGCATGTGATTGCAGGGCCGTTACATGACCTATTATTAAGGACAAAGACAAAGAAAGTCGATAATCAAAACAAAGATAATAGAGAACAGAAAAGGCCAAGTAGCAAGACTACCTTCCTTCCTCCATTCGTACACCATTTTGTCACCACCACGATTGCTCTTCTTTACACAGAAGAATCTGTTTTTCCAACCCCTATATTTATCTAAAGATTCGGCCAATAAACTTTTTGCCCTAGATTTAACCCTAAAACCGTACCTAGAAGACCCATGTTATAAAGATTATTGCAAAAGATGATTTTCCATTGATTATTACAATGAGTATTTATACACAAAAGAATTGTAACTGCCTATCTAGAGATTTACATAAATAATTTATAATTAGAAATATATTCACAAGGCTAGAATCAAGGCATAAGATAATAAGGAGTTATAAATCTGCAAATCGTGGACTGCACGGTCGGGCATTGAGTTTAGAATGGCCGTGCATCAGTAGCTGATGTTGCTGATGTTTCTGTCTGAAGTGCACGGGCGTGCTGTTTTGTAAGGCATGGTCGTGCACCATCTGCACGAGCGTGCTGTTTGTAAGACACGATCGTGCACCAACTGTTTGTTCAGAAGTTTATTCCTTGACACGCCACCGCAAGATGGACGGTCCTATGGTGAGGCCAATCTTGGAGATAAGGGAGAGGAATCGAGTACGGGAAAGAGGCTTTGTGAGTGCATCAGCTAGTTGGTCATCACCGGAGATGTGTGGAACATAAAGTTTCATAAGATGAACTTGTTCTCGAACGAAGTGGAATGCTAGGGCTAAGTGCTTCATTCTGGAGTGGAAGACAGGATTGGCGGAGTAGTGTGTAGCTCCGAGATTGTCACAGTAGATTACCGGAGTAGTGGGAATTAAGAGAGATGACAAGTTCGGACAGAAGGTTAGTAACCCATAGCATTTCGCCAAGAGTGGCAGCAATGACGCGAAATTCAGCTTCTGTGGATGAACGGGCAAGAGCTCTTTGTTTCTTGGATGACCAAGCTATAGGATTGTGACCAAGGTATACGACAAACCCGGTGGTAGATATATAATCGTCCTTGTCACCCGCCCAGTCGGCATCACAGAAGGCATGAAGTGGAGAAGGAGATTGTTTAAACAGTTGAATACCCATGTGAAGTGAGCCATGAAGATAGTGAAGTAGCCTCTTGAGGGCTATCCAGTGGTTTTCTTGAGGATGGTGAAGGAATTGTGCAAGTTTATTCACCGGGAAAGCTATGTACGGGCGAGTGAGAGAGAGGTATTGAAGGCTGACAATGATAGCTCGAAATTCTGAGGGGTTGCAAATAGGTGTGCGAGGGGTGGCAAAGAGAGTGGGATAGGTTGCCATAGGGGTGGGGGATGGTTTGGAATGAACCATATTGTATTTGTCTAGGAGGTCAGTGATGTATTTAGACTGAGAGAAAAGAATCCCATTTTCATTGGGTGTGACCTCAATGCCTAGGAAGTAAGAGAGAGGGCCTAAGTCCTTTAGAGAGAACCTAGATGCAAGATTAGTGATGAAATTTACAAGGAAAGAATCAGATGGGACAGTGACAATAATGTCGTCTACATAAACAAGGAGGATAATGCGATTTGAACCATTGGAATATAAGAATAGAGAGGGGGTAAAGCCGAAGGATGTAAGAAAGTTTTTGAGTTCTGTGTACCAAGCACGTGGTGCTTGTTTGAGACCTTAAATTGCTTTGGAAAGACGGCAGACATGAGACGGATGAGATGTGTTTTGAAAACCTGGGGGTTGAAGACAGTTTCAGAGAGATTACCTTGGAGAAAGGCATTATTGATATCTAGTTGTAGAAGAGACCAACCTTGACCAATAGCGAGGGAGAGAATAAGACGAATTGTAACTGGTTTGACAACCGAGCTGAAAGTGTCAGAGTAATCAAGACTTGGGCTTTGGTGAAAATCCTTTGCAACCAGGCGAGCTTTGTACTTGCTGATGGAGTTGTCGGTGTTGTACTTAATCCGAAAGACCCATTTGCAACCAACGATGTTAGGTGCTTCATGATATGGAACTAATGACCAAGTGTTGTTTCTTAAGAGAGCATTATATTCATCAACCATGGCGGCATGCCAGTGATGGGAAGATAGGGCGTGTTTGGTGGATGTGGGAAGGGAATTAGGTGAGGGTAGGGTGACTAGGTGGGCATATTTGGGGTTTGGTTTTCGGATGTTGTTTGAGAGACGGGTTGTGATGGTTCGGTTGGGGTGAGTAATAGGGGTTGGGTTGAGAGGAGGGGCTAGAGTATGTGTGTTAGAGGTTGCAGCAGGAGGATGAGTTGGGGAGGGAGTAGTGGTAGGAGGTAGGGCGGTATCTGTTGGTGGAGCAGGCGAGGTGGGTGTGGTGGGAGTGTTGACTAGAAGGGGAATGGGAGGAGAGAAGGAGCAAGGTTGTATGATAGGACTGGAGAAGGTGCACCATTAAGTAGGGGAAATATGGGAAGGTGTAGAGGGTGTGGTTATGAGGGAAGGGTAGGGAAATTCTGTTTCAACGAATTTAACATGGCGAGAGGTGTATATGCGGTTTGTGATTCGGTCAAGACAGTGGTAACCACTTTGAGATGGCGAGTATCCAACAAAGATGCAAGGGGTGGATTTTGGGGCAAGTTTATGAGGGGCATAGGTCGAAGCCAAGGGTAGCAAAGACAACCAAAACTGCGAAGTTTAGCGTAGTTTGGTGGGGTTTGGAATAATCAGAGATAGGGAGAGTCATTATCAAGAGAGGAAGTAGGCATGCGATTTATGAGATATGTAGCAGTGGTTAGAGCATGAGGCCAGAAGTTGAGGGGGACTTTTGCATGAGAGAGGAGGGTAAGGCCGATTTCAACAAGGTGACAGTGACACTGTTCGGCAAAGCCGTTATGTTCAGGGGTATGAGGAGGTGGGGTAAGGTAAGAGATGCCGGATTGAATTAAATATGGAGTAAGTTTGAGATATTCACCCCCATTATCGGAGAAGAATTGAATGAGGTCGTGAGAAGTATTTTTCAACGAGAGATTTGAAACGGGCGAAGGTGGTGAAAGTGTCAGATTTGTGTTTCAATGGGTATAGCCAAGTATATTTTGTGAAATGGTCAACAAAGATGACATAATATTTTTAGTTGTCATAGGATTGGATGGGGGAGGTCCATACATCAGAGAAGACTAGTTCCAGTGGAGCATGAGAAGTAAGAGTAGAAACAAAAAATGGAATCTTGTGACTTTTATTGATATTGCAAGGGTTACAAAATGAGAGAGAACCACTAGGAATAGACAGAGAAAATAGCTTATTTAAAAGGGAAACAATGGGGGGGGGGGAGGGAAGACCTAGTCTATGATGCCAAGACTGAAAAGAAGTGGTGGTGCCAAGATGAGCTTGAGGCAGAGTAGGTTGCCAAATATAGACTCCACGATCAGTAGTCCCGTGAAGAAGAATGCGATTTGTCGAGATTTCCTTAACAACAAATGAGGAGTGTGAGAATTCAACAAAGGCATTATTATCTTTGCAAAATTGAGTTACGGAAAGAATATTGCGAGAAATTAAAGGAACATGTAATACTTTTTTGAACACTATGGATGAATTTAGAGTAGGGAAAGAGAAAGAACCTATGTTAGAGATAGGAAGAGCGGATCCATCCCCAATAATAACATCATCGCTGCCATCATAAGGGTGGTGAAGAGATAGATTGGAGAGGTCATTTGTGAGGTGATTTGTGGCCCCGATGTCAACAAGCCAAGGAGCCGGTGGTGGTAGGGAATAGGTGGTGGCAGTGTGAACTCGAGGTGTGGATTGTGAGGGATTAAAACGGGGTGTGCGATTAGAGGAGGGAACGGGTGGGAAGACAACACTAGGGTAGTCACGTTTGAATTGACGACACTAGGAGATTACATGACCAACATAGCAACAATATTGGCATTTGCCTTTGAATGGGGCTGGATTGGAATTTCGGGATTGAGGAGGGGTGGGGAGAATGGGGTGATTTGTGTGTGGTCAAGATGGGTTGGGATGAGAGTGGGTGTGAGCAACATGAGCCGAGACAAGGAAGTTTGGTGGGGTTATTTGCTGTTTGAGGGTGAGCTCGTGGTGGATGAGTTTTTCGTGAAGGGCTTCGAATGAAATGGGGTTATCTCTAGCATGGACTGAATCAACAATGGATTTATAGGAGTCATAGTCAAGTCCTTTAAGGACTTTGGCAATGACATCTTCGGGGTCCATGGGTTTTCCTAGGATTGCTAGTTTGTCGATGCAAGTTTTGATGGTTTGCATATATTCGGTAATGGAAAGGGTGGATTTGGTGATGGATTCAAGGTTTTCTTTTACCTGAAGAATGTGGCCACGAGATGGGTTTGCATAGGTTGTCTTTAGGATGTTCCAAGCTTGGCTAGAGGTGGTGGCTTGGTAGCAAGAGGTGCAACAGTGGTGTCAAGGGTGCCTAGTAAAGCACCGAGAATAAAGCGATCTTGCCTATTCCAAGTAGTGGCTGCGGGGTTGGGAGAGTCTTTGCCATCGACATTGATGGTGAATGGGTTCCATCTACAAACCTAAGAAGGTCTAAACCAAAAAGAAGGGAAGTGATTTGGGAAGACCATGAGAGGTAGGTTAGAGGGGTGAGGGTTTTGCAATTGGAGAGGTTGACTAAGGTGATGGGATGATCAGGTTCAGAGGACTTGGGAATGGTGGAGGCTGAAACTTGGTTTGCCATGGAGATAGTTGAGAAAAATGATCACTTTTGCTCTGATACCATATAAATATTATTGCAAAAGATTATTTTCCATTGATTATTACAATGAGTATTTATGCACAAAAGAATTGTAACTGCCTATCTAGAGATTTACATAAATCATTTACAATTAGAAATATATTCACAAGGCTAGAATCAAGGCATAAGATAATAAGGAGTTAAAAATCTGCAGATCGTGGACTACATGGTCGTGCATTGAGTTTAGCACGGTCGTGCATCAGTTGCTGATGTTGCTGATGTTTCTGTCTGAAGTGCACGGGAGTGCTGTTTTGTAAGGCACGGTCGTGCACCATCTGCACGGGCGTGCTATTTGTAAGACACGGCCGTGCACCAACTGTTTGTTCAGAAGTTGATTCCTTGACACGTGTGACCTTATATCATAACAGCAAGCAAGTTCCTCCATCCCAAACCTCAAGCCAGTTAGAGCACTCAACCTATCCAGCATTTCTAAAATCCTCTAACCTAGCAGCATCAATTGAGTATATGCAATCTCGGTGGCTTCAAAGAAACGTTTGATTAAGAGAGAGAAAGGGAATTTTAGACCTATTGCGAAAGGGTATTCCAGAAAACACACCCATTCAGAAGAGACGCAGTCGAAAGCTAAGCTAGGGTTAGGGTTCCTAAAAACTGCACCTTCCGGAAAAACTTTTGTCAAAATCGAAATATCTGACAATGTGAGTTCACAATGCTCTTCATAAGGTTTATCAAGCAAACCTATAGAAGAAAAACCCTCAGGTAGATCAGCATTCTGGTCCTTCATTGTGCAAGAAAGAAAAGAGGAAGAAATAGAGAGAAAATTGACCTACAGAAAGTTCCTTCCCCTCCTTCATAGCAAATAGTCCGTCAAAACGTAGCAACATGGATTAATAAGGAATTCTAGACGCTTCATAGACCCCCATTATGACTCTAGCACCTAGAGCCACGTGAACCGCCAAGCGTCAATTCCCCGTTCAAATGAAAAATCTTAGTGGGCGCCAGCGGTTAATAAAGAATTTTCAAAATCAAAGAACTTCCTTTTTCCTTTAAAAATTCATGGGCAATTGTTGGGGCTGAGAAAATCTACATCCTGGCAAGACATCTTGGGCTATCAACCTGACAGAACAACTTGACTATTAGAATGTGATTGTAGGGCCGTTACATGACCTATTATTCAGGAGATGATTTTGGCCGTTATGAACCACATCAAGAATCAATTTCAACAGAAGAATCAAAGCTCAACCAATACATCCGGAATTTATGGGATTGTCAAAATTGTTATATCTTGACGTTTTTCATATATATAGGAGGACAAGCGACACATGAAAAGACATTCACCTTTTCCATTATCCACAACCATTGTACTCACACTCACATTCCATCATCATACAAGTAATATTTCATTGTTCCGAGGTTTTATGCTGGCGAACAAGTTGTTCAAGGGCTTTCCTCATTAATTCATTTGTCTTTACATCTTGAATTTAGATTATCATATTTCATTGTGCCCAATTCTCAACTTAGAAGTTGAATTGCTAGAGTTTGACCAGAACATATATATATATATATATATATATATATATATATATATATATATATATATATATATATATATATATATATATATATATATATATATATATATATATATATATATATATATATATATTTTCAAATTTTCATGATATAAAAAAGGCGCATTGCTGGTGATATTTCAACGCTAACATAAACAAGTTAATGGTAATCCCACTCTTATTAAATGATTTATCATTTTATTAGATCTAAACTATGTCTATTTTTAAGAAAGTTACTACTTATATTATCTTTAATTAATACAACAACAGCTTAATCACAAAATGATTTGAGGTCCGCTTAGATGAATCATTTTATGGACTCGCCAAAGATGCATTGTCTTTAATA
Organism: Adenophora triphylla var. japonica; assembly: GCA_022495995.1. Classification (NCBI taxonomy): domain Eukaryota; kingdom Viridiplantae; phylum Streptophyta; class Magnoliopsida; order Asterales; family Campanulaceae; genus Adenophora; species Adenophora triphylla. The sequence goes on along the minus strand of JAFEMH010004517.1, from coordinate 31,160 downwards.
AATATTAGGTTGCAATATATATATATATATGCAAGACCAAGAATCTATAAGGTAGTTAGAGCATCCACAATGGTAAGAGCTTTTTTCATAGTTTTTTTTGCAATTTCCGAGTGTCACATCATAAACAACTCAAAAACAAAAATTTTCAAGCATTTTTCACAATGGTAGAGCTTTTTCATCAACTTTTTTATGGCCCCCACATCCAAAATTAAATTATTTTCTTGCATTTTTCTATGAAGTAAAATATTAAGGAAAATAAAAATTATTGTTTTATTTAATGTTCAATATTGGGAAATGGTGAAAATTAATGGAAAGAGCTCCTAGAGAGAACTCTTTGTAGAAAGAGCTACTCTTTAGGAAGGAGCTTTCCAACTTTCTCTACAATGAAAAAAAGCTTTAAAGAGCTTTTTCATGAAAATTAAAAGCTCCCAAAAAGCTCCCATTTGATTGTGAATGCTCTTAGTATGGAAGCTAGGATACTTGTATATGTTTGTTAAGACTAATCAAGATGTCGTCGCAACAACCTCCTTAAACTCATCGAGTAAGAAAAATATATACAAAAGTAACATAAATATGATGATTAGGTCTAGTGTGTACAATGAGCAAGTGCAATGTAATTTGAGACTATTTTTTACAGAGCAGTAGTGGTGAAGGTAGGTAGGAGTTAAGGGGGTCATTCGACCCCCTTTGATTTTGGAGTTGTCATTTATTGATAGAAATTAACTCCGTGAGTTTTGTTATTCATCCTTTGCCAATATATATACAAAGCATTCCCTAATCAGCTATAAGTATTCCCTAAAGTTATGGGATATCCATCCCTACAATCTTGCCACTAATTTATCTCTACAATATTCTAAATACATGGAAACTCTAATCAAATATAATTACAGAATATATACTTATTCTAACACTCCCCCACAGTCGGAACGGGAGGGAGGCGAACGTTGAGACTGGTACGGAATTCATCAAACAGTATAAGTGGTAGGCCTTTAGTAAAAATATCCGCAATCTGAAACCTTGACGGAACATGTAACACTCGAACTTGGCCACGTGCCACCTTTTCGCGAACAAAATGGATATCCATCTCTATATGCTTCGTTCGCTGATGTTGTACAGGATTCCCGGACAAATATATGGCACTCACATTGTCACAATAGACCAACGTAGCTTTGTGAATTGGACAATGGAGCTCTAAGAGTAAGTTGCGTAACCAGCAAGATTCCGAGACAACATTTGCTACACCTCGATACTCAGCTTCGGCACTAGAGCGAGAAAGTGTGGGTTGCCGTTTGGAGGACCACGAAATAAGATTGTCACCCAAAAAAACACAGTAGCCCGAAGTAGATCGGCGAGTATCCGGACAACCACCCCAATCAGCATCAGTATAAGAAAGGAGAGTAGATGTCGTAGACTGGGAGAGGTGTAACCCAAGAGTGAGAGTACCTTGAAGATATCTGAGGACACGCTTCAAGGCATTCATATGAGTCTCCATAGGATTATGCATAAACAGACAAATCTGTTGGACTGCATAAGATATATCTGGTCTTGTAAAGGTGAGATACTGTAAAGCACCTGCAAGACTACGATAGAGGAACGGATCACCACACGGAACAGACGAAGTTGCACCCAGCTTGGGCTTCGTGTCAACTGGAGTAGAGGTAGGTTTGCAAGATGACATCCCAGCTCTATGAATAATGTCTTCCATGTATTTTCGTTGAGAGAGAAACAAACCCTTAGCCGATCGAACCACAACAATACCCAAAAAGTAACTCAAGTGCCCCAAGTCTTTCATAGCAAATTCTGCGCTAAGGTGAGACATGATGGACTTATAGAGGGTATCAGTAGAGGCAGTGAGAATTATATCATCGACATATAGAAGCAAGTATGCAGTCTGTCCATTGTGATGATAGATAAAGAGAGAATTATCCGAGCGACTATTCAAAAAACCAATCGAAGAGACAAAATCGGCAAACCGCTTATACCAAGCTCTTGGGGCCTGTTTAAGGCCATACAGAGACTTCTTTAGTAAAAATACATGATCTGGAAGACGAGCATCTCGATACCCAGCTGGTTGGTGCATGTATACCGTCTCACGTAGTTCACCATGCAAAAATGCATTCTTTACATCTAGCTGATGTAGCTCCCAATTTTTGGACAGGGCCAGGCTAAGAACAAGACGTATTGTAGCTGGTTTAACCACTGGGCTAAACGTTTCACCACAATCTACTCCAATCCGCTGTGTTTTTCCATCACCTACAAGACGGGCTTTGTGCCTCTCAAAAGAACCATTAGACCGAGATTTATGAGAGAATATCCACATAGAACGAATAATATTAACATTCGGGGGACGAGGAACCAACACCCAAGTATTATTTTTAATAAGAGCATTAAATTCATCATCCATAGTCAATTTCCAATTAGGGTCACGAAGAGCAAGAATTGGATTCGAAGGAATGGGAGATTTGGACATACTTGATTGAAAACAGTATTTAGGATTGGGTTTATGGATACCTGACTGACTACGCGTTGTAGGTCGATGAAGTGTTTGGGATTGAACCGGAGGTATATTGGTGACGACGGATGTATTGGAAGGTTGTGAGATGAGGCGGCCGCTTGGGGGGTTCGAGGCGCACGCCTGAGAGCCAGCAACTTCAGCTGAATCAAGGAAGGGATGAGGCGGGCGCGTGGGGTTGGGTGATGCGGGCGCCTGAGAGGCCGAAGGTGTGGCCAGGTCGTGGGTTGTTTGAAGCGGGCGCCTGGAGTTTATGGAGGCGGGCGCCTCACCAGTTACTGATGTAAGGCCATCTGCAGAGACAACAGGCTGAGAATGAGGAGCTGTTTGAGGCTGAGATGAATTGATCAAGGAGAAATGATGAATAATGCTTGGAGAGAGTCCAGCACTAAGGAAGTCATATTGATGAGACGGAGACTCATGAAGTGAAGAAAATGGGAAGCGCGACTCATCAAAGATAACATGTCGGCATAACAAAATTTTCTTAGAAACTAGATCATAGCACATATAACCACGGTGGTGTTTTGGATAACCCAAGAAAACACAAGGAGTAGACCGGGGTTGTAATTTGTGTATGGTGGAAGATGGACAGAGAGGTTAACAAAGACATCCAAACACCCTAAGATGGTCAAACGATGGAACCCGATTAAATAAAATATGAAGAGGGAAGTTGTATGCCAAGTGTTTGACGGGAAGAATGTTGAGTAAATATGTTGACATTTGGAGAGCATAATGCCAAAAATTTGGAGGTAGAGACTCATGAACAAGTACGGTACGAGCCATGTTATTTATGGTATGAAGTTTTCGTTCGGCTTTGCCATTTTGTGGAGAAGTGTATGGACAAGCTAATCTAAACAACATCCCATGAGTGGTAAAGAAATCCCAAAATGACTTGTTATCAAACTCCCTCCCATTGTCACATTGTATTGTTTTTATGTCACGTTCAAAGTGAGTTCGAACATAAGCACGAAAATGAAGAAAAGTGTTGTAAACTTGAGATTTATGTGATAATGGAAACGTCCACACAAAACAAGAAAAATCATCAAGTAAAACAAGATAATATCTATGTCCCAAAGAACTTAGGACGGGAGATGTCCATAAATCACAATGCAATATGTCAAAAGGCATAGTAGTAAAAGACGTAGAATCACTAAAAGGTAACTTAATTTGTTTTCCCAGAACACAAGAGTGACAAACATGAGAATTGCCACTTTTATTACAACGAATAAAATTCCTATGCCTAAGAGAATAAAAAACTGGAGTCCCAGGGTGACCTAAACAGTCATGCCATAAAGACGAACTTGTTGCCACGAATGATGAAGGAGAAGATGACGTAAACATAGATGTGAGCGGATAGAGATCCCCTTGACTATTACATCTCATAAGAAGAGCCCCCGTCCGGAAATCCTTCACAGAAAAACCAAACGGGTCAAATTCAACAGAGACAGAATTATCACTAGTAAACTTACGCACAGATATGAGATTCTTAACAACAAGAGGGGCATGAAGAACATTCTTTAACAGGAAGGGAGGAGACGGAGAAGATAAATGTGTATGACCAATGCCCTTAATTGGAATTCGACTACCATTACCAACAGTAATACCATTATTTTTAATGCTCATATTAAAGTAAGACTTAAGTGTATCTTGCTCCGATGTCATGTGATTCGTAGCACCAGTGTCCATAAGCCAACTAGCATCCGGTGGATTGAGGGACATAGTATGCATTGCCGCATCAATATCTGTGGGAACAGAAGCTGTAGATGCCGCATATACTTGTGGAGAGCGATTATTCTGGACCGGGCGAGGGCCAAGAAGACCTGACTGGAACTGAGACACGGGACCTTGCTGCTGGAACATGGGCCGAGCCCAATTAGTGGTAGGATAAGGACATGGCGGCATGGCCCATGGCCATTGCTGTTGAGGCCAGCCATAGTAACCTGGAGTTGGCTGCTGCTGAAACTTGCCCAAGTTGTTTCTGCCACCTCCATTACCATTATTCCGACTCCCAGAATGTTGCTCCTCCCGACCACCCTTACTGCCTCCTCCATTCTTCTTATTGCCTTTCCCATTTCCTTTCCTATTTCCACTTGACCCTCGGCTAGTCCCACTGAATTCAGAGAAGTGGACAGGAGCATCAAGTGGTTTTGGTTGAGAGGCAACCATGGCTGAATGAGTAGAGATGGCAGCCTTCTTTGCAAGGCCTGATTCCTCCAGAATAAGCATGGAGCGTGCCTGAGAGAAAGTGGGCAGGGGATCTCGTTGTCGAATAAGAGTACCTACGCCATTGTAGGCTTCGGTGAGACCGGCCACTAACTGAAGAACCATTCGGCTGTCCGAAATAGGAGCCCCCACATTCTTTAGTTGATCACCCAAAGACTTCAAACACTGGCAATAGTTCGAAGCATTAGTGAAATCCTCCATTGTTGTAGATGAAAATTCATGCTCAAGAGAGACTGCCCGAGAATTTTTGTTGTCCTAAAAAATATCTCGTAGTCTTTCCCTAGCTTCCATCGCCGTAGACCCCGGAACGAGGATGGTTTGAAGGAGATCATTCGATATGGTCGAATAAACCCACTTCAACACAATCGCGTCCAAGGTATCCCACAAATCCTGTTCCTCATCGGTAGTAGGAGCCTTTACTTTGTCTGATTTAATGATGTGGTGCAAAACTTTACATGACTTGGCATGGTTGCGAAAAATCTCCGCCCAAGTGGAATATTGCACGTTTTCTAACTCCAGAATGACTGGAACATCATTCTTAACATTGGACACGACGAACGCGGGATGGAAACCAGGTTTGGAGGAAGACATTGTGACGGCCTATAGAAGAGAGGCGGACACACAGAAAGAAAAGAAAAAAAAATAATGACGAAGGTATTACGATGCAATGCGGAAGCGAGAGAGAGATCGTAATTTAATCTTATACCATGATAGAAATTAACTCCGTGAGTTTTGTTATTCATCCTTTGCCAATATATATACAAAGCATTCCCTAATCAGCTATAACTATTCCCTAAAGTTATGGGATATCCATCCCTACAATCTTGCCACTAATTTATCTCTACAATATTCTAAATACATGGAAACTCTAATCAAATATAATTACAGAATATATACTTATTCTAACATTTATATCTCTTTGGGGGCGTTTGGTTCGGTGGAAAAAAAGTGAAGGAATGGAATGGTCAATGGAATTGAATTCCTTAAGGAATTGGAATGGAAAAAAACTGGTCAAACCCCTCCGTTTGGTTGGCACGGAATGGAATGAAATTGTCATTCAATTCCTTGGCAAATCATGTTTGGTTTGAAAATACAAATTATAGGAATGGAATGTAAGCATATAAAATGACTAATTTACCCTTTTTAAAAAAAAAAATTTGGGGGGGATAGGTAGGGGGTATGCAAAATGAGTAAAAATATTTTTTTTTTGTGGGGGTGGGAGGTAGGTAGGGGGTATGCAAAATGAGTAAAAAAAATTTTTTTTGTGGGGTGGGGGTGGAGTGGGGGTGGGGTTGGGGGGTGGTGGGGGGGTAGGTAGGGGGTATGCAAAATGAGTAAAAAATATTTTTTTCGTGGGGGGTGGGGTGGGGGTGGGGTGGGGTGGGGGGGTAGGTAGGGGGTATGCAAAATGAGTAAAAAAATATTTTTTTTTCGTGTGGGGTGGGGGGTGGGGTGGGGGTGGGGGTGGATGGGGGGGTAGACAAAAAAAAAATTCGTGGGGGTGGGTGGGGAGGGGGTGGGGGTGGGAGTAGGGCAGGGCTGGATGGGGAGGGTAGGCAGGAAAAAAAAAATCGTGGGGGTGGGTGGGGGGTGGGGGTGAGGGTGGGGTAAGGCAGGGGCTGATTGGGGGTGGGTAGGGGGTAGGTGACGAACGTCGAAACGTCAAAAATAAAGTTCCAACTCAACTATCTACAAGTGATTTGTAAATAGGGTAAGTCGGGTCGAACCACAGAGACACGAATTTAAAGTGTAAGAATTATTGCTATAACAAAAAGTTGGTAAAGTGAATGATTGGTTGATTTGTTTAAGACTAAAATGGTTGCAAAAATTACGAAAAAAAATGATTATAAACGAGTTTTATAATAAGGAGACAATTCCCGGAATTGGTTTCACAAATTATGCTCAAGTTTCACAATTCATCAATCAAAGTATACTTGGGGTTTTGTTCTTACAAAAATATAATTGGGACACTTTGGCGGGTGATTTGCAATCAAGTGTTCCCAATTAATCTATTCCCTTGGCCCGTTCATAGATTAATTCGGAACCCAATTAGAACTTAAGAACAATACAAGAAAAACCACAATTCTTATGAATCTTTTGGCGGAGATTCAATGAATTGTTACTATCAAGTCAAGTCTAATTTTAATTATGAATTTGGCGATTCACAATTGAAATTCCCAAGTAATTCAAGAACAATTATGTGATCAAAATAAGTATTCTAAAATTCAAGTAAAAGCAACTTGACAATCCCAAGTAATACAATGATAAAGATGAAAAATAAAACTTAAAACATAATTGTTACCTCCAATTCCAAGAACAAAGAAGGTTAGCTATCCATGGAAAATAAAGAACACCCAAGAAATTCTAAGAAAATTCTGCATGAAGTTCTAAAGAAAAGATAAAGACTCTCTACTTATAGATCTCTAAAAAAAACTGAAAAAAATAATAATAAAAATTAAATAAACCATGTTCTCCAAAAACCACTGCTGCAATTAATCCTTCATTAACACCATAAACAGTCACCATAAAAAAAATCATCAATCCTCATAAATACCAGAGACACGCCTGGGCTTCTGCAAAACGCCTCGTGGGCGGTCGCCCACTTCACCCCTGGGCGGTCGCCCAGTTCTCCAGAAACATTTGCTCTTCACAACTCATACTCGTGAGCGGCCGCCCACAAGTCCCTGCACGGTCGCCCACACCAACAGAAGGTTCAAAGCTTCACATTTTTCCTCCTGAGCGGCCGCCCATAAGAACCTGAGCGACCGCCCACCTTGGCAGACTGTTAGGCCCATTTTCTTTTCTTTCCTTGCACCGGCTTGGCCCACCACTACATACTTAGCCCACTGAATCCTCCTTTAGCCCATCCTTCCTGCATTCCTTCTTCCACTTCTTCATTTAGTTGGGCCAAATGCCTTGTTGTTGTCCCACTTATAAATCAATTCAACCCATAATTGCATTTCACTTGATTTATTCACAATTGTTCCCAATTTCCAACTTTGAACCACTGAAACTAGAAACACTAAAAATATCCATTAAACACACAAAACACAAGGATTAAGCGAATAATAAGTTCAAAAAGTAGTCAATGGATGAGTGTAAAACTCACTCATCAAATACCCCCAAACTTAGACATTTGCTAGTCCTCGAGCAAACACTAAAACAAACTAAACACAAAACAACTAAACGAACAAAAATTAAAAGCAAACTACTCTAACAAATAATCAACTATGCCCTTCCATTCTTGCATGCTCCACAATTGCATAAATTACAAAATACCATCAACCGCAGGATAAGATTTTCCACAATGCAAGTATCAATATATTTTCCATTAATTGTAAAATATTACTTAACCATTATAATTACACCATAAATCTCTTTATGCAAGAACATCTTTCTCTTTTCTCACAACCACGATTCATTTTTACAAAGTTAAGTACACCAATCATCTTTTATTTTATTGACTCTATTTACCAAGCAACAACACTTTTTAGACACAAAACATGAATATTCCCATGAAATAATTACACCCCCCCACACTTGATCATTTAAACACCCTTTAAAATCTACTACCGTTCAAGTAGGGAACACTGTAGCAGCGAACTCCATGCCCCTAATACTAAGTAGAGATTTATTTAAAGGCTTCGAGAGTTAGCCATTTCGGTATCGAGCTTGCTACGGACCATCACGGCGGTAAAGCTCTTCCTCCATAACGCTACTGCATACCCAGAAATCTGGTTAAGCTAGAATAATCCCTAACCAATTAATCTACGCGTCTGGAGGTTTCACCGAATATACATTGCATTGCCATTGCTCTCAATTTTTTTTTTCTTTTCTTTCTTTTTCTTTTTTCTTCTTTTTTTCTTTTTTCAAGATCACAAGGGGGGGTTCCAATCACAACCAAGGAATACACATCACAAGACTTGCCTAGTGTTGCTACATTGATAAACAAATTCATTAAGTCAAAAGGTGATGGTGTACTCTAAACTTTATAAAAATAAATCAAAATTATCATCAAAGAGCATATTTTCACAAGTGCACAAAACTTACAACTAAGAGATTTATGACTCAATTATAACTCTTAAGTAATATACCACAATTAACCAAAAAATATACCAACTTGCATATACATATTCACACCCAAATTATCCTTCCTAGCGGTCACAATCCATCACATGCAATTAAGGGAACACCAAGAATGTTAATGATTATATACAAAAAAGGACATAGCTAATTATTATTTTTCTCATTTTTCAAAATTTTCTTTTTTTTTTTTTCAAAACAGTAAATTCTAACTAACATGTGACTTAAGCATATACAAACAACCAAGTACCCCACACCCCCAAACTTAAAATATGCATTGTCCCTAATGCACAAAATAAAAGAAAGGATAGGGGTACCTTCAATCACCAAATTATCTCCAGAATTGGTCCCACGGACCCACCGAGCCACTTCCGCTCGAATCAGTGCCATAGTGCTGCTGCTGTTGTTGTTGTTGCTGCTGCTCTTGCTGCTGCTGCTCCCAAGAACCCCATCCTCTCATTCGCTCCGGGTACGATATTGCGGCGGCTGGTATGGAATGTGCCGAGGCGGTGGAGGAGGAGGAAGCTCGTGCCTCATCTCCTGGAACATCTCTCGATTGCGCATCCTCCATACGCGCCTCCACATACTAGCAGCATAAAACTCCTCGCAGCCATAGATCGCACTGCCTCTCGGCTCTCCTCCATACCCACCAACCGTTGATCCATCACATCATAATGCCCCGGAGCCGCTCGATCTCCTCGGATAGAGCATCTACATGGCCTCCCACATAATAGGCCGCCTCCGTTGGAGTGAACTGCTGTTCCTCCATCTCATCATCCTCCTCATTCCCTCTTACTCCTCTCGAAGAACCTTCACCCGCCGCAATCGAGCATGCCCCTTAATAGTCAGGGACCTCTTACTAACCGCTGTCCCGCTCGACACAATGTCCCTAACAATTCGCAACCGAGGAAAACTCACCCCCCTACTCTCTATCAAACCAGATATCAACAATGGGAAACTGAAATTGCAACGCCCAATTGTTTTAATAGTGTTTACAATTTCCTTGGATATCGCCAACCCGGTATTTAACCTTTGACCCGACAATACCACATTCATCAACAGTGCCCTTCTCCAATGCACATCATTATAATGTGAAGTCGGCATAATACGCTCGCAAATGAATCTATGCAAAGCGCGCATCCTTAAGTCCATGTCCCTAGCCTTCTTCACATTCCCATTCCTCAATAGCGTCACATCAACATTGACGAAATAAGGCTCCAACGTGTGAAGGTTCCCTGCCACATTCAATTCCATGATCTTCGCACTATTGTAATAGTCACAAGCACTGTTTTCATGCCCAGGCGCTTCCATCCTATAGTATCCATTGATATCCTCACCATTGTAATACACATTTGTTCCCCTCACCCAACCACACTTCCTTGTTTGCCCTGCCTCAAACGCATTTGCGTAAAATTCCCGAACCAACAATTTTGACCCTTTATTAGTCGGGCGGCTTGCTAAGTTACCCCAACCATATCTAGCAAAGATGTCATCCAACCCAAGTTCATTGGGGTTAAATTCATTTTCTACAGAAAATCCCTTATTTGCATATTTGTCAAAAAACGTCTTTGCTTTACCCCCAATAAACTTCGTTGCATCATACTCAACAACCGGCTCCGGAGCGGGAGCATTTCTTTGTCTAGACATTTTTTCCAATATGCTCACAAATTCCGCAAAGAAAGTATTTAAGAAGATTGAAGTGAAAATCTTACTTTGCCGGAACAGTCACCGGAGTTCGCCGGACTTTGACCGGAATCTCGCCGGAGTTGAAGAAGATGAACAGAGAAGAACACTCCTTCCTTGCACAATGAGTATCACAAGAACCCTTGCTTTTGAACTCCAAAATCGAGCCTTTTGCAACTTTCTTCACCACTTGCAATATTTCAAAAGTCTCTTCAAGAATCTTGGCAACAATGGTGGAATTTGGGTTCAAATCTTTGGTTTAAGAGGTTGGGTATGGTAGGGGAAGACAAATTATGGAAGAAAATTGGGAGATTTGAGTGTTTGGGGAGAGGATTTTTAGAGAGAAGAAGAAAGAGGGGCGGTGCTTCTAGAAAGAGAAAGAGGGAGGCTTTTGAATTTTGAAATAAAGAAAGGAGAGTAACGGCGGAGGTCTTTTAGGGCAAAAACTGTAACGCCCAAATCGCCTTGTGGGCGGTCGCTCACTCCAACCTGGGCGGTCGCCCACCTGTCCAGAAGCTGTTCCATATTTCAAAGTGTCAATGTGGGCGGTCGCTTATTGACCCGTGGGCGAACGCCCACCAGCACAGCAAGTTCCTCTCATTTTGTTCCACCAGCATGGGCGGTCGCACACATCATCTCGGGAGGTCGCCCACATGCACAGAAACTCCACAATCTTTACAAGCCAAGTATGGGCGGTCGCCCTCAACACCATGGGCGGTCGCCCACCTGTCCAGTGGGATTTTTCCTGGCCAATTATCTGCACAACACCAAGCAAGCAAACACCAAGCATAATATCCATTGATACATTACAATTCGACCCATATTTTGACCGCACTTTCGCTGCCTACGTCCCCATTGATGTGGGCGGACTACCCAACAACAATAGGCTCAGGTCACCGTAATTCGACACGTTCCCGAAATACAAAAAAAACAAAGCTTTTTTTTTTTTTTTTTTTTCATAAAACAAACAATAAAATGAAAACTAAAAACTCTCCACCCCCAAACTTAATGATTACTTTGTCCTCAAAGTGATGAAAACAAAAAAAAAATTAAATTTAAGGGTACTACAATACACTACTTACCTTGGGTTGCCTCCCAAGTAGCGCTTTTGTTTAACGTCGTTAGCTCGACGGACTGACTCCCTCAACGCTTACGGATCCTTCAACTCGATCCTCTCAACATCCTTCGATCCCAAAACTCCATCCAAATAAGGCTTCACTCTTTGTCCATTGACCTTGAACCTATTGTTCGTAACCGGATTCACCAATTCCACGGCTCCATGAGAATATACGTTCACTACTTCAAACGGACCACTCCAACGAGAACGTAACTTTCCCGGGAAAAGCTTCAATCTTGAATTAAACAATAACACCTTGCTTCCCGGAATAAGTTCCTTGTGCAAAATCTTTTTGTCATGGTACCTTTTTGTTCTTTCCTTGTACAACCGGGAGTTCTCATTTGCCTCCAACCGATGCTCTTCAAGCTCATTCAAATGAAGTAACCTTTGCTCACCGGCTAGTTGCAAATCCATATTCAACTCCTTGATTGCCCAAAATGCTTTATGCTCTACCTCCACCGGCAAATGACAAGCTTTCCCAAAGACTAGCCGGTAAGGACTCTTTCCAATTGGCGTTTTGTAGGCGGTACGGTACGCCCACAATGCATCATTTAACCTTAAGGCCCAATCCTTCCTGTTTGGCTTCACCGTCTTTTCAAGAATGGCCTTTATTTGCTTGTTACTCACTTCCACTTGCCCGGAAGTTTGGGGATGATACGCGGTTGCAACCTTGTGATTCACCCCATACTTCTTCATGAGTGCTCCAAAAATTTTGTTGCAGAAGTGAGAACCACCATCACTTATAATCGCCCTTGGAACGCCAAACCTACTAAAAATCACATCTTTGACAAACTTGACAACAATATTAGCATCGTTAGTCCGAGTAGGAATTGCTTCCACCCACTTTGACACATAAACCACCGATACTAAAATGTATTCAAAACCACATGAAACAACAAAAGGGCCCATAAAATCTATGCCCCATACGTCAAACAAATCCACAACCAAGTTATTCGTGAGAGGCATTTCATCCCGCTTACCAATGTTACCGGTTCTTTGGCACCTGTCACAACTTTTACTAAAAATGTATGCATCTTTAAAAAGACTTGGCCAAAAGAAACCCGATTGTAACACTTTTTGAGCGGTTTTCTTTCCACTAAAATGACCTCCACAATGCAATTCATGACAAAAAGAAAGAACATTTTGTTGCTCATTTTCATGAATGCATCTACGAATAACCATATCGGGACCATGTTTAAACAAATATGGGTCATCCCAATAATATTGCTTAACCATTGACAAAAATCTTTTCCTTTCTTGACTTGAAAAATCTGGATTTAGAACCCCGTAGCCAAAAAATTTACAATGCTCGGCATACCAAGGTTCACAATCCTTAACAACAAATAACCGCTCATCGGGAAAATTTTCATTCAAGGGAATTTCACTCACACACCCTTTTTCAAGTCTAGACAAGTGATCCTCCACAACATTCTCACAACCCTTTTTGTCTTTGATGGAAATATCAAATTCTTGTAAAAGTAACATCCATCTTAACAATCGGGGTTTGGCATCTTGTTTAGAAAGCAAATAACGTAATGCAAAGATGGTCCGAATAAATAATCACTTTAGATCCTAGCAAGTAAGAACGGAATTTTTCCAAAGCAAATACCACCGCCAAGAATTCCTTCTCGGTTGTAGTATAATTTAATTGAGCATCATTTAACATTCTACTTGCATATTGGATCACATGTGACTTTTTATCAATTTTCGACCCAAAACCGCACCCACCGCAAAATCGGATGCATCACACATTATCTCAAAAGGTTGAGTCCAATCCTGACCCACAAGAATAGGGTCAAGTCAATTTCTCCTTCAACAAATTAAAAGAATTGAGACATTCTTGGTCAAACACAAATTCCGTCTCTTTAGCAAGCAAGTTTGTTAACGGCTTACAAATTTTAGAAAAATCTTTTATAAAACGCCGATAAAAACCCGCATGACCAAGAAAGCTACGAATTCCTTTAACATTTGTTGGCGGAGGCAATTTAGATATTATCTCAATTTTTGCCTTGTCAACTTCAATCCCTTTTCTTGAGACCAAATGACCCAACACAATTCCATGCTTAACCATAAAATGACTCTTTTCCCAACTTAAAGTTAAATTGGTATCACAACATCTTTTAAGAACCAAAGTCAAATTATCTAAGCATGCATCAAATGAATTACCATACAACGAAAAATCATCCATAAATACCTCAACAAACCTACCAATCATCTCGGAAAAGATCGACATCATGCACCTTTGGAATGTAGCAGGAGCATTACATAAACCGAAGGGCATCCTCCGATATGCAAATGTTCCGAAAGGGCATGTAAATGTAGTCTTTTCCTGATCTTCCGGAGCAATGGGAATCTGATTATAGCCTGAAAAACCATCTAAGAAACAATAATATTCTTGACCAGCTAGCCTCTCTAGAATTTGGTCAATAAATGGCAAAGGAAAGTGATCCTTTCTAGTCGCCGCATTAAGTTTTCGGTAATCGATAACCATGCGTTGACCAGTGACCATTCTAGTAGGCAAAAGCTCATTATCCTCGTTCTTAACAACAGTAATTCCAGACTTTTTAGCAACCACATGAACAGGACTTACCCACTTACTATCAGAAATAGGATAGATAATACCCGCATCCAACAGTTTCAAGACTTCTTTTCTTACCGCTTCAAGCATGTGCGGATTCATCCTCCTTTGATTCTGCCGAACTGGCTTGGCATCATCCTCCATATGGATTTTGTGCATACACATGGTTGGGCTAATTCCTTTTATGTCAGTAATGCTCCAACCAAGTGCGGACTTATGTTGCCTCAACACATCCAACAACCTTCTTTCCTGCAATTCTGTTAAGTCCGAAGCAATAATAACAGGCAAAGAATTATTTGCACCAAGAAAAGCGTATTTTAAGCTAGATGGAAGTTGTTTAAGATCTAACTCGGGAGGAGAGACAATAGATGGCAAATGCTTAGGATTAAAATTACCTAAAGATTCTAAAGGAACCTTTTCAGTAATTTCCTCCATAACATCCATCTCAGCAAGAATGGCCCTCGCCTCATTTTGATCAAAAACACCTTCCATAACTAACTCATCCACAAACTCAGAAACAAGAGAGCCCTCAACATCATGCTCAAATAACACGTAATTTTCAAAGAACATCACAAAATAAACACTCATTAACCTCATATGGCTTTTTCATGGAATCAAAGATAGAGAAATTAACAATTTCATCCATGACAGTTAAAGACAAACTTCCATCTTTCACATTAATCACCGCATCTGCGGTAGCCATAAAAGGTCTCCCCAACAAAATAGGGACATCATTCACATCTTTAGCATCTCTTTCCATATCAAGAACCACAAAATCAACCGGGAAAATTAGTTTATCAACTTGAACTAAAACATCTTCTACTATTTCCTTTGGATATTTGACCGAACGGTCCGCAAGTTGCAAGGTCATAGTAGTAGGTTTTAGTTCACCCAACCCAAGCTCCACAAACAAAGAATAAGGCAACAAGTTAATGCTAGCTCCTAAATCTAACATTGCCCTCACTTTCTTAGAGTCCCCCAAAGAAATCATCACATTAAAACTACCGGGGTCTTTAAGCTTAGGAGGCAAATTCTTTTCAAAAACAGCACTAACTTGGTCCGAAACCACAATTTTTTCGTTCGGGGCATACTTTCTTTTATTTGTGCTCAATTCCTTGAAAAATTTAGCATAGGAAGGAATATTTTTAATTACATTGAGCAAAGGCAAATTTACATTCACCTTAGAAAGCATGTCATACAACTCTTTAAATTGTGTTTCGACCTTATTCTTGACCAATCTACCTGGAAAAGGGACAGGAGGCACATAAGGCTTAAGAGGTGGAGTTGGAAGTTTCTCCTCGGGAGTCACTTCAACTCGTTCCTCAACCACCACTGCATTCTCATGCATACTGTTATCATCTATAGGAGAAGGAGAAGAGTGTACCTCCCGAAGAGTCTTACCACTCCTCGGGTGACGGCCTTTGCTTGTTCCGGCTGACTCGGTAGTGTACCCGGATTGTGCTTTTGGAGTGCCTCGGCAATTTGACCCATCTCGATTTTCGAGCTTTTCAGTGGAAGCTTCTTGGTTCCCCATTCGTTGGTCCATGATCACCCGATTCTCGTTGAGCGGCTTGAATGAATTTCTCGCAACGTTTCCTCCACACTTGGCCTTGCAGGCCCTTGTTGCCGCGACCGTTGCATTTGTGGTTGGTATTGTTGCTGAAATTGACCCTGCCCTTGATTTCCTCCCCAAGAGAAATTGGGATGATTCCGCCAACCCGGATTGTAAGAGTTGGAAAACGGATCATTCCTCACTCTTGGTTGAAAAGCGTTCATTGCATTTGCTTGCTCAAGAAATTCCGGGAATTGGTCTCTCAATGGGCATCCCATAATATCATGGGAGTTCACATTACAAATTACACAACTTGTGCCCGAACTTCCTCTCCTTGATTTCGCCCTTGGTTTTGACCTTGACTTTGAGCCGTCATCATTCCCATGAAATTCTTCATTTGCGTAGTCAATGCCGAAACTTGTTGCGCTAGAACATCATTGGACTCAACTTCATAGACACCTTTTCTTCCTCCTCTCACACTTTTCTGCTGCGAATTCATGCCATGTCTCTCATATAAGGCTCTTGTTTCATCCGCAGTTTTCTCACCCATAGCACCCCTGGCCGCATTATCCACTGGGCTTGACCTTGTTGAGTCAACCCATCATAGAAGGCCTGATTTAAGAGGGCTAAAGGAAACCCGTGATGAGGACATTGGACTAGCAACATCTTGAATCGATCCCAAGCTTCATGAAAAGCTTCACCCGGCTCTTGATTGAAAGACATTATCTTGGACCTCAAGTCGGATGTCTTTTGATGAGAGTAAAACTTTGCCATGAACTTGTTGTAGACTTCCGTCCAAGTGTTAAGAGAAGCCGGAGCAAGTGCCATAAACCATGTCTTGGCAAAGATCCTTCAACGTATAAGCAAAGCACCTCATTCTCAATCGCTTCTTCGGTTAGTTGCCCCAATGGAAAACCTTGAACAGTGCTATAGAACTCTCTCATGAAGGTAATTGGGTCTTCCGATGCCATCCCATGAAATGAAGGGAGCATGTTGAAATGGAGGTTCTTGAACTCATAACTCCTTGCTGCTTGTGGGAGTACAATGCATGATGGCGATGGTTCAATTACCGGACGTGCAAAATCACCCATCATTTGTGGTTCCGCCATTTTCACTTCTTCTTCGTAATCGGAAATCTCGCATCGTTGAGAGTAAACCGAATCACTTTCCGTATCACTTGGTTCCGGGTGCTTCCTCTTGTTGATGCGATGAATGTTGTGGTCAATTGGTAACAAATCGGGTTGTAGTGACCTACGACCAAACATTCAAATCTGCAACACCAAGTTAAAACAAGACAAAAAAAATATATACACAAAATACTATTCACAATAGCAAATAATTAAAACAACTTTAAATTTCACGTCCCCGGCAACGGCGCCAAATTTTGACGAACGTCGAAACGTCAAAAATAAAGTTCCAACTCAACTATCTACAAGTGATTTGTAAATAGGGTAAGTCGGGTCGAATCACAGAGACACGAATTTAAAGTGTAAGAATTATTGCTATAACAAAAAGTTGGTAAAGTGAATGATTGGTTGATTTGTTTAAGACTAAAATGGTTGCAAAAATTACGAAAAAAAATGATTATAAACGAGTTTTATAATAAGGAGACAATTCCCGGAATTGGTTTCACAAATTATGCTCAAGTTTCACAATTCATCAATCAAAGTATACTTGGGGTTTTGTTCTTACAAAAATATAATTGGGACACTTTGGCGGGTGATTTGCAATCAAGTGTTCCCAATTAATCTATTCCCTTGGCCCGTTCATAGATTAATTCGAACCCAATTAGAACTTAAGAACAATACAAGAAAAACCACAATTCTTATGAATCTTTTGGCGGAGATTCAATGAATTGTTACTATCAAGTCAAGTCTAATTTCAATTATGAATTTGGCGATTCACAATTGAAATTCCCAAGTAATTCAAGAACAATTATGTGATCAAAATAAGTATTCTAAAATTCAAGTAAAAGCAACTTGACAATCCCAAGTAATACAATGATAAAGATGAAAAATAAAACTTAAAACATAATTGTTACCTCCAATTCCAAGAACAAAGAAGGTTAGCTATCCATGAAAAATAAAGAACACCCAAGAAATTCTAAGAAAATTCTGCATGAAGTTCTAAAGAAAAGATAAAGACTCTCTACTTATAGATCTCTAAAAAAAACTGAAAAAAATAATAATAAAAATTAAATAAACCATGTTCTCCAAAAACCACTGCTGCAATTAATCCTTCATTAACACCATAAACAGTCACCATAAAAAAAATCATCAATCCTCATAAATACCAGAGACACGCCTGGGCTTCTGCAAAACGCCTCGTGGGCGGTCGCCCACTTCACCCCTGGGCGGTCGCCAGCTTCCTCCATGTAAACATTTGCTCTTCACAACTCGTACTCGTGAGCGGCCGCCCACAAGTCCCTGCACGGTCGCCCACACCAACAGAAGGTTCAAAGCTTCACATTTTTCCTCCTGAGCGGCCGCCCCATAAGAACCTCCGAGCGACCGCCCACCTTGAGCATCGTTAGGCCCATTTTCTTTTCTTTCCTTGCACCGGCTTGGCCCACCACTACATACTTAGCCCACTGAATCCTCCTTTAGCCCATCCTTCCTGCATTCCTTCTTCCACTTCTTCATTTAGTTGGGCCAAATGCCTTGTTGTTGTCCCACTTATAAATCAATTCAACCCATAATTGCATTTCACTTGATTTATTCACAATTGTTCCCAATTTCCAACTTTGAACCACTGAAACTAGAAACACTAAAAATATCCATTAAACACACAAAACTCAAGGATTAAGCGAATAATAAGTTCAAAAAGTAGTCAATGGATGAGTGTAAAACTCACTCATCAGTAGGGGTGGTTTGGGTTTGGGGGTATTTTGGTCAAAAAAAAAAAATTCATTCCCTAAGAAATTCATCATTCCATCCATTTTTGGAAGGAATGAAAATTCATTCCGTAGGGAATGGAAAATTTTTCATTCCTACGAATCAAACGGAGCGAAGGAATGAAGTCAACGGAATTGACCATTCCATTCCGCTCTGGAATGGCCAATTCCGCCCAAACAAACGCCCCCTTAAAGTCTGAGGATACACCTTAAAACCAATCGATGTTAAGGGGAGTGGTCAAGGATCTTCATATGTCATGGGCATGGTTTGTCAATTCCCAATACGGGATAATATCTCTAACACACCCCCTCACGTGTAGCGGGCTTTGCCAAAGCTTACAACGTGGACTTATCAATCGGGTGGCGCGGATTAACATCGTGAGCCGTTGGGCGTGCACGTGTAAAGAACCTGCCCTGATACCATCTTAAAGTCTGAGGTTCCACCTTAAAACTAATTGGTGTTAAGGAGAGTGGCCCAGGATCTTTATATGTCATAGGCAAGGTTTGTCAATTCCCAATATGGGATAATATCTCTAACAATATCTCTTTTGAAAATAACATTTTTACCACTTAAAAGTAGTAAATTTTACAGTTTTGACTCTCTTAAATTTAGGAAAAAAATACCAATATATAATAATTTCGATCTCCTTCTATCGAATTTCTGGCTTCACCACTGCACATAAGTATATGCTTTCAAATGTAATTGTTGGTCTGCACTTATCAGAATGACAAATAATTATGTGTGAAAACAGAATATATATTATCAAATGACAAATGTATTTGTCAGCAATAACATATATAATTAAGTGTAAAATATTTCAAAAAATATGATATATTTTAAGTTTGCACCTGTATATTGGTTACTGACTTAACAAATAATGCTCATAGGGTCTGCAGGCATGTGAACAAGTCTTATTCCGGCGCAGTGTGCGAACTGAATAGGACTTTTTTTGTTTTAAGATATGAACCAAGAGAGCCAGGAGAGCACTGGACGGTCCGGTCCGGTCCAGTTTTTTCTTGCACTGGAGTATCCATGACCCCCTTCACCAGCCCGCTCACGTTATTGTACTATTGTTCAGGTGGTTTATAATATACGACACTAGAATAACTCCAACCTCCCCCAGGGGCCCCAGTACTGCCATAAGGATTATGGTTCATGTAGTATACATACGAACTAGTAAAACTCGAACCTGTCCCCGGGACCCCAGTACTGCCATAAGGATGTACAGGAGGTGGACCCCAGGACTGGATCGTGCCTTCAAATGACGGTGGTGGCTGACTACTATGTGCTGGGGCAGTGGGTGATGGTCTGCCTCCAAATGATGTCGGTGGTGCCTGACTACTAGTTGATGGCCTGCCTCCAAAGTGGGTGCATGTCAAAGGCAATTGAGTGCAAAGTGGGTGCACGTCAAAGTCACAACCGTCGATGCACCTATAGAATAGCCCCTTTATGTAGTCATTACAGACATCGCAGATTCTGAGTTTCGCTTCATTGTAGGGGACAGCCACATTGAGTGTATGTGGGTGCACAAAAGACAATTGGCTTCTGGGACATGAGGCGCAATACTCGTGTAGATTGAGATTGATATCACACGAAGAGCAGGACTGTCTTGTACCACTGCCAAGGGTCTGGCAACTATTACACACGAATTCTTTGTTAGATAAAAGCTTGACTAATTTATGTGTATGGATGCCCGGATCTGTAGGGGAATTAGGGTCTTTGATACTAATGGTGCTTCCGGATATATGATTGAATCGTGTATAATCCACTTTCCGAATAAAGTATTTCGACCCTTATTGCCTGGGTTACACGAAATCCTTATTGGGATAAGACAATCACGCAATTTGTTTTCTAGGCAAAGAGAACAAATCAAAACCTTGAGAATTGATTGCTTTCGTTATATTGTTGTAATTCACTCTTGTGTTTTTCATGTATCTACAACTGAGATCAATCCCTGTATTTATACAGATGGAGAGGTATGAGTTAAAAGGTATAACCAAAAGACATAACTTTAGCCAAGAGATATGACTTTTCAGTTTGAACTGGCACCTGTTCAGGAACTGCTCGGCCGAGTCAAGGGACTCGCTCGGCCGAGCACACATGTCCATTTGAATTTATCCAATCTGCACGGCCGTGTCTTATGAATCGCACGGCCCCGTGAAGAGTACTCGCTCGGCCGAGCAAGGCACTTGCCTCGGCCGAGCATGACACTCTGCAAACTTGGCCAATCTGCTAAGCTCGCTCGGCCAGTCAAGGACTCTGCTCGGCCGAGCACATCAAAGAAATGTGCTACCCTTTAACTTTTACTTATTTATCGAGGTTGACTTCGTTTTAGCTCAAACGAGTGTGTACTCCACACTTTCCCTTACTCGTATCCGAGTCTAATACGAATCACATTGATCTCTTAGTAAATCACCATTACAATAAAATAAGTTGATGATATAAAATCACCAACAAATCCCCTCCATTTTAATGTAATCCTTTGATTTACTAAACTTTTATAAATAACGAAACAAACGAATGCATAAATGAAAATGTCTTGCGATTGAATTTTCATCTTAGTATAATACACATTTCAAATACTCGAGAATCGGGGTGTCGTAACGATTGAACCCGTCAACTCATATGAATACACGAAGATACTATACACATAAGTTCAGTACAATTCTCTTTGTTTAATCTTGACACTTTACAAGCCATGTGTCCATATCCATTGGTGAACATATAGGAAGCCAAGTCCTAGCTTCTTGAAGCGGCAAAACTTCATGTTCATTAAGGTAGTTCCTTTAGTCTTGCACCTGCATTTGCAATTTTTCAAAGGAACTATTAAGAAGATATTCTTCAACCTAGGTTTACTTGTAGGTCTGAACACATACCTTGGGAAAGATAATAACATGTGTTCCAATCTCCAACTGCGAGCTTTCCACATTGAATTCAAGCTTCTAACGTTGTATTTGAAGGGAATTGGGTATCTCACAATTAGAGGATTAAATGGACTTTAATCCCATTCCCATTGCAGACTTATTTACCAAGTCTCTGGCTAACCCCTTCGTCAAGTGGTCAGCCAAATTTTGTTGCGACCGAACAAATTCAACTGATATCACACCATTCATGATTAACTCCCGAATCATACTATGTCTGACACCCAAGTGTCTAGACTTGCCATTATAAATCTGACTATAGGCCCTAGCCAAGGTGGCAGCACTATCACAATGGATAGACATTGGTGATATCGGTTTTGGCCATAATAGAATCTCATATATCAAGTTCCGAAGCCACTCCACTTCTTTTCCAGCAGCAGCCAATGCTACAAACTCAGATTCCATTGTAGAATGCGTAATACATGTCTGCTTTTTGGAAGCCCAAGAAATGGCACCTCCTCCAAGCAAGAACACCCAACCACTAGTAGAAGATGAATCTTCTTGGTTGATCCAGCTAGCATTTGTGTAACCTTCTAATATAGAAGGATGTCCACTATAACACAAACCATAGTCCATAGTACCTTTTAAGTACTTGAATACCCTTGTTATAGCATGCCAATGCTGTCTACTAGGATTACTAGTGAACCTGCTCAATCTTCCAACTGCATAAGCAATATCAGGTCGAGTGCCTGTCATAGCATACATCAAACTGCCTATGGCTTTTGAGTATTCGAGCTGTGACACAGGTTCACCAGTGTTTGATACAAGTTTCTCAGTAGGATCCATGGGAGTACTAACTTTAGAACAATCATCACAATTAAACCTCTTGAGAATTTTCTCAATATAATGAGATTGTGTAATTGCAATTCCCTTGTTCATCCGTTTAATCTTTATACCAAGAATTACGTCGGCTTCTCCCATGTCCTTCATAGAAAACTTTGATGACAAAAACTTCTTAGTTTTATCAACTACATTTTGGTCAGTGCCAAAAATCAACATGTCATCTACATATAGACAGATGATTACACCTTTACCGGATTCATCAAATCTGCTATATACACATTTGTCGGACTGATTTAATACAAAACCATTCGACAAAACAACCTCATCAAATTTTTGATGCCACTGCTTAGGTGCTTGCTTCAGCCCATACAATGACTTAATTAACTTACATACCTTATGCTCATTACCTGGCATAACAAACCCTTCAAAGTTGCTTCATATACACTTCTTCTTCCAAATCACCATTTAAGAATGCTTTGTTTTGACATCCATTTGATGGATCAATAGATTCGAATAGCCGCCAAAGCTATCGAAATCTAATAGTAGTGATACGAGCAACCGGTGCATAGGTATCGAAGTAATCGATCCCTTCCTTTTGTCTAAAGCCTTGGATTACTAATCGAGCTTTAAACTTGTCAATAGTTCCATCGACTTTCATCTTCTTTTGAAGATCCATTTGCACCCCAAAGGTTTACGTACTGGTGGTAAATCGACAAGACCCATGTATTATTTTCCACAATAGAACCAATCTCATCATCGATGGCTTCTTTCCAAAAACCGGCGTCTCGAGATTTTATTGCTTCATCATAGGTTCTTGGATCCTCCTCTATACTATAACAAAGAAGAGTATTGAGATTCAATTTGATCTCTTGATCCCTACCTCAATCAAATGATCATTCATTTGAAATTAATCCAAAATACTTATCAATTCTTAACTTAATGGTGAATCAATATTCAACCAAAGCAAGTAGATCCGCATACTCACAACACATTATTAAATGCGTGGCTATGCATTTGAACAAACTCACAACGCATCTAATGATGGTGACTATGTTCAAAATGGGATAATCTTACATTAAGAATTGAAAGCCTTTTGAAATATTACATTTTCCACCGAGCATGCCATTATGAAGAATTGATAACAGAAGAAATCATATAAATAGAACTAGAAATTTTATTTAAATTCAACATAAATATCCCATTATAACCAAATCCTACAAATACACCAAACTTCGATAAGGTAAACTTATCGGATTCATATACTTGTTTATATCCACATTTGTTCAAGACAGACTCGTAAATTAAATTCTTACGAAGTTTAGGTACATATAAAACATTAAACAAAGAAATTGTTTTTCCCGAACTAAATTCCAACACCACACTTCCTCTTCCTTGAATAGGAGCGGAATGATCATCACCCATGTAAAGGACAGATCCGTCTTCCATTGGTTCGTATGTCTTAAACCAACAACGATCTTTACAAACATGAGCAGTGGCACCGGAATCAATCCACCACGCAATAGCATCATCCTGCACATAAAATGCCTCAGAAATTATTGAAACAGAATTTTTAATAAATCTGTTCCAACTATGAATTAAATTCTGACCTTGGTTTTGAGAATGGTCCTTAGACCCCTTTCCCGAACCACTTGTGCTTGCGCCGTTCTTGTTGTTTCCAACACGACAATCCTTCTTAAAGTGACCAGATTTGCCACACTTCCAACAAGCCAATTTAGGCTTCTTGTTGGAACCGTAACCATTGTCATTGAAACTACGTTTCTTTCCTTTGTTCTTGTTTCTACCATCATCAATCATATTGACCGATGGTCCACCAACTTCCTTTCCTTTGCCTTTGTCATTCTCTTGCGCCCTTAGAGATTCCTCTATGCGCAAGTGACTACCAAGTTGAACCAAAGATAGATCATCTTTACCATGTTTCAAAGTGTGTTTGAAATCCTTCCAGGAGGGAGGCAACTTATCAATCACACTTGAAACCGATATTGACTCATCCATCTTCAACCCATGTTGAGTATATTGTCCAAGGATTCTAAGGAGTTCATTGAATTGTTCCATGACAGTCTAGAATCGACCATCTTGTAATTGTTAAAATTACTCACAAGGAACTTCTTACAAGAAGCATCCTCTGCCATGTACTTAGATTCAAGAGAATCCCATAACTCTTTAGCAGACTCCTCATTTTGATAAATGTCAAATAAAGGATCGTACATACCGTTCAATATGTGTCCTCTGCAGATGTAGTCATCGTTCTCCCACTTCGATCTACGTCTTACGGCCTCCAAGTTATCCTCTTCAAGCAATTCTGGAATTGGAGTAGATAGAACATACACCACCTTTAATGTTGTCAAAAGGAAGTGCATCTTCTTTTGCCAACGCCGAAATCTTGCCCTTCAAACTTGTCTAGCTTTCCAAACTTTGTTGTCATCTCCTTTCTCACAAGAGCCATGAGTATCACAAATACTTTATTCGTTTGTAGGGGAATTAGGGTCTTTGATACTAATGGTGCTTCCGAATATATGATTGAATCGTGTATAATCCACTTTCCGAATAAAGTATTTCGACCCTTATTGCCTGGGTTACACGAAATCCTTATTGGGATAAGACAATCACGCAATTTGTTTTCTAGGCAAAGAGAACAAATCAAAACCTTGAGAATTGATTGCTTTCGTTATATTGTTGTAATTCACTCTTGTGTTTTTCATGTATCTACAACTGAGATCAATCCCTGTATTTATACAGATGGAGAGGTATGAGTTAAAAGGTATAACCAAAAGACATAACTTTAGCCAAGAGATATGACTTTTCGCCTTGAACTGGCACTGCTCAGAACCGCCGCCGAGTCAAGGGACTCGCTCGGCCGAGCACACATGTCCATTTGAATTTAGCCAGCCGCACGGCCGTGTCTTATGAACTGCACGGCCGTGTTGTTCATACTGCCGGCCGAGCAAGGCACTTGCCTCGGCCGAGCATGACACTCCGCAAACTTGGCCAATCTGCTAAGCTCGCTCGGCCGAGTCAAGGACTCTGCTCGGCCGAGCACATCAAAGAAATGTGCTACCCTTTAACTTTTACTTATTTATCGAGGTTGACTTCGTTTTAGCTCAAACGAGTGTGTACTCCACACTTTCCCTTACTCGTATCCGAGTCTAATACGAATCACATTGATCTCTTAGTAAATCACCATTACAATAAAATAAGTTGATGATATAAAATCACCAACAGGATCCTCTGTATTCTTTTTCCCCCGTGCCCTTCTTCCTCCTCTCTGCCCTTGCTCTTTGATTAAATGCCTGAAGAAACAAATTTTTCGTGGGATTAGTTAAATCCAGAATCAAGATATCGCTGAAATCTTATTATATGCACTGTGAAATAACCTTTGTAATTACCAATCGAAGAGAATAAGGCGATTCAGACTTAAGATCACCTAGTTAAATAGAGAAACGCTAACTAGAGATAACGTTTTTTTGTTTCGAAACTTATTGATTGTTTGATCTTTACGCGGTTAAATTAAGCATAGCTTGGAAATTAAATAGATCTCTGCCTAAGGCTGCTAGTAATCGTCAATATTACCTGGAACCTGTGTTGAGAAACCCAGAGGGTTGACGAAGTTCCGTAGCTTCATCTTCTTGATGCTCTAGATCTTGGTATTTCAGCATCTTATCCAGATCCAGCGCCAAATCATCCATAGTAGATTCTTGACATCTTAGCGCTTTTTCTAGACCATGCACTACATCATCCATAGTCGGGCGTTCCTTCGGATTTCTTCGCAAACTTCTCCTTATAATATCAGTAAATGTCTTTAAAGAATCTACTGAGATTTCCCCTTTAATTTCAACATCAACGTTTTCCTTGGCCCAAAGTCCTAAATTTTCATTGTCATTTCTTTCGTAGCTCTCATCACCCCGATCCCAAGGCATTTTTTTACATAAAACTTCAAACAATACAACCCCAAAGGAATATACATCTATTCCCCTATTTACTCGGCTGAACTCATAATACTCCGGTGCATAATACCCCGGAGTACCTTTAGGGCGATCAGTGTCCATGGTGGACATTTCTTGGCCAGAATGTGACAACTTGAGTAACCCAAAGTCCGAAACTTTACTAACCCAATTTGAATCAACTAAAATATTTCCAGGCTTCACATCACGGTGCACAATCCCATGGGGATAGTCATTCGTGACAGTATGAAGGTGTTGCAAGCCACGAGCAGCACCAAGACATATATTTAGTCTTTGCTGCCAAGACAAGCAAATATTGTTTTTTCCTTTCACATAATCAGATAGGCTTCCATTTTTCATGTATTCATAAATAAGAATTTTCTGACCTGATTCTTCACAATAGCCGAGAAGAGAGACGATGTGGGGATGTTGAATCTTGGGAACGGTTTGAATCTCCTTATCTAAGTCATTAGAGCTTGGATGTAAGTGCTTTACGGCAACCAAAGTATATCTCCCTTCCATGTAGACTTTGCTTAGATATACCTTTCCTTCTCCCCCTTGTCCGAGGAGCTTGCTCTTGCCAAAGCAATTTCTTGCGTCTTCGATTTCATCTAGCGAAAACCGGCGACATCTTCTTGAGGATGAATTAGAAGACATGGCTAATGTCTAAGGCTTAGTTCAAATGCTTGAAACTCTATGGAGACTCAAGAATTTATATGAAGGCTTTTTCCTTGCTTGTTTATTTCTTTCTGAAGTGTATTTATAGTACAAGAGTTCCCAAAACCTAATATCGTCTCATTAATTCATTTTTGTTTGTCGAAAAATAAATAAATAACATCATTTCTTATTTAAAAAATAATTAATATTAGTGTAATTTCACCAATGTAGAGACAAGAGAAGCACCATCCTTAAAATACATGCGCAACGTACAATGAAACTTTTTTTTTTTTTGTGACGGAATTTGTATATAATTTCAAAGTTAGGTATGCACTTTTCAGAATGTCATCTAGTGAAGTGTGAACAAAGAGTATATTTTTTCAAATTTAGTTGTTGGTGTGTATTTATCATAATGCCATATAATTGAGTGTATTAATAGAGTATATATTTTCAAATACAGTGGTTGGCATGCAACTATCAAAATATGATACATCTTACTTCCTCGTCCCTAAATCAATGTTCAAAATTCATTTAAAAGGAAAATCTGAAAATGTGTATTTCTAAATATTTTAATGGCAAAGATGTATGAATATTTATGTTATCCACTTTCTAATCATTTATCATTACGATAATAAAAGGAATAGCAAAAAAAATTGCTACAGAAGTGTTTATGGACAAAGTTTTTGATAAAAATGGCATTCATTTTGAGACAAAAAAAAAAAAATCTTCAATTTAGACATTTATTTAAGGACGGAGGGAATATTTTTTTAGTATTGAGTGACAAATTTAGTGTGTGGCATTTGGACAAACTAGGCACTTTGTAAGGTCGAAATAAAGCCAAAATCTAGGGAGAAACGTTTCTCCGTAAGTTATGGAGAAACGGGTATCCAAAACCTTTTGAAAGGATATCCAGAAATTTTGTATTGGCCATGACCTTGGCCCATGGCCTTGGCTTGGGCAATTCTAAATTTCTGGTTATTCATTTTGAAAGTTTCTGAATATCCAGAACCTTTTGAAAGGATATTCAGAATTTTTGTATTAGATATCCAGAATCTTTTGAAAGGCTTCTGGATATCAATATTGAATGTTCTGGATATCCAGAACTCTTTGAAAGTGATATCCAG
Organism: Adenophora triphylla var. japonica; assembly: GCA_022495995.1. Taxonomy (NCBI): domain Eukaryota; kingdom Viridiplantae; phylum Streptophyta; class Magnoliopsida; order Asterales; family Campanulaceae; genus Adenophora; species Adenophora triphylla. The sequence continues at coordinate 3,074 of JAFEMH010004517.1, read as the reverse complement.
AATCTATTTAAGTTGATATCCAGAAAGTTGGTATATGTTGGTCACATTCTAACATAACTTCTGGATATCATGATCAAAGGATTCTGGATATTCAGAACCTTTGAACCTTTGAGACTGATATCCAAAACATTTGAAAAAACACATTTCTCCATAACTTATGGAAAAACGCGTTTCTCCGGAGACCTACTCCGAAATAAAATACGAAAAAATAAAAGATATAGCACCAATCTCAAACGCCCGCTGAAGCAGTCCTCTTCCGTCTGCTGAAATGTGAACAAGTCTTAAATATATGAGGGAAAATTGTCGGTTGTGTGAACTAACATAGGTTTATTTTTTATTATTGTTGTTTAGAAACATGAGCTAAGAGAAAAAGGACAAGAGTATACAATTGACCATATTCTAGATTGGTGGAAACCGGAAACTTACAGGATATGTCATGGAAAAGACATCCTTAAAATCTTCAAGTAACATATTCATATTCAGATGTTTCTTCCGATGACGCCACAAATTTTCAATGTGCCTGGGTCAGGAGCTGTTCAAGGATATCTCGGCTAGGATAGACATATTTAGTGGTTTTCAGTGTACCTAGACTACACAACACAAAACAAGCACCCGTTAAGGTCAAAGTTGGATGTTACTCCAACTCAAAGGCCCCTCGGGTGTGAGAATAAGAATACCGAAAGTAATAAGGCTTTGAATACCTTTTGGAGTGTGTGTGTTTAGGTTTAGAGAGTAAAAGAGCTTACTCAATTGTATATGGAACTTTACCTGTCCAAGGGGGTAAATGCCTTCTATTTATAAAAGCAATGCCATGGTGCTTGTTTGAGGTAAGCAATGAGATCGCCCCTGGGTGGCACTTTTTGGTATTTCGACCTGCCTACACGTGTTCGTGCAAACGCCTAATGCATCTGGTCCTGCCTGTGAGGGAACATTGACTCGGTCCGGTGGGACATTGGCCGGGAAAGGGACATATGAGCCGTGGTAGCCGGCTTATTATCGCATTAAATGGAATAGTAGGCGCATGGATCGAGCCGCATTGAATGCGTGATGGGGAGCCGGCAGTGGCTCCGTCATGAGCCTGCAGAAGCTAACTTGCTCGCATAAGAAGCGTTTGACATTAACTCTGGAAAGTGCAAGCAAGATGTGCCCGTGGGTTCAACTGCGTTGTGCCCGCAAATAAAGATATATGACGCGAGCACGGTTTGATGCGTGGCATGACTCATGCGGGCAATGCATCCAAATGAGCCGTGAAAGGGTTCCAAGGGTCCTCCTGACGGGGACGCAACCGAGGAGGGACACTGGCCTTGACTCACAAGCGGCCTATTTGTCCGCGGTCTTCCCTCTCTCCAAATGGTCTAGGAACCGCCACGCTCACCGGTTCCTTGGACTAGACCGAGCGCGGGGCCTCGGTCCAAGAGGATCCGGGCTCATCAATGGCCCCTAGCTCCAAGTGTGATTATTTAGCTGGTCTCGAGTGAGGAGCTACTAGGAAGCTCTGGTTCCGCCCTCAATTGCTCCCTCGCGCGCAGCACCCGCAGTTGCTGGCGCGTTTTCCTTGTTTGTTGCTTGGCCCTACATGGGCCAAAGGGAACGCCGGGAGGCACCTTGGAGTGACACGTGGTCCCTCGCTCGGCGTGCTCTCCCGCGTTAACATCGTATGGCCCCTTGCGTATGAAAAGACGGGTTAGTGGTACGTCGTGGGTACGTGTCACCCATCCAAGGGGGTAATAAAATGCAAAAGGTATTTAATTTTTCGAATTTTCAAAACGTTGGAAACTAAGTTCATGGTCCCGAGGTTGGATTGTGGTTAAATTAATACGGTGTTAACGGGTTAACCCGTGATAGGTAGGCCTTATAAAATACCAAACCCTTAAACCTCACACCTCTTTTTACCGCTTTCCAAACCTTCGTAGAGCTTTTGGAGAGAGAAATCTTGCTGCGAATTCTTGTGCAACTGTTTCCTCCGAATCCACCACTCAATGGTCTTTTCCCTCTCGTAAGTAATCTGGGTGTTTCCTCTTCATCTCCTTCTCCTTTTCTTTTTTTCTTTTCTCGGGTTTCTCGAACAAAAATGACCACTGAGAGTTTTCGGGACTCCCGCCGTCCCCATAGAATTAGGAGATGGGAGCACTCCGCATCTGCTTGCGCTTGTAAACCTGTGGACAGGGGGATATTTAGGAAGGCAGGGCCATGGGTGGCTTAGATTATCCTTGAGTGCTTCCAAGATTTCTCGCGAAAAATCCCCAATGGCCTGGGCCTTTTTGTCCCACCCCTAAGTTGTGGGAGGCCAAGGATAAAAAGGGTAAAAAGGAACGGTGATGTTTTTGGTGTTTGGGGGGATACTGCAAAAGAGCAGGCCGAGAAATTTTGGTGGATGGGGGTTTTGTGTGTGTTTCCCCGCGAGAGAGGATCGGCTCAACGCCATTGAACTAGTGAGGAGAGCGATTCCGCTGTCCCCGAAGTAGCTTCAGTGATCGGGAAAAGTGCGAACCGATGGATCCTCCGAACAAAACCAATGCTGCGCGGGCACGGCACGTACTTGAATGACCCCTTTAGATGTTCTTCTGCCCATAAGGACCATCTTTCCCCCGTCAGGCTCCGCGGCCCCTGTGGCGAGGGACAATTGAGCCGAGCAAAAGAATGAGGAACTTGAGCCTCCGAACTTTGGTGACTGACCGGAATCCGTGGAGGTTGAATCGGAGATGGCCCCCGCCCGTGGCACCCTGGGTACCGGTCTCTTTGGCTCCTCGAGCTCTGGAGACCTAAGTGAAGATGAATCAAGGAGAGGGGGATGGTGAGGCAGTGGGGACCGCCAAGAAGGCCGCCTGAGACCACCAATATACCGATGCCTTCGAGAGCTCTGAATGGAGGGAGAGGAGGAAGGGAGCTGTGGCCCTCGCCCGAAACAAAGGCAAGAGGCCGTTACAGGGAGGTGAAGTGGACCCCGCCAGGGTGCCTGATGAAGCGGCCAAGGAGGGCGGCCAAATTGACTGGATGAGGAGGACATATAATGGCATATACGCGGACCGCAACGCCTACCGTGTCCGCACCTTAGGACATATTCATCTCAAGGA
>JAFEMH010004516.1:0-205302 GCA_022495995.1 Adenophora triphylla var. japonica | reverse complement strand
GTTGCCACTGGGGCTATAGTAGTCGGGAGTGATGATGAGCTACGAGCTCGATTGGCCAGGGCCTGGTTTACCATGAGCAGGGCAGTCGTGAGGTAACTTTGGCATTGCGAGAATCGATATCTGGACTGGATCCTTGGTATCATCGGGGTATCTGGAAAAGATGATGTTGACGAAGTCGTCGTCAGTTACTTGATCAGAGGGGTTCTTTGTCGTGTCAACCAGTTGTTTCCATTCGTCGGATAATCGCCTGTACGGGATGTTGAGCTTGACAATTTCCATGGTATTGGAGCCCCTATCGTAGGTGACATCATCGGAACTGGTGCCGTCCTCGAAACTGAGCATATGTATGTAGGGATCTTCCCGCGAATCTGCCGCATCCTCGACTCCGGAGAGTCCTGATTCGTTATCGTCTGACGGCTCAAACTAGACATAGGGACGTCTCGCGTCCTGCTGCGATGGTGGAGCTGCTAGAAAACATCATGCCATTCTCTTGAGAAGAGGGGCTCAACGGGCAATTCCTCGTGGAGGGCATCCCATACGACTACCATACATTCATCATGAGTGTGACGATGCTTGTTGACCTTTATCACGAAGATTTCTTTGCCTGGCGGGGCCAAAGAGTAGGATTGAAGGATGCTGACAAATCTCCGATCAGAGACAAGGGTTTTTGTGCCCGCGTCATGGTGATGCTCAGGGTTTCTTTCCAGTCTGCTTCCAAGTGTCGGAAACGGTAGTTAAACTTGATGAACACTCGACCGTCTAGCTTCGAAGTGCACTCGCTGCTCGAGGACGTTGATATAGTTAGCATCTCCGGACTCTGAGGGATTCTGATGAGATTTGCCCCGATAGTCCCTTAGTCGATTTGAAGGAGGTAGCCCCGGTGCCTGGCTGCGGGCACGCTTGGCTGTTGTCTCGGCTTCATTCCCTATGAGGAAACTGTCTCCTCTGATGACTTCAAGATCTCCCTGTCTGTTAATGAACTTGACGCATTGATGGAGAGTGGAAGCTATGGCTTTCATGTGGTGTAGCCAAGGGCATCCCAATAGAGCTGTGAATTCGGACGGAATGTCCATCACGTGGAATTTTGCTGGCACCATTTGGGTTTCGAACCAGAGTTCCAGAGTCACCGTCCCCAGGATGGGACGAGACATGCTGTCGTAGGCTTTGATAGTCCGGGCAGACAGAATCATGTGGCCTTCGTCGATGCTTAGGGCTCGCATCATGCTGAGAGGGAGGACGTTAACTGCTGATCCGTTGTCTACCAATACTCCGGGGAGCGATATGGTGTTGAGCTTGAGAGTGATGTACAAAGCTTCATTGTGCCCTGAGACGTCTCTCGGCAGGTCTTTGTCACAGAAAGTGAGCATACTGCCATACAGTCGGAAATCATAGATCTGGTCTCTATCCGGAGAAGGAGAGTCATCAAGCCATCCGTTTCCTGTCTTCCTCTTGCAGGGTAAAGCTTTTGCTGGTGCCTCGGGATTGTGTTGAGGCTGTTTGTGGCGGTGGCCGCCCTTGGTTAGCAAGTTGATTGAGTGCGAGTGCCAAGTTGACTTTGACTTTCCTTTACCAACCCCTGCTCTGAAGCTGGGCAAATTGAACCTTGGCTGATCCCGTGGGGGATTAGGCTTCTGACTGGCAGTGAGATTGTCAAGATTCGAGATATTCTGGTGCCCTGAGGCCTGAACTCTGGTGTCAGCAGGACTTTTTGGCTTTTCCACCCCTGTCTGCTCTAAAGCTGCGTGGCCTGGAGGAAGGGAGGACTGGCTGGAGTAGAGTACGTAGTAATCGAACCTCCCGGATGGCTCCCCGAGTGTACCCACACTGGTATCTCCAGCTTCATATCTTTCTCTCAGTTTCTGTTGAGAAGACTTCTTCTTCTACTTTCTGGAGAACTACCCATGTTCATGTCTTGGGACTCGTACTCAAGGCATTCAGAGCAATCACAAACATTGTAACTGATGTGGACATTCGATGAGGACCCGGCTGGAAGAAGCGGAGGAACTGGCTCTGCGGCAATCTTCTTTGGCACCCATTCAATGGAGTTCACACTATTGTTGTTCGAAAAAGGGTTTCCATCTGTATTGGGTCCACGGGGACGCTCCAATTTTCCTTCCTCTATCAAATTCTAAATTTCGTATAGTAACCCCACGCAATTGTCGGTGGTATGGCCATGATACTGGTGGAAGGCGCAGTACTTGCCTTTGTCAGCGTTGACTACGGGATTCTTGGGTTTGTAGTTTGCAATGGGCTTGAGGAGGCCTTCCTTGATTAACCCTTCCAGCATCTTACTCAGCGGCATGTCCAACTTGTCAAAGTGTACGGCAGGCTGCTTCGGAGTGGAGTTGTTGCTTTGTGGGACTGGGTTTCTATTACCCGACAGCTGTCCCTGATGAATCTAGTTGACAGACGTATCTTTCCCTTTGTCGGGGGCCGGTGCGAGATTGAATGCAACTGTTGATCGATATCTGTATGGCTGTGCAGTAGCCAATTTTTCCTTGAGATCCTTCTCGAACTGTGAGCCGGCATTGACCATGGCCCGAAGATCTGGGAAGAAGTGATGACTGATGAGAGTTCTGATGGACGGTCTTAAGCAGGACTTGAAGATCCGCATCTGTTCATCCTTGGAGAGTGGCTCCATGATCTCGGAGAGTTTCCAACTCCATCTCTTGTAGAATTCTCCAACGCTTTCATCTACTTTCTGCTCGGTGGTGATTAAGTCCTCATGACTTGTTTCCCACTCTAAGTTGGATCTGTACCGTTCTAGGAAGATGTTACTGATCTGATCCCAGGTACGGCGGTCTACAGGCTTGACCCTTAGGAACCATCGTAATGCTGAACTCTTGAGCGTATGTGGAAGTGATCGGCCATTTGATGGAGGGTTGTTCCTTTCGCTCTTATGCCGAGAACGTAGGTGTCAACATGTGTTTGAGGACATTCGGTTCCGTCGAATCGGTCCATCTCCGGCATTCTGAACTTGGCAGGGAGAGGCATGACCATTCTCGGATCAGTGGATCTGAGCGTTTCTTGCTTTGAGCTGCTTATGTTAGCTTTCAGGTCTTTCATCTGTTCGACCATCCAGGCTAAGGTTGGGTCCAGTGGTGGACTTTGAGGCTCGACGCCGGGTGCTACCATGTGAGCGGTAGTGATCGGAGGTGGAAGGCTTGATATATGTGCATATATGGGGGCCTTTTCTTGACTGTATCGGGGTTTGTCCCCAGTGTTTTGGGATTCGTGTATAGGCAATGGGATGAACCCATAAGGGTATTGAAGGATATTGGCATCTGTTTGAGATGGTCCAGCGGTGCGCTGGTTGTACTGAGTGATGGGAGTAGTACTGGCTTGGTCGTTTATGACAGGGTTGCCCTAAGAGGTGGCAACGTGAAGCCTAGGTCGGCTGTTTCCTTGGTTCGAAGGCATCCCGTAAGTTGGCGGGGGAGGAACCTGGTTGAAGGTTTGAGGAACTAGTTTCGGGGAATCGTCGTCCTCGACTAGGACGAAAGTACCGTCTGACTGGGGGATAGCTGCTATACCTCGCTCATTCGGAAAGGCATGCTACGAAATTTTCTTGCTCTTCTTTACGCCTCTTGTGAACCTCACAGCCCGGATGGCTTCTTCCAATGTCATATACATTACCGGTGGCGGGGTCCGTCCCCGTCACGATTTCTCGGTGAGCTAGACATGTCGGATATTCTGGGCCGAGGGAACCGAGGGAAGCAAGAACCGTCTCCGACGGCTGCCAGTAAGCTGTGATTACGCGAGGCAACGACCGGAATTCGAACCACTTTACGCTCAGCTGCGGGGAACGAAAGGCGAGGGTTTAGGCTTCGAAAAGGGGTATTTGGCTCGGGGTTTCGGGCTTGTGCAATGTGCGATTACCGATTAATGTTTACTTAAAACGCATTTTCTCAGAGTCCTAATCGGTTGGAAAAGATCGTGTCTTCTTTTTCGCAACTAACCTAAGGCTCTAATCAGTGGATCTCGTCACTACGTTTATAAGCCCCTCGTTTCCATTTGTAGATCATCTTATCGGGACGGACAATCCCGAGCGAGGGTCCTATAAGGCAAGCGAGTTCCACCAACAAAGGAAAAGTGAACTTAAGGCTAGCTGATCACGCAAACTTCCAACGTATGTGACGCACGGGCCACGGTCGAAGTCAACGTCCTTAAGTTAAGGCGGGGATCGTGCCAAAATTTCGGCATGACCTCTCCTGACTCGCTTGCGCGAGAGGCCTTAGCTTTTGGCGTTGGCCAAGTTGTGGCTGGCACGGTGCATACGGTGAGGGTTTGGTGACACGGTGTCACATTGAACCTTCGGATATATTTTTCAACAGAGCTCCGCGTCAAAGTCATGGCTGAAAATCATAAAAACATACACTTAGGCTTTATGACACGTACTAAGCCAAAAACCAACCGGGGTTTTGGACGAAGTGTGACACAAAGAGTGCATGGCTTACACGGGATAGGATGGACTGTTTGGGACGACCCCGTGCGCGCTCGAAAGGTGCCTGGCAGACCAACCGAGCTGCAACTGAACGGTCATCCCGGGTTACAAGTCATAGTGTGCAGTGTACCGAGGCAGCAAGTGCACGTGAAGTTCGGTGTACCGAGGCAGCAAGTGCGAGTAGTGTGCGGTCACTAAAATTCTTTTTCTGAGTAAAACAGAGATTTTTCAGAATGTGTTTTAAAGAATTTTATGCGCGGTTCAAAATGCAACATGAAAATCAAGTATGAACGGGAATGCACGAACATGTTATGATTTTGAAAGAGATGATAATGCAACATCTTGAAAAAAAACCGTTCGAGGTTTAAAGCAACACACGCACACAAAAAACGAGTTAGGGTAAACGTAAGTTTGACCCACGGAAGGCTTTTTGAAAACAACGGTAGTTTTGAAAAAGTATCCAAGTCCCCAGCGGAGTCGCCAACTGAAATTAGCCGGATTTTCGCGCGCGGCGAAAAGGCGGTTGTCTTTCGCGGATGGTTGGTGTTTGAGACCTCGCTTTCGGGAAGGAGAGGAGTTTCCACGCGGTTTTGTATTTTGAGCCCAAACGTTGAAAAATGGCTTTTGTGAAAAATGGTGTCATTTTTATTGTTAGCAAAAACTTAGGAAAAAGCTTTGAAAAGGGGTGTCATTTTTATTGGTAGCAAAAACAAGGAAAAATCTTTTTGAGTACCATAGATTGTTAGGTTCAGAGGTCACGTTACGTTTCGGGAAGAGTATATTGAGATCACCCGAAATGCCTCGTATGACGAGTCTTTTTACCTTTCTCGAAAATGTGTGCGTGTGTGTGTATGTTTCAATTTTAAAAATGGGGGGGGTTGAATGACAAGCATAATCTTGGTTTGAATGTCTAACGTTGATTTTTGTGATTCTGTTTTAAAAGGCGAGCGTTTGAATGACAAACGTCGGTTTTGGAGTTTTTTTTAGGAAAAGTGGCGCGAAGGCTGATTTTTGATCTTTTTTAAGTATCAAATGTTGACTTTTAAGAAAAGAGCGTTTGAATGTCAAACGTTGGATTTTGATTTTTGAAGATGATCGTTTGGATGTCAAACGTCATTTCGCGCGTTTTTGAATGAGAGTTCGAATGTTGAACTCCGGTTTTGAACCGGGCATTTCATTGTTAGCGATTTTACGGGAAAAAATCATTAAATGAGTTTTGAATGTCAAATGTCAGCTTTTAAGTTTGAAGATGAGCGTTTCGATGCCAAACGTCATTTCGCGCGTTTTGAAAGAGAGTTCAAATGTCGAACTCCGGTTTTGAACCGGGCATGTCATTGTTAACGATTTTACGGGAAAAAAAAGCATTAAATGATATGCGATCAACGAATCGTTTTACGACTCGGACTTTTGATAAGTAAATACTATCACGATCCAAACGACTCGGAATTGTAAATGACAGTATTTAAAGTGCGGTATCGACGGAATCAAATGACCCGGAATTGTAAAGTGCGTTCAATGAGCCAAACAGCTCGGAATTGTAAAGTTGCGTAAAGTAAATGACGATCAACGGATCAAACGATCCGAAATTGTAAATGACATGAAAGTAAATGACGATCGACGGATCAAACGATCCGAAATTGTAAATGACATAAAAAGTAACGGAACGGGGCCGGAATGCCGTTTTAACCAGAGATTACTTCTCTTACGGGAAGAGAAGAGGATCAAGGACTAAAACGTATCGGACCCCGTTAGACGGTGACGTCTACATTTCAACAACGTTCGTCCGAAACGGTTGAAGCGACTGGCACGTAAACAGAGACGGAACGAGAGTTTAGGGAGTGAGAGTGTTACCTATGGCTAGGGGTTGACTCTTTTGACTCGGGAGGCATATACGGGATATGATTTAGTGTTCAGAATGGTGTTTCGAGGTGTTTTGGTTCGTGTTTGGTTGAAATGCAAAGTTTTCACGCAAATTGAGGCAAAACGGGGCTCGGGAGAGGGTTGAAATGGTTTGGGCCGTGGCTGTGGAGAGAAAATGTTATAAGTTTTTTTTTGTTGTTGTTGTTAACAGACCTCTGTATTTATAGGTGATTTTTGCAAAAGAGTCCAAACGGACTTAGGCTGAATTCCAGGGGTTTTTGTGAAACTTTGGAAACTGGAGGGACTTGCTGGCAATTCTGGATTGTCTGCAAAAGAGTCCGGCCGGACTTGGACTGCATACCAGGGGCATTTTAGTCTTTTCACACTGAAATTTGATTGAGGTTGACAAGGGAGCTATGGCATGCGTGCCACGTGTTGTGTGACTCACCAGGTTTATGGGATTTCGTGTCATTATTCCCGGTTTTGTCCGTTTTTTAAATAACTGTCTGAAAAATGTTCGAAATGCCCCCGAAAAGTGCCGGAAAGTGCATTTTTCAGGAGAAGCTGTACTTTTACGTGCGACGAAGTGTGTTGAGTATGCTTTGACGTTGGGATGCACGGGGCAGTCCCGGGACGTCTCGTTGGCTTGAAAACGGGGAGCTTAACGGGTTTCGGTTAACCTGGAGCGGGCCAGTTAATGGATTTTGGTTAACTTCTAACAGATTTTGGCGATCCAAATTTGGGTACTTACACCTCTACGGGGCAAAATTTGAGATTTTCACTAATCACAAGAGTCTGAAATACTTGTTACCCAGAAAGAATTGAACAACAGGCAGAGGCGTTTGTTAGAGCTACTGAAAGACTATGATTGTGTCATCTCCTATCATCCAGGGAAGGCTAATGTGGTAGCGGATGCGATTAGTCGAAAGGCTCATTTATCAACATTAATGTCCCGTGAATCGAGAAGTGAGATGCTATTTGCGAATGTTCGAGCCCTTACTACCTTATATGGAGATCTTATGGAAGCTCAGCAAAGTGATACTGAATTGAAGAAAATTTTGGGAAAGTTACAAGATGGAAAGACCGGGGAGTTTGTGTTGAAAAAAGATGGGATTTTAACCTTCCAAGGCAGAATTTGCGTACCTTCTTCATCGGAGATCAAAAGGCATGTATTAGAGGAAGGCCACAAGTCCATATTTGCTATTCATCCAGGAAGCGCAAAGATGTATCAGGACTTGAAGAGAGGGTATTGGTGGAATGGAATGAAAAAGGAAATTGCGGAGTTTGTCTCAAAGTGCTCGACTTGTCAGTAGCTAAAAGCCGAGCATCAAAGACCTGCGGGGCTACTTCAACCATTGGATATTCCGGAATGGAAATGGAAAGGAATCTCGATGGATTTTGTGACTGGATTACCTCCTACTTCGAAGAAGATGGATACCATTTGGGTAATAGTAGACAGATTGACAAAGTCGACTCATTTTCTACCTGTTTCAACAAAGTATTCGATGGAGAGGTTGGCACAGTTGTATATTCACGAGATTGTGAGACTTCATGGAGTACCGGTCAACATTGTTTCAGATAGGGATCCGAGATTCACCTCGCTTTTTTGGAGGGCTTTGCACGAGGCTCTGGGTTCCAAGTTGAGTTTTAGCACGGCGTTTCATCCTCAGAAAGATGGACAGACTGAGAGAACTATTCAGATTCTTGAGGACATGTTACGGGCGTGTGTGATGGATTTCCACTCATCTTGGGAAGATCATTTGCCTTTGGTTGAATTTGTATATAATAACAGCTACCAGTCCATTATTGAGATGGCACCGTATGAGGCATTGTATGGAAGGAAATGTAGATCTCCAATGTGTTGGGACGAGGTTGGTGAAGCGAGACTTTGGGTTCCAGACTTGGTTAGAGATTCAACTGAGAAGATTAAAGTGATTCGGGACAGATTGAAGACAGCTCAAAGTCGACAGAAAAGCTACGCCGACAATAGAAGAAGGGAGTTATCATTTCAAGTTGGTGATTTGGTATTTTTGAAGATTTCTCCGAGGACTGGGATTAAAAGGTTTGGTAACAAGGGGAAGTTGGCACCAATATTCGTTGGTCCATTCGAAGTTTTAGAGAAGGTGGGTGAGTTAGCGTATAGATTGGCTCTACCTCCATCTCTTTCGTCTCTCCATGATGCATTCCATGTCTCCATGTTGCGAAAGTATTGCTATGATCCTACGCATGTCTTAATTTCTCCTCCCGAGGATGTTCAGGCGGATATGACATATGTGGAGGAACCATTGAGAATTCTGGAGTGACAAGTCCGGGAGTTGCGTACCAAAAGCATTCCGGTTGTGAAAATTTTATGGAAAAATCATACCATTGAGGAAGCTACTTGGGAATTGGAATATGAAATGAGAGGGAAGTACCCATGGTTATTTGATCCTTCAGGTAAGTGAATTTAAAATTCGGGACAAATTTTCTTTAAGGGGGAGTGAGTGTGACCCTAATCCTAGGCACTATTTTGGTCACGTGTTGGGCACGTGGGGGTGTGTAGCGATGCACGGATTCCTCTTGTTTTTCACATCTTTTTGAGTCGCCACCTATATTATTCATTTCGAAATATAGAAAAACTATTTAAAAATAGATTTTGGGTTCTGGGCTTAGGTTATGGAATGAAAAGGTCAAGGAGCACCCATTCCACCCAATTCGGAGATCGGTCTTGCTAAAAGAAGAGGTTTTCAAAGAAAAAAGACATTTTAAACAATAAGTAAAACAAAGATCTATTTAACGAGGTTAAACGGAATATAGGATCGATTGATTCGAGATCATCCCCATGATTTGGAGAGGCTCTAGGCTGATCCTAGATTCGATGTATTTATACCACTCTAATAATCAATTAGAATGGGAAGAGGAAGGTTACCTCGTGTGAAGAGATTCGGACAGAGTTTCGACTCAAGTTTAGAGTCAAATCTTGATGCAAATAGAGCTTCGCCTCAGTCCTTGATTCGAGCTTCGATGTTTGTTTCTCAACAAGGTTGACAAACAAACTTTAGGTGATTTTAAGGGTGATTTATAGGAATCTTCCAGGGAGAGAAACCAGTAAATGTGGGGGTTTTGACTTGAAAAGTATGGGATCCTAAATATTGAAAGTCTTCAAGTATTTATAGGTGTTGGAGATGTGTTGGTGGAGAGATAAAACACCTTGGGAAGGTTCCAAAACCCAAATCTCATTGGATGGCCGGATTGATAAAGTTTTATCACGAAAGAGGTTGAAACCGACGAGGAAACTGCCACCTGCAGGTCTGCAGAAATTCTTTATCTTGCGTGAGACATGCCATTTCGCGCGAGATAAGGCCGTTAGTGGACAATTCTTCCCTTCCCTCGTTATCTCGTATGCAGTTTAGTCCAAACTAACGGTCGTTAGTCAAAACTTAACGAAACATGACTAAATGGTGGATTTCTACTTCTTGACTCAAGGCGAGACTTAGAGTGGTATTAATCTGCTACGATGGGTTCAGAATGGGGTGTCTACAGAGCCCCTCGTCGACAAGTCTTATGGAAGAAGTCATGTCGACGATAGAAAAGACATCATTCTGAACGTCGGGATGGTCGAGCCGCACGGCTTCCTACGTATCTCTATCGGAGAATCAGACCATAACGTAGTTCGACTCCAAAACATGAAAAGGATGCTTTAGGTATTTTGAAAATCGAGGAGATTTTGTTTTTTAAAAAGGTAAATTCATACTGAGGAATCAAATCAAGACCCAATTCTTAATATACTGTCTATCTGAAGATTTGCCTGTCTGGGCTCCGAACCTGCAGGGAAATATGTTAGAAAATAAAGGCTTACCTGTCCGGTCCTTTGAGTCCTATTGGTTTTGTGACGATTTGCCTGTCTGGGCTCCGAATCGGGCTTTTTTCTGAGGATGACGATTCACCTGTTTGGGCATTGAATCGAGCTTTTTTTTTTGATGATTCACCTGTCTGGGCATTGAATCGGGCTTTTATGATGATGATTCACCTGTCTGGGCGTTGAATCGGGCTTTTGATTTGACGATCTACCTGTCTGGTCTCTGAATCGGGCTTTTAATTTGATGATCCACCTGTCTGGGCTCTGAATCGGGCTTTTCTTTTGACGATTCACCTATCTGGGCTTTGAATCATGTGGGATGAATTGATCTCTGGATCAATCATTTTCGGGTGACTGGTGCCGTATTGGGCGATTGTACGGGTGTCACGTTCAGCTCGTTTCGTGACTTGCGGTGCCGTTTTTTCCATGTTTCCTTGCTAGTGTATCACTTCCAAGGGTAAATGTGTCAAAATTTTGAATTTTGACGTGCGTAGACGCTTATTGTCGAGGACAATTTCATACATTTTCAGAAGGTTTATCTTGCGCGAGATGGCTTGTATCGTGTGATACATCTACTGTCGAGGTAATATAACAGCAGCTGTTGTTTATTTTAAAAACACCCATTTTCAAATTTTCTTTCCCAGCTTGAGCCAAGGCAATTTTTCAAGATTTTTTGGTGCTTTGGTTTGTTGATTCCTTCTTTCAATCAACCTTTAATCCCTTCTCCTTCCATTATCAATGGCGCAAGAGAGGAAGGATCCGACTTTCGGTAGTCATTTGCTCGGGAAGGAGTACCCAAGGGACGACCTCACTTTTGATAGAGATATGCACATTTCTCATGCCATTCGTGAGGGTTTGGTAAGAGTTTCTCTCTCACTTCTCATTTCATGCATTTCATTGCATTTGAATCCATGTATTTTGAATCCCAATTTCATCAAATTGGCAATTTTCTTCATTTTGTCTAGAACTTAGTTCTACCTTGATGCATGCTGCGTTTTTGTTGAATTTGTTTATTGTTTGACGTTGTATTGTGTATGTATGAGTTCCCTACATATTATGAATTGTAGGAAGGGTTGATTCGGGTAGTCGAATGCATCTTTGGGCATGCTTTTCCTATGCGCACGCCAACTGTTCGATGAAATGCCTCAATGAAAATTTTCTTCTATTTCTTTGAATTTTTGCCATGGGATGATCTCTAATGTTTCTCCTTTGCTTTTCCTCTGTTTTGCAGTCATATTGGCCAACTAAAAACTGCCGTGGGAGTCCGAAGCTTGCCAAAGATTTGTGGGATAAAGTCAAGGGTTTAAACGATGTTCGGGCGAGGATGGCTCAAACGGGGCTCCTTACCTTCGTTGATAATAACCGAGGAATGAGGCGAACTCCCCAAGTCCTTCAGGCGATCAGAGAGCGGTGGTGGGACACTACCCATACGGTCCATCTTCGCTTCGGGGAAGCTACCATGACTCCGACAGATTTTCTTGCTATCACGGGGTTGGAGTTCACCGGTGTTGCCCTCCCGAAGACTACGGGTTACAAGCCTGCGAGTCCAGCCGTATGGAGGCAGTTGATTGGTGTTGCCCCTACCAAGGTTAAGGGGTTTGCTGCTGAGTTGTCACCCCCTTCGTGCCCAGCTCGAGGCTTATGCGGTCAAGCCAAATGCGGATACAGATCGGTTGGTGCGGGGTGCTCTCTGGTACATTCTGTCAGAGACTATCTTTGCTAACCATTCTTCTACGGCTCGCCTTGCTCTCTTGGGTTTGTTGGTTGATTTGGATGCTGTGAGGACGTACGATTGGGGCTCAGTCGGGTTAGCCTTTTGTTATCACGCCATGGATGAGGCTTATAGGCATACCAAGGATACTCTATCTGGGTATTCTTATGCTTGGGAGGTATGCTTTTGGTACTGTCTTTGTCTTTTATATGTACCTTTTGTCTGTGTTTTGTACTGAATCTGTTCTGTTTTCTTGTACAGATATGGGGATATGTCATCTTCGGATTGTACAAGTTTGAGCTAGATAGCCAGGACCCTCTATTTTCGGACATCAGGAGGTGGAGCCACCCCAATCGGACCGTGGATGAGGAGGAGGGAGATCAGAATTGGACCCTAACAGTCGTGGAGGTGCGGGCCATGCTAGATGCCTTTGAGTTTGAGCGGCTGGGCCTATATCCGTGGACCTTAGTGGAACGAGAGGTTCACCATGCCTGGGATGCTACTGCGATGCAGAGGATCTTGGTATCTCTAGAGGGGGATACCATGTATTTGGGCGAGCGAGTCTTCCCTCAGCATGGTCGAGGTTCACTGACATATAGGGTGCCAGAGGATCCGTCGAGGGCAATGTACCCCACCCACTTCATTTGATGATGATTATGCCGATCTTGTGGATAGTTATGCGGCGGTTGATTGCATTGTTCGGGGAGCTTCATATGCGGAGTTCTTGCCTCGCCTAATGAGTCCCCTCTTGGTGGGTGATAGGCGGCCCCGTGCCCGAGCTTCTACTTCAGCCTCAGCCTCAGGTTCATCAGCCCCCAGCTCTTCATCCCAATATGCATGTCCTGTGCCTTTTGCGTCGGATTATGGTCCTCCGAGCTATACATATATTATGGGGAGCATGCCGATGGTGGGCCACATTGCGGTCCCGGATCAGATTCCTGAGGGCTATCGCCTTCCTTCTGGTGCTTCTTTGGTACATTTCTGTTCACACTATTTCCGGTAATCGTCCATTTATGTGTATATGTCTGATCCTTTCTGAGGGTTTTTCTCTTTGTGATTAGGTCATCATGTCCACGGCAGATTACAATCGTGGGGCTAGCAGGATGGCCGGTTTGATGGCCATGGTGTCTGACCTATCTGAACGGGTATTTCACAAGGCGACCTCGGTGGCGTCGACTATTGCCTCTTCGGTGACCCCAACCTGTGGAGCCAAGCAGTCAAGGAGAGATGGTAGCCCCAACGGTGGTGAAGGCAGATGTGCCGGTGGCTCGGGCGACTTGATGGCGTGATCCCCCTTTTCTCCCCACTCATTTCTCGAGAACTTGTAAATTGGCCGTGTGGGCCCTGACAAAAATTTTCTTTCTTTTGTACCTATTAGCACGTAGGTAGCACAAAACAAGGTTTTCTTAATTCCTAGTCCTAGGTCTAATTAATTAATTTTTTTTTAACTTTCTCGACTTCTGTGATGGAAATGAAATGACCACTCGGGTCCCAGTTTTGAGCTTGGTTTTGGTGCCTGTACTGCATATTAGGAATTGCATGTGCAGGTGTTCGAGACTTGCTTCGTCAAGTCGAGGCTAGATTGCTTGTTTGTGTAGGACTGCTGCTGAATTTGCCGAAGAGATGTATCGCACGTGACAAGGCATCTCGCGTGAGACACGCTACCCAGGTGAAATTCTTTTCCTTCTTCGAACAGGAGTCTGTCAGTTCTCCCTATAAAAACACCATGTAGTCCGGCCAGATAACTCATTCTAGCCCTTCAAACTCTAGAGATATTCTGTTAGGGTCAAATTCTTGTCTTCTTTTCCAACCCTGTGATCCATGGCTTCCAAGGAGATCGTCCCAACATCCATGATTGTTGATGATTTTTCTCTGCCGTCTGATGTAGTCGAAGCATTCAAGCAAACATCAAGAGACTTTGTGAGGTCATTTCGCAATCGATCTCGCAATAAGTTTATAGCGGAATTCAGATTCAGAATCCTTTTCACCTTGAAGAACCTCCAACCGGATTGGAATCTTTTGCGGGAGTCTTTGCTCGATTTTGGGATCCTTCTGTTCATCTCTTTAATTTTTCTCTTAATGAGATGGTGCCTACTGTTGAGGAATTCGCCATTATCTTGGATATGCCGTTGACTGGTGAGATTGTTGTTCCTAAGTACAATAGGAATCATTCAGAGGCTTTAAACGAATTGCTAAGGATCCCCCTTGATACTTGCTATGAGTTGGTTCACCACAGGTGGGTAGATTGTTCTTCTTTTCCTGAACGCTTCAGCGGAGATTCAGATGATGAGGCCTTCCATGTTTACAAACGGAACTTTCTGGCCCTTTCTCTTTTCAGAGATGTTTTGTTCACGTGTAGGGATGGCTTGGTTGACTCCCAATTGGTGGAAATCGTTCTGCAGGCTAGGAAACGTTCTAAGAACACTATTCCGCTAATCTTGGGTGAAACCCTGCATGGTCTTGTTGAGTTGCATAAGACCGGTGCCACGACTCAAGGGAGTCCTCTTTTGTTGACTATTTGGCTTAGGGAACATCTCAAGTTGGTAGGTCCTCCGCTAGAGTATTCTCCATTCACATACCATATGAGGAAGTTGTTGATCAAGGATCCCTCGGTGGATGAGTGGGCCAAGTTGATTGCAAAGACTGCCACTGCAGATATCATTTGGTGTCCACCTTATTGGAGATTGAACAAGTATGTTGCCAATACCAATGGTTTTGATAGGGTTGTTCTCCCGGGTTTGAGAGATTCCTCCTTTTACTTTCCCAAGCGGGTGTTCCGTCAGTTTGGTTAGCAGCAGGACACTTATCTTTTCGAAGGAGCCTCTCGTGAAGTGTCTTATATCGGTGTAGATTTTGCGAAGGTACTAGCTCAAGCATGGGGTGAAGGAACTAATAGAGACCGCTGGTCGAACCTTCAGATTTTTTATGCAAGCGTCTTTTTATCTGACAAGTATTTGGATTGGTTCCTTCATACCGGTCACCCTAATGTGGAGAAGATTGAAGATCTGCGGCTTTCACTGTTAGTGGATTCCTTCATAGCTAGCAGTATTTTGCGAATGAGTGAGGCCCAGTCTGATCCTACTAATGTACGGACTGATCCAACCCAGAATTTTCTTGATGGGGATTGGTATGAGAGGAGAGGCAAGGGTATACCCGAAAAGGTGCAAGCTTTAGATAGGCCCAATGTCTTCAAGAGGCTTTCGGAGTCCGTTTTCACTCGCCTCGAGGGGTGTTCTGCTTCGAAGGGCCCAAGATGTAAGAGAGATCGCGATGACGGGGGTGATCATGTCTGCCGGCCTGCTAAATCAATGAAAGGCTAGATCCTAAGGAGTACCAAGAGATTGCTTTGATAGATCAATAGTTTTAGTATATTTATTATTTTTATTTTTTTTTCAAGATGGTTAGCTTAGCAAATTAGTCGCTGTGGTTAGGATCTCCCCTTTGTCATTAATAAAATGCATTTGATTAATAAAAGGACAAAATTTTATTTATTTATTTGATTAGACCGAACCCGAAGGCTGCCTACGTTCCTCTTTTACAACAATTAAATAAGAGGCTCGGGTCTAACGTAGTTCATTTTTGAGAGAAAAAGGACAAAATGTGGCTTCAGGCCGAAAGGTAGTCTCGCGCGGGACAAGTTCTCCCCTTTTTTTTTTATGCACGCCTTTTCTTTTGCCTAGACTGTCCCTTCGGGTTTTCAATCTAGCGGGCTTCTTTTCTTGTGCAAGCTCTAATTTTTTCCTAGGCCGTCCTCTTCGGGATTTTTGACCTAGCGAGCATATTTTCCTTTTTTAAGAGGCCAAGTCACGCGAAGTATTTCTTGAGCTTGTCCATGTTGATTGGCTTCGGTAGCTGATCTCTGTCTAAGTCCACCAGCTGAAGGGTTCCCCCAGAGAATATCTTCTTCACGATGTAGGGTCCTATCCATCTTGGCCCCATTTGCCTAAAGGGTTGAAGGGTCCAGGACGATGTTCACGGAGAACCAGGTCGCCTACTCTGATATTCCTTGTCTTGACCTTTTTGTTGAAAGCTCTTGCCATTCTTCTTTGGTAAGCTTGAGTGTGCCTGGCTGCCTTCAGCCTCCTTTCGTCTAGCAAAGCTAACTCTTCGTATCTTCTTTCTAGCCAGTCGACTTCATTCACTTGGTTTTCTAGGAGAACCCTTAGTGATGGTATTTCCAATTCTATTGGTAGGACAGCCTCCATCCCGAATGTGAGGGCGTAGGGAGTCTCCCATGTAGCCGTTCGGACAGAGGTGCGGTATCCCCAAAGTGCAAAGGGCAGCTTGTCCGGCCAGTCTTTCCTAGTGATGCCATTTTTCTGATGATGGTTTCGATTTTTTTTTTGTTTGCGGCTTCAACTGGTCCATTTGTCTGAGGCCTGTAAGGAGACGACTTACACCTTATGATTTTGTACTTTGTTAGGAGATGATCGGTTTCTTTCTCGAAGTCTGAGCCATTATTGGATATCATCTCTTGCGGGACCCCGTATCGGCAGATGATGTTGTGCTTGATGAATTCTGCTACCTTTCTGGCATTCAAAACTTTATAGGAGGCAGCCTTGATCCATTTAGTGAAATAGTCGATGGCTACTAAGACGAAACAGTGTCCATTGGCTCCTGCGGGCGTGACCTTTCCAATCACATCTATGCCCCATGTTGAGAATGGCCAAGGAGACGTCATAGGGTACAGTAAGGAAGGCGGTGTGTGCTGAAGGTTGGCGTGTATCTGACACTTATGGCATTTCTTGACCATGCTGGTACAGTCGGCTTCCATGGTTAGCCAAAAGTACCCTTGTCTGATGATCTTTTTGGCGAGCATGTTTTCGCTCATGTGGGTTCCACATACACCTTGATGAACATGGTTCATTATTTCTTGGGCCTCTTCTTCGGTGGCACAAAGGAGGTTTCCTTGGGAGTATTTTTTGAATAGACGGCCAGCAATGATGACGTAATTAGCTCCCAGTCTTTTAAGGGCGATCTGAGTCTTCTGGTCGGTCTCCGGCGAAATGGTTCCATCTAGGATGAAATGCCAAATGTCATGGTACCATGGTTTCTTTTCGGAGTCCTCAATGGTGGCACATTCGGATGACCATTTGTCTTTGCAGTCATGGAGATCTATAACGGCGCAGTAGGCAGGAGTTGCGCGCCGGGTTATTTTGAATGGTTTGACTACTTTTCCTGCAGGGATTTCAACCAAGGAGGCGAGTGTAGCCAATGTGTCTGGAAATCGGTTTTGTCTCTAGGAAGATAGTGGAATGAGATATCCTGAAATTGTTGCACCAACTCTTGGAGGTGGGCATTATATCTTTGAAGGGTTGGATCTTGGATCCTCCACTTCTTTAGTGTCTGATTGATGATCAACTGGGAGTCCCCAAATACCTCGTTTTCGATTACGTTGCGCTCTAGAGCTTCCTCGAGCCCCGCTATGCAAGCTTCATATTCTGCGGTGTTGTTGGTGGCGTCAAAGTTAAGAAGTATTGCTAGTGGAGTATAGATGTCGTCGGGATCTACTAACAACATTCCGATGCCGAACCCTTTCTTGTTGGCTGCGCCATCAAAAAATAATTGCCACTTATTTTCGTCTTCTATACTCATGATGTCTTCATCAGGGAATCGCGGGTCTTCCCCCTTCACTTCGTCGCAAGGAAATTCGGCCAACTGATCTGCGAATACACTGCCCCTGACGGATTTCTGAGTGACGTAAATGATATCATATCCCGTGACCATGAAATACCATTTAGCCAGTCGTGAAGACAAATTTGACTTGTCTAGGATGTACTTCAAAGGATCCATTCTTGCGATGAGATAAACCGGGAAGGCTTCCATATAGTGCTTTATCCTTTGTGATACCCAGACAAGAGCAGCGCAAGATTTGTCAAGTGGAGAGTAGTTGATTTTGCTGCCTTGGAATCTGCGGCTGACATAGTAGATTGCATTCTCTATATGTGAAGCAGGCTGTTCTTGAGCGAGCATAGCCCCTAGCGCGTTGTCGGTAACTGTGAGGTATAGCTCTAAGGGCTTTTCCTTGTGCGGTGGAACCAGGATGGGTGGGGAAGTTAAGTAGTGCTTAACTTCCTCGAATGCTTCTTGACATTCCTCGGTCCACTCCTGAGGTGCGTTTTTTTTAAGTAGCTTGAAGATAGGAACGCACATTGTAGTCAGTTGATTGATGAATCGACTGATGTATTGGAGTCTGCCCATGAATCCCTTTACTTCTTTCTGTGTTCTGGGTGGAGGCATGTCTATGATGGCCTTTATCTTGGCGGGGTCTGCTTCTATGCTACGCTCGGTGACCATGTACCCTAAGACTTTCCCTTTGACCATTTCGAATGAGCATTTTGCGGGGTTGAGCCTCATCTTGTGTTGTCTCAATCGATTGAAGAATTTTCTGAGATCTCTGAAATGCTGACCATTTGTCCCTTTTGAGTGGATAATCATGTCGTCCACGTATACCTCTATTTCTTTGTGGATCATGTCATGGAATAGGACCAAGAGAAGACGTCGACATATTCTCTGAGGAGCTGCGTTAAGGTTTCTCTGTCTTCCCCCTTGAAGAAGCTGCCGATCTTTGTTTCTCTGGGGTCTTCTGTTGTCCTGAGATTAACCGTTTGCATTTCTTCATTGTCAACGAGGCCATTCTTTTCACAACTACCTACTTGCTTTGCTAATTCTTTTAAAATTTGTTCATTTTCTTGGTATATCTCATTGTATGATTCATTATTAACTTGTTCGTTATATTAATTATTATTAGTTAATTCATCATTCATGATGTTAGCAATCTCAGGGTACTCGGAAAGATCAAAGTTTTCATTAAGGAAGTAAGGGAATACATGTTCGGCCACCGCCTCGATTTCCTCTTGAGTGAGTTCATTAGAGGTGGAGCCTGATACTAAAGTGAAAGTTACAGGGCCTATCTTCCTGCGGGGATGGGGAGTACAACCAAGCTCTTTGATCATGAAATCTTCGTCAATAACTGGTCCTCCGGTGACGTGCCAGTTTAGAATTGTCTCATCACATTTATGTATTAGCTTTGTGTAATCAATAGTTGGAGCGTCCCCCTTGGAGATTGCATGGATATGGCTGTTTTCTAACCGGCACAGGTCTTCAAACTATCGCAGCATGTCTTCTCCCAACACAAAGTCCCATTTGCTGGTCATTTCTGCCTTCGTACCCCACAAATCTTCAGGGATTAGCGGGATGGGTTCTGTTTCATTTGGTGAAGCATCGCAATCGCTGAAAATTTCAAAGCCTGGTTGGCGTTTCCCTTCTCCGTCAGCCCATGGTTCTAAAAAGATAAAGTATGGGATGCTTTCCCCTTCCCTGATGAAGTAACCATTGAGTGTCTTTCGATATGGCTCGGGATTGCAGTTTTTGAACTTAGGGTCATTGTAGCCTTTGTACGTGGTTCCTTACCACTTGACTTGGGTGAAGTCCCACTCTTCTTCGTCACTTTCATCGTGGATGGAAATGACGTATCCTGGGCCATGCTTCGTGTGTGGTGGGGGAACCGATGGTGGTTCTGTTATCCCTTGCAAGTGTTTTCCAAGTCTCAAGCCAGGAAAGTATCCTTTCGCTTGCATCATCCTCCAAACAGGAAGGTTTCCGGAAAACCGAAGTGCTTTGGAGTAATCGTTTTCATTGCAAGTTTCTATGACATTCACGATGCTTTCAAGTAATCAGAATTTTTTGAAAGAAAAGATACTGACTAAACTATTATTGAAAAGCAAACTTGATACTCTTGCCCACAAATGGGGAATTTAGGCAAGTAGTACCCAAACTAAACTAGACTACTAATCGTTTCTTTTTGCAAATAAAAGTAAATAACTGAAAAGGGAAAGAAGCTTCTCATTTCTTCGTCCAACCAAGGGCGCCTCTGCTAGGAGCAAGTCTGATGGTGCCGTTGTCAATAAGATCTTGGATTGCGTTCTTCAGGTTGAAACAATCGTCAGTATGGTGGCCATAGCATTGATGGTAGTAGCAGTAGAGGTGTGGAGCTCGACCTTCCCTCTTGGGTTGGTAGCCCTCCATTGGGCTTATCATTCCATCCCTATGAAGGCTTCTGAAGAGATGACCGAGAGAGATCTTTCCAATGTCAGTGAAAGTCCTCCCCTTTCTTCGTTTAGCCATTTGATTATGGAGGTCTCGAATATGGTTCTCGTAGTGTTGCACAAAGACGTTGTGATGAGACTGATATTCTGTTTCCATTTGTTCCTTGAGGTCACAGTAAAGAGTATTGAGGCAATACTTGACCCTCTCATCAATGTCATCTTCAATGTGGGCTTCGAGGGCGTTACACTTTTGGGTCATAGCCTCGAGTTCGCTCTTGACCTCCTCGAGTTCTTCAATCAGCATCTTTGTCTTGTCCGCTTGGATGGACTCCTCTAAGTTATGCCATGCATCGTTGTTGTCAATCTGCTGCAGGGCTTTATCAAGTTGAGCTTTGATATCACTTAGCTCTTCTTGCACAGATGATCGCCCGCTGTCGGAGTCACTTTCCATCTTTCGGAAATCTCTAGCAATGCGAGTGGTAGGCATATCAAAAGCTTCTCTCCAACCTTCTACATGCTCGAATTCAGCGACAAGGGACTTGGTCATGGTCTGCAAGTCTTCCTCTTTAAGGTATTTCTCAGTGACAAAGTACTTTTCTGTAGACATTGTGTTGGGAGTCTTGAGATTGAGTAGCTTCGAAAAACTGACAGAAGAGACGCAGAGATGGTGTCAGGATCAAATCTGGCCCCAACGAGTCGGAAGCAGGCTTAATGGTTCAGGCTCAAACACAGCAAACAGAGGCATTGTCCCGTGCGAGACAAGCAGTCACGCACGAGACAATCACACGAAAAAGTCGAGTTTTATTAAACCTAATTTTTGGTCGGAACGGAGAATCCGTTTTGAGGGGTTTCTAAGGCTTTTATCAGAACCTAACGACTAAGTAATCAGTCCCATTTTTGTAAAACAAAGCCATGTAAGATTGTTTGAAGGATTTTTTTTCTTTAAAGGGACTTCCGAAAGGGTCATTCCGAAGGGACGCTTTCTTTTTCCGAAGAAACTTTTCCGAAGGGACTATTCCGAGGGGACTATTCTGAGTCCTTCTTTTATAGTTAATTTTACATGGCTTTATTTTGGTCAAAAATATGAAAAGATCACCGAGTCAAACCGACCGGTCACGGAGTGATCCTAAAAAGACAATCTACATGATATGTGGCGATGCAAGGCTGGAAGGCTAGGCTCCCTGCGATATGACAATCTAGATGGATTGAATACGCGGAGTGGGATGATCCAACTTCGGAGAGACCGGCGACTAGGTGGTTACCGTCATCCATCCTTAGTGTGGATCCCGGGTTAATCAGGGTATGTAGTGCAATGACAGATATAATATGAGTGCGCGTGTGTGATAGTCAATCTAGGTGATAGAGAAAATAGAGATTTTTTTTTGAAAATTAAAAGAAAAATAGATAGTGGCCGCACCAAATGGTTGCCTACGTTTCTCCCAAATTTGGAAGGCTCAGGCCGTCCTAGTTCCAATTAATGAGAGAGAGAGAGAGAGAGATGAATAATATAATTACAACTCCCGAATCCCCAATGGACCGGACTTTAGGTGATTTTAAAGGGTGATTTACAGGGATCTTTCAGGGAGAGAAACCAGTAAATGTGGGGGTTTTGACTTGAAAAGTCTGGGATCCTAAATACTGAAAGTCTTCAAGTATTTATAGGTGTAGCGTTGTGAGAAAGAATTTTATCTTTTCGAGTTGCCACCTATATTATTCGTTTTGAAACATAGGAAAACCATTTTGAAAAGAGATTTGAGTTCGGGGCTTAGGTTATGGAATGGGTAGGTCGAGGATCATCCATTACACCCAATCCGGAGATCGGTCTTGCTAAAGAAAAGAGAGGTTTTTTAATCTTTACAATATACTCCCTCCGTCCCACGTGAATGCAAACTTATTTCCATTTTGGTCCGTCCCACGTGAATGCAAACTGCCCAAAATGGAAATAAATTTATTATTTTATATTCACCCTACCCCACCCACTCATTCTCTCTCTTCATTTCCTACCACACAATTTATTCAACCAACTCCACTCATTCTCTCTCTTCATTTCCTACCACACATTTTCATTATCTTAATAATATTTCTTAATTATCGTGCCCGAAAAAATGGTTCACAATGACGTGGGACGGAGGGAGTATATGATTAAAGAAAACAAGCAAACCCTAATCAATTTCTTGATTAGGAATGTCGGATTGTATGCTTCGAGATCGCCTTCATCGATTGAAGGGACTCTAGGCCAATCCTTTTGATGGGATTACACCACTCTAAAAGTCAATAGAGAGAGATTGAGAAGAAGAGAGTAAAAGAGGATTTTACCTTGGGTTTAGGGAGTAATTGATTTAGAACGTGGTTCTAAGATGTCTTCTCGATCGAGAAGCGATTCGGGCAGAGTTTCGACTTAATATGAGAGTCAAATCTTGATGCGGACAGAGCTTCGCCTCAATCCTTGATTCAGGTTTGGATGTTTGTTGATCAACAAGGTTGATAAACAAACTTTAGGTGATTTTAGGGAGGTTTTATGAGTGATTTGAAGGAATCTTTCGTGGAGAGAAACCAACAAATTGTGTGTGTTGTGTGGAATTCTGGACCCCTGAAATAGTGGAAGTCACCAAGTATTTATAGGGGTTTAAGAGGTAGAGGTGGAGAGGTAAAACACTCCTAGGAAGCTTCCAGAACTCAAATTTGATTGGAGAACCGGATTAGATGAGGTTTATCAAGAAAAGAGGTTGAAACGGAGAAGGAGAGTGATTTCTGCACATCCTGTCGAGGGGATATCTCGCGCGAGATATGATATCTCGTGCGAGATAACTAGTCATTTGACTATTTTGTCCTCTTAAGTCTATTCCGTTAGTCAGTTAGGTCCAAAACTAACGAGGTTAGTTAGAAACTTAACGAAACATGCCGAAACTGATATGCTTTTATCAAAACACAAAAGAGAGATGAAGAGTAGTGTAATCATGATTTATTGGTTCAGAATGGGGTGTCTACAGAGCCCCTCGGCGATAGGTCTTATGAAAGAAGAAGTGTCGTCGATAGAAAAGACATCATTCTGAACATTGGGATGGTCGTGCCGCACGGCTGCCTACGTATCTCTAAGAAATAATCAGACCAAGCGTAGTTCGACCCCAAAACACTAAAAAGGCTATTTTAGGTATTTTGAAAAGCATTTTTGAAAATCAAATTTGAGATGAAAAGGTAAGATCGTACTGAGGAATCAAGGACTTGACCCAATTCTAATGATACCCGATGTGTTGATGAAAGTGTTGAAGTGCGTCGCCTGAGGTTACTGACGTTGCCATTGTTGCCGAGGTCACGGATTTTGTTGACGTTGCCGAGGTCACGGACTTGAAGTTTGCTGCCGTCACAGACTTTGAAGTTGTTGCCGAGGTCACGGACTTGAAGTTTGCTGCCATCACAGACTTTGTTGATGTTGCCGAGGTCACGGACTTGAGGTTGCTGCCATCACAGACTTTGTTGGTGTCTCCGAGGTCACGGACTTGAAATTTGCTGCCATCACAGACTTTGTTGGTGTCGACGAGGTCACGGACTTGAAATTTGCTGCCGTCACAGACTTTGCTGATGTTGCCGAGGTCACGGACTTGAAGTTGCTGCCGTCACAGACTTTGCTGATGTTGCCGAGGTCACGGTCTTGAAGTTGTCGGTTGAGATGAAGGTTCTGTCGGCTCCTGTAATGCAAGGATATATGCATGCGGATCTCGGATAGACCCGAATGATTCTTACCTTTCTGTACCTGCTAGCACATAAAGATTTCAAGTAGATTTTTCAGATTTTAGTTGTTTTACTGGACTTACGTGCCCTTAAATATAAGAAAGGGTAAGAGTTTGTTCCTACTATCCCGGAGATGATCTTTATCCTTTTCAACGTCCATGAGACCAAGTCATTCTTTGCCGTTGAAGATGTGTTGAACGTGCTAGATAATATCCCGTATTCTTCTCTCTTAATTACTGGAAAATAAGAATAAAGATATTAGGAAATATCAAATAATTAAATATTAAAACAATACTTACAGTGGAATAACATCTTGACATGCAGGATCAACTGAAGATGTCACCATGCTGAAAAATACCCACAACAATTTGTCCCCAAAAACATTTGACTATGTTGGCAATTGAAGAGGCAAATGTTTTTCTCCCCATTAAATGCTCAACTGCCAGCTTTGCCTGATGGGACGGTTTAGGGATACGTGGCGACAATGGACGGTTGGGGTGAAATGCTTAGAAAAAAGTAATTTTTCGAAAAAAGAGTTCTTTTTCTTTTTAATAACCGCTTGGAAGGATTATTAGGCTTCTCAAAGCTTCCTTTTCACCCCTGCTTGCTTACGACGCTGTTCTTCTTCAAGGTAAAATTTCTCCGTTTCTTATATTCTTCCATTGTTTACTTCTTTTCTTTCATCTGTCAACCATGGGTAGGACCAGGTGGTCTTCGTCCAAACCTAAGAGTGTCCCATCCCCACAAGGTCCCGTAGAGGTTAGTCTTACCGATTTCGTTTGTGAAAATATCCTTGTAAAACTGGATGAAGAGACTTGTTTGTTTAGTGATGCTCAAATAGAATCACTAAAACAACAATGTTACTTCCCCAAGGGTGCGATTTTTCATCCTTTCTCTGTAAACCTTATATCTGACTTCGTTTCCGCCAAATGGATTTGTTTTCACGAGTATCCTTTTCTTCTAGGGTTTAGTTACCCCTTCCCGTCGCTGGTTTCTGAGTTTTTTCAAGAGACCCATCTTGCCTATGCTCAACTGATGCCCATGGCTTGGAGAGTTTTTGCTTTTGTTATCAAAATGAACAGGGAAAATGGGTTAAATCTAGGGCTTCATGAGATAGCGTATTCGTATGATCTCCAACCCTTTGGTTCAAAAAGGTATCTTTTTAAGAAAAGGTCAGGTAGGAACTCCTTGATGAGCACCACGTCTTCTAGTGATAGGGGATGGAAGAATAGATTTTTCTTTGTTGATAGGGCATCCATTGGAGAAGGGGATGAGATATCAAACAAATGGAACAAGGGAGGTACTTGAATTCCTAACTTTGTGATTTTTTGTTCTTGAAACAAACTGAAATCGTAATTGTTCTTACCTTTATGCAGATATCGACTGGGGAGAACTATTTCCACCGGCTGAAGACACTTTAAGCAAGATTGACGAATTTTTCAAGCTCCCTTTAGACAAAAGATCTCCTAAGGGGCTCCTGGAATCGTCTTTGGTTGTCCCGAAAGACCAAAAGGCCTCCACCTCTGTCATTATGTCTACAAGTAAGCATGTTGTCTTTTCACTTTAGTTTATCAATCTGATTTACTACATTTCTTGACAATCTTCATATGTCAATGCAGTTTCCAAACCAGTTATTTCAGGATCGGATTTTGATCTTGACGATATTGAAGCCATGTTCGAAGGCACTGCTCTGAAGATAGAGATGAAACCTCCACCCGCTCCCAAGAAGATTCCGACTTTAGATGAGAGTGCGGGTATTGGTTCTAGGGTGAAGAAGAGAAAGGCCAGTCAAGAAGAGGTGGTTGAAGTTGGAGATTCTTTTGATGGAATGCCAGTAGGGGATTTCAAGAAGAAATACATGAGTTATGCGACTGGGGTAAGATGTTGTTAATTGGATTTGACTAACTCAAAAAGTTTTTATAACATATAGTGATGTCGAGTTATTATTTTTCAGACTGTAGGGTATGTGGAGGATTTGGTAAAAGAAATTGAGATGCTAAAGAAGAAGTCAAAAGCTGACATTGCTTTGGTTAGGAAGGAGAAGACAGTATTAGAGAACAAGGTGAAGGTGCATGAAAAGACCCTGGAGCAACAAGGCAAGTCATTGGAAGAGCAGGAGCAAACAGTAAAGGACTTACTGAATAGCTTGGCGAAAAGCGAGGAGGATCATCTTAAGGAGATTGCGGAGGTTAAAGGTTCTTGCAAGTTGGGCTGCTTTGCTAAGACTGTTTCCCAGTGTAAGATCAAGATGATAAGGGAGTTTCGAGAAGGGAAGGCTGAGAGTTGGGATCTCGATAAGGAATGTGCCCACTTTTCCAGGTTGACAGGAGAACCAATGGATGAAGGTGAGGTGTCCTCAAACCCAAATGAAGCGATTGTAAAGGATGCAATAGAGGTTGGAGAAGTCACTCCCCAAGCAACACCTGCGGCAGATGCCACTTGAAAAAGGTAAAACAATTCTGTTTTGGTTTTTGGATGATATTACTGGAGTGGAATCCCTTAAGACAATTTTAATTTTTATTTGGTTATGTAATGGGTCCATAAGAACCAAAGACAATTTCTTTTACGTGTTAGGTTGGTCCAACACTTTTGCACTTTAACTTTGGTAGTTTGGATGTTTTTATGGTAACTTTAATCTAGTTAAGGTTTAGTAGTTTTCAAGCATGTCAAGGCTTGTTTTCTTTTGGATGAAATTTTTCTTTGTATGGTTACTTGTTATGCTCGTATGGTGACATGATAGTATGTCAAAGCTGTAGATACTTAAGATGACATGTATATATCATAACCACAAGAATAATACGTTAGATCAATCATTTAACTGAGTGGGAATGGGTAAGCTATATGAGTTTACCCATATAGGCCCACCCCACACCTCAATTAAAGAGATAACTTGCGCTCCAGGCGAAGGTGTGGTAACCTAACATCTTAAGAAAGAGGTAATTAACTCTTTAAACCTTAGAAGGGATTGTGTACCTTTACTTAAGAAGAGATGGCCAGTCTCTGACGGAGGAGAATTCATTGTTCTTTGCGTACTTTCGACATGTCCCCATGTAAATATGTCAACACCTCATAAGACAGAAACATGTTAAAAATGGACGCCAACTAAGGTTGACGTCTCTCCACAAGGTGTGTTAGTGACATCTTGATTAGCAATTAAGTAATGAAAGAGTACATAGAAAAATAGAAGGTTACCAATAAATAAAAGATTATCCATACCTGGGAAGAGATGAGTTTAAGGGGGGTTTCGTTTAGATGTAATACCTTTTAAGGTGAATGGCGTTCCAACTTCGTGGTATCATTTGGCCATCCAAGGTTGCCAGGCGATACGCTCCTTTCCCGGCCTGTGCATCTATTAGGTAGGGTCCTTCCCATTTTGGGGCGAGCTTGCCTGCATTGAGCTCCTTTGTATTTTGGAATGCCTTTCGTAGGACTAGATCTCCTACTTGAAACCTTCTAATCCTTAAGTTTTTGTTGTAAGATCTGGCTACCCTTTGTTGATATGCTGCCATGCGAACTTTGGCCATGTCCCTCAGTTCATCCACGGTATCTAAGTCATGTATCAAGATGTCCTTATTATGTTCGAGATGTCAACAAGCGTATCCGGCCGTAGGTACAAGTACTTCGCCTTGGAATAACTGATTTTGTTCCAAATACAAGTGAATAGGGGGTTTGACCAGTAGCGTTCTTAGATGTCGTTCTGTCAACCCATAGAACCATTGGTAACTCTTCTGCCCATCGTCCTTTCTTCTGGTTCAGTCTCTTTTTTAAGTTGCTTATGATTATTTTGTTGCTAGATTTTGCCTGTCCATTGGCTTGAGGGTGAACAGGTGAAGATGTCATCATCTTGACTCCCCAAGATGTCAAGAAATCTTGGGTTTTCTTACTAATGAATTGGGAGCCGTTGTCACAAATTATTTCTGAAGGTATCCCAAATCGGTTGAATATATTTCTTTTGATAAAAGATATAACTTCTCGATCACGAACTTGTACGTACGCCTCAGCTTCTACCCATTTAGAAAAGTAGTCTGTCATAGCCAGTAGAAATACTCTTCCACCTGGTGCCCTTGGTAATTTTCCTACGATGTCCATTCCCCAAACCATAAATGGCCATGGCGATAGGATAGGATGTAGTAGTTCAGCCGGTTGGTGTAGGATGTCCCCATGTCGTTGACAGGAATCACATTTCTTTGCGTAGTCAACGGCGTCTTTTCTCATTGTGGGCCAAAAATAGCCCATTATAAGAGCCTTGGTATGCAGACTTCTGCCCCCGGTATGATTTCCACATTGTCCTTCGTGCGGCTCCTTGAGAACTGATGGGCTCTATACGCTTCTAGACATCTTAAGTAGTGACTGCAGATTTTCTAAACAAGAGGTTATCAATAAGTAAATACTTAGATACTCTTACCACTGAAGGCTCTAGCATTTTTCTCCTCATTTGGGATCGTATCATCTAAGAGATACTTGATAATAGGAGCCATCCCGAGGTTCTTCTTGGAGAGGAGGGTACATCGACATCTAGAGCGAACATCTCAAGATGATCAATTCTTTGGGATGTCAATATGCACAATTAGGATACTTGTACGTAACGCTCTTGAAGGTGAACCCAAGTTTACCGGGGCATACGCTTGAGAATTTTCTTCTCGTGGGATTTGTTCCAAGGAAAATGACTTGAATTTAGTAGAAAGAATTTTTACGATTTCCAAATATGTCATCATCTTAGCATTTTTGCTATGTAGGATCCGTAGTAATGGTTAACAATTAGCAAAGAATCCATAAACACCCGGATATGCTTGACATCTAGGTCCTGGGCTCTTTGTTAAACACACGGTTAATGCATCATATTCTGCTTCATTATTAGTGGCCTTGAAACTACAACTGATGGATTGTGGTATTATGTCCCCTTGTGGCAATTTTAGTACAACTCCAAGACCTGTACCTCTCATGTTAGAAGCACCATCTGTGTAGAGAGTCCATATCTTCAGGACGTCATCATCTTGAAGTTGTTGTACCTCCAATTCCACCTCTTGTTGCATGGTTGGACTAAAATCAGCCACAAAATCAGCTAGTGCTTGGGATTTAATTGCATTACAGGCTCTTATTTAATGTCGTATGTGCTTAATTGTACAGACCACTTCGCCATTCGACCTGACATCTCTGGTTTTCTCATAACATTCTTAATAGGATAGTTAGTGCGTACAATTATAGTATGTGTTTCAAAATAGTGTCTTAATTTAATAGAAGCAGTTATCAAAGCTAAAATTAACTTTTGTAAATGAGAGTACATGGTCTCCGCATCTAAGAGTGTCTTACTTATATAGTAGATGGGTTGTTGACTACCATCTCGTTCTGTCACCAAGGCGCACTTACGGCGCGCCTTACGATCTTGCTAGGTAGATGTAGAGATGTTCCTCCTCCTGGGGTTTGGCCAATAACGGAGGTGTCGACAGGTAAGTTTTGAGCTCCTGAAAGGCTTCTTCATGTTGGCTCTCCCACTGGAACTTCTTGTTCTTCCTTAGAATATCATAGAAAGGTTTGCATCGATCCGAGGATTTTGAAATGAATCTGGTGAGTGCAGCAATCTTTCCCATCAATCTTTGGACGTCCTTGACAGATTGAGGTGACGACAGATTAATAATAGCACGTATCTGTTCTGGGGCAGCTTCAATGCCTCTTTTAGTAACCATATAACCCAAAAACTTCCCTGCCTTTATTCCAAAATTGCATTTAGCTGGATTAAGTTTCATATTGAAACAATCCAAGATGTCAAAGGCTTGAGATAGGTTGCTTATGTGATCTTCAGCTTTCTTGGATTTTACTACCATGTCGTCGATGTATACTTCCATTGTGTCCCCAATCTGATCTTTGAACATTTTGTTGACGAGCCTTTGATATGTTGCACCTGCATTTTTTAGTCCAAAAGGCATTGCAATATAACAATAAATACATGTGGGCGTTATGAAGGCGGTGTCTTCTTGGTCGGATGGTTCCATCTGGATTTGTTGA
The DNA here is from genome assembly GCA_022495995.1 of Adenophora triphylla var. japonica. Taxonomy (NCBI): domain Eukaryota; kingdom Viridiplantae; phylum Streptophyta; class Magnoliopsida; order Asterales; family Campanulaceae; genus Adenophora; species Adenophora triphylla. The sequence continues at coordinate 175,669 of JAFEMH010004516.1, read as the reverse complement.
AATCCTGAGGATGCATCAATGAATGTGAGGAGCTCATGTCCGGAGGTGGCATCAACTAACGAATCTATGTGTGGTAAAGGGAAAGGATCTTTTGGACAGGCTTTATTCAAGTCGGTGAAGTCAACACAAACTCGCCATTTCCTGTTCCTCTTCTCTACCACAACCACGTTTGCTAACCATCTTGGGTAATCGACCTCTCATATCATGTTGGCTTTGAGTAAGCGCTCTACCTCTTCCTTGATGATACGGTTTCGGTTTACGCAAACTTCCTACGTTTACGGTGTCTTGGTTTAAAGCTAGGATCTATGTTAAGTTTGTGAGTGATGACATCTTTGCTGATGCCTGTCATGTCATCATGTTTCCAAGCAAAACTCTTTATTATGTTTCTTAATAGGTCCACAAGCTTCTCTTCTATATCTGATGGGATGTCAGTGCCAATAAGTACCTTGATGTCCGGGTTGGAAGGGTCTAGCAATACTTCTTTCACATCATCTTCCCTAGCTTCCAGGACTTCACGTACTTTCCTCTATAATTGCTATGCTTGTTTTGGAGATGTCGACGCCTTCATTGAAGTTTTATAACATTCCTTAGCCACCTGTTGATCACTGTAAATCTTAGCGACACCCCAAGGTGTTGGAAACTTCACACACTGATGGTATGTGGAGGGTACAGCCTTTATTCCATGAATCCACGGTCTTCCCAAGATGACATTGTAGGATGTTGCACAATCAATTACGCAGAACCGTTCCATGGTGTTGAGGCCCTTTGAGTATATTGGAAGCTTTATCTCCCCCACTGTTTCTTTGACCTCACCACTGAAGCCTACCAGCACTGAAGACTTCTTAACAATCTCCGATTCTGGGATGTTCATTTCCTTAAGGGTACCCAACATAATAAGATTGACAGAGCTACCCCCATCAACCAGGATGCGCTGGATTGTACAGTTGGCGATCTGCAAGGAAATAACTAGACCGTCGTGGTGGGGTTCCGGCAAGTTATCTCGATCACTTTCATCAAAGGTGATTGGATCCTAGCGGGTGTCGACATCCCGGGCCGTCTTTCGGCTTCTCCTCTTTTGACTCCTTAGCATGTCGTTTTGCGGCGAGAATAGGATGTTCCACATATTTACGAACCTCCACTAATGAAATTGATCACCTTTGTTGATCTTTGGGGGAGAAACCGGTATTTTGGCTTCATGAGGAGCTTCCGCACTTTCGGCCTTCTTCTTTACGGATCCCATTAACTCCTTGAGATGTCCCTTCGAGAGCAAGTAATCGATCTCCTTTCTTAGTGCGATGCAATCTTGATAACATGTCCAAAGTCTTCATGGTAAGCGCACCATTTTGACTTGTCACGCCACCCCGTGGCCTTATCCGTCTTCTTTGGCCATCGGCTTTGTCCCCAAGGTTGCCCATTGCGCGAGTATACCCGAAATGTCAACGTAAAAACAATAATCGAAATGTTAGGCACATTATCGCTATCTTCATCCTCACCATCTATTGAATTAATTTTGCTAGTATCAATCCTTGGATAAGGATTGGAACGGTGGTTCCTGCGATGGGATGATTCAGTCTTTCTGTCGGGATTGTCATATGTCGACATCTTGGTTGTGGACTTCGATCCGCGGCCTCATCTTCCTCCAATCTTATGAATCTCACCGCCCGCTCCCGACTTCTTCCAACCGCTTACATGGAGTCATGACCAAATCTTGATAATATTGTGAATCTTTCTTCACCCCATTTTGAATGCTTACGTAGGTCGACATGTCAAGATTGGGAATTTCTAGCACTTCCTTATTGAACCGGTGGACATAATCCTTCGGGGTTTCATTAGGCTTCGGGTCACATTGTAGAGATCACTTGTCAACCTCTCAAATTGTCATTGCATGAGAATTGGTTATAGAACATGTTGATGAGCTGGGCGTATGAACCAATTGAACCTAGGGGTTGCCTAATCAGCCATTTGAGAGCTGGTCCAGACAAGGTTGATCCAAACCCCCCTGCATAAGCAGGCCTCCCGGAATTGAAGTAGAATATGGATTATGTCCATCTTTTCTTGATAGTGGGCAACATGCTCTTCTGGGTCCGTGGTACCATCATACAACTTCATAGATGGTACACTGAAACGCTTCGGGATGTCAACATTTGCAATTGCTGGGACAAACCGGGATTGATTGTAGCAGTTCTGAGTCACTGGTTGGATTGGAGGAGTTACGCCTGGCACGTTCATTATCAGCTCTCTGAGATCCTGCATCTGCTTGGCTAGCGGGTTTCCTGCAAAAGGGTCAGCCATAGGAATACGATTGAAATTATTATTAGTGAAAAGATTATTTAGCAAACCAGAGTTGTCTGTAGTAGTTGTGACAGTAGTGTTGTCAATGAATGGGATGAACTGGGTGAATCCTGAGGAAGGTGGCGTTAATAGGGTGTCCCCGGGCAAAGGTGTTGACGTCATTAAGGATGTCAACTGTTGAGTTTGAGGCGGACTACCCATTGGGATAAATTCACTCTGAAGTGTAGATCCTTCGGTATTGTCGAAGTTGAGGATCCTTGCACGCAGTGGTGATATGTTGTCAAGCCGAGATGCGATGAGCTGTTGATCTTTCTGCATCTTAATCATGGAATTGGTCAGCACTTTTGACTGGTTGTCTTGCTGGTCCAATCTTTGATTCAACCTGGTCAGGATACTCAATATGTCAGCATCTACATTGGAAGAGGTCGCCCCCTTTTGTGGAGTCTTCGTAGGTTGAGTTGGCTGAGGTCCGGTCTGAGGAGGTGGCGGCAACAAGCTGGTTCTACCTCCTGATGTCGGAGCAACAGCGGGACTCTTGCCGGCGGCAGACACATTGGGGGGTGCAGACATAATGAATTTGCTGAGGAAATGATCCAAATAACCGATAAACCACGAGGCCCCTTGGTGGGCGCCAAATTGTTTTGGTAGAAAAAACAATAGAGTTGAATCTTGACTTTGACAAGTGTGTGGATTTAAGTACTAAGGAGGGGACTGTGGAATTCGAATAAATGGAACAATGACATGAAAAGAATGAATGACACCACGATTTGTTAACGAGTAAAACCTTGGAGGTGACAACCTCTTCGGAAAAAACCCCGGGAGTTAGGTCTCCAACCTTAAAAGTTTCACTATGATAATTGAGTTACAACTTCGGAAGAGGATGGAGAGGATTACAATTAACTTGTGCGTAGAGTGTGTGCATATAAGAATGCGTGTGTATTTCCGTCTCCACCTCCCCTTAAATATAATAAAGGGTAAGAGTTTGTTCCTACAATCCCGGAGATGATCTTTATCCTTTTCAACGTCCATGAGACCAAGTCATTCTTTGCCGTTGAAGATGTGTTGAACGTGCTAGATAATATCTCGTATTCTTCTCTCTTAATTACTGGAAAATAAGAATAAAGATATTAGGAAATATCAAATAAGTAAATATTAAAACAATACTTACAGTGGAATAACATCTTGACATGCAGGATCAACTGAAGATGTCACCATGCTGAAAAATACCCACAACAGTCATCATCTCCATCATCTTCCACATAATTGACTTTGTTATGGTCATTTCTGTGGTATGGTCTGGATCTGCTCTGTCTTTGGTGAGACGACTCTATCTTCCTGTCAGGATGGTCATATTATGAAGCCTTGTCACGATTCTTGGATTGCTGCACCTTGTCCTCTTCCAGCCTGATAAATCTTAGGGCTTGATTTTGGATATCCTCCATCTTCTTGCATGGGTTCATTACCAAATCTTCATAGTAAGGGGAATCCTTCTTCAAGCCCATTTTGAAAGCTTCTGCAGCGGTCGCCATATCCAGGTTGGGGATCTCCAGAACTTCTTTATTAAACCTGTTAACATAGTCCTGTAAGGCTTCGATGGGCTGCTGGTGATACGGTAAAGATCACTGGTGAGCTTCTCAAATTGTTGGCTGCAAGAAAATTGATTATTAAACAGGTTGACAAGTTGAGTAAACGAGCCAATAGAACCAGGAGGTTGACGGATCAGCCACTTCAATGCCGGTCCTACCAACGTCGAACCGAATCCTCGACACAAACAAGCTTCACGAAACTGGAGCAGAATGCGAATGATCTCCATCTTTTCTTGGTAGTGGGCGACATGCTCCTCAGGATCAGAACTTCCATCATACAACTTCATAGCAGGGACGCTAAATCCTTTCGGGATGTCGACATGCGCAATTGCTGAAGTAAAGTGAGACTGATTGTAACACGTTGGGGAGACCTGCTGAATAGGCATAGTGACACCTAGCACATTCATGATCATATCTCTTAACTCCTGAAGCTGATTTGCAATGTAGGTACCTGCAAAAGGTTTAGTAGCACGAGAAGTATTATCCAAAGCAGAACTAGTATTGAAATTAACGAAAGGATTAACATTATCTACAGAGGACGTCAGGACGGTGCTATTAGTGAAGATGGGTCCTTCTGGAAAAGTCATCCTGTAGGCACTGGTGGCTAAGGGTGTCGACATCGCCACAGAAGTCGTTATGGGAGGAGAAGACGCCAGTATTGGTGATGACGACATCCTTACAGATGAAGCCATTGGAAGGAATTCATTGAAAGTTTGAGAGTTGTCCCCAATGTTGAAATCAAGGACCCTAGGATGGTAAGGAGAGATAGTATCCATCCTTTTGGAGAGCAACTCCTGGTCTTTTTGCACCTTTATCAAGCTTTTGGCTATCAAGGAGGTGCTATTCTGTTGGCGATCCAGCTGATTCTTCATCTGAATGCGCATGCTCTTGATCACAAGATCAGGAGATGGCGACATCTGCTTCTTGCCAGAATTTACAGGCGGAGGAGGAGACAATGTTTCTTGGCCTCCGGTTGTTGGCCTGCTAATGGTTTGAGGATTCACACTGCTAGGAATGGTTTTACTGACGGCAAAAGTCATAGGTTGGGTAGACATGGTAGAAACGTAAGAATTTTGAACCAATTAAAAAACCAATGGCCCCTCGGTGGGCGCCAAACTGTTTTGGTAAAATAACAGTCAACAATGAAGAAATTCGAAATAAAGCTACGGAGGGTGCAATGGAATATAATCGGCGTAACAATGAAACTAGGATGGCTCGATCATGTAACAAGGAAAACCCTTGAGATAACTATCTCGCCGGCACAAAACCTCGGGAGGTGATTATAAGCACCTACCTTCCCAAACAATTGTATTAATATCTCTGAATTACAAAAGATGAAGCTATGGCGGATTACAAAGTGTTTGTGAACTGTGTGTGAGTGATGCGTGTGTCCCTATGTTATGTGTTCCAGCCATGAGCTTATAAATAGAAAAAATAACAAAAGATAAAATCCTAACAAACTTACCTAGAATTTCGACATGTTATCTTCATCTTGACTTGGTCTTTAAAACCGTTAAAAGGAGTCCATGGAACATGTTTTTTGTTCTTTTACCCCTGTAATTAAATATAACAGAAATAAATAATGAATTAATTATGTAAATAATTTTTACCTTGTCTACGGGTGTGAAGATGACGACATGCTGGCAACAATTCAAGATGTAGCAATCCTGAACTTACCCACAACAAAACTATGGTTTAATGTGTAAAACAAAAGGATTGTTTGTTTTTGGTACAAAATTTGGTTTAGTGTGTAAAACAGAAGGATTGTTGGTACATTTCATGTCGGTGTTTGTCAGTGTTTTTGGTACAAACCTTGGTTTACTAGTATGCTAAGTGTTTTTGGATTGAATGTGTCAACCACCCCTTTTGTAAACATTTACTGGTGTGAATGGTAATGAAAAAAACATTCAATTGTGTACTGTGATTGTTTTACTTTTTTAATTGTATTAATTGATTGTGTTAGGTTGCAGATCATTCAATTTTTTTTGTTTGAACTCAACAACTCAATGTCAATTCTCACATAATAAATGAAAACCAAGTGAATCCACTCATTCATACTCAAATAACAATATCATTCATTACGAATTTCACAAAACCAGGGGATACCAAACTCCTTTCAAACCTAACAAAAACAGCTTCTCTAAGACAAACACAACAACATTTTCTTCTGATAATACTCTTACTGATCCACAAAACAACTCATTAAACCCTAAAATCCTAACTCTGGAGTGAGTTCATCTCCAATTAGTGACCATAAGTCTACTAGAATTTTTGAGAAAGTTCATTGTGATTTGTGGGGTGCATCTTGTGGTGCACGATATTTTTTAACTTTAGTAGATGATTTTTCTCGAGCTGTTTGGGTTTATTTGTTGGTCGATAAAACCGAAGTTTTTTGTATGTTTATGGCTTTTATTGCAATGGTTGAACGTCAGTTTTCTTAGAAAATTAAGGTTGTCCAATCTGATAATGGGACTGAATTTAATTGCATGCTTGATTATTTCTTCTCCACTGGCATCACTTTTCAAACATCTTGTGTTGGTACCCCTCAACAAAATGGTCGAGTCGAGCAGAAACATCATCACATTCTGAATGTTGCTAGAGCTCTTAGATTTTAGGCTCATTTACCAATTTTCTTCTGGGGAGAAGCAGTTCTTACTGCTACTCATTTGATTAATCGGACTCCTACTCTCCTCTTAGGCAATAAGACTCCCTATGAGGTTTTGTTCGGAAAATTACCTTTCTTTGACTCTCTTCGGGTTTTTGGTTCCTTGTGTTATGCTCATAATCAGAAAGCAAAGGGAGATAAGTTTGCTAGTCGTAGCCGAAAATGTATCTTTGTGGGCTATCCTCTTGGCAAAAATGATGTATCTGATGTATCCCTCAAAGAAGCAAGCCTTCAGATTTGATTTTGTTTCCTATTTTGAAGTGTTTTAATTAGGATTGTTTTGCTTTTCCTTTTCCAAGCGGGTTTTGGAATTACGATTTGTTTTTGTTTCCTATTTTGAAGTGTTTTAATTAGGATTGTTTTGCTTTTCCTTTTCCAAGTAGTTTAGGGTTTTGTTTAGAGTATAAATACTCTCTTTCATTGTTTGTTTTAGGATACGTTTTGATAATTAAATTAAATTGAATTGCTTTGCAATTGAAGGTTTTTACCTTGAAGCTTTTAGCTTGTTTGTTGGAGTTCTTTGAATTCCTTGTGAAGGTTCTCATCTTTTGGTGTTTACCTCTTTAAACCCTAATTCAATTGTTGATTCAATTCGAATTGGGTCAAATAGTTGTTGATTCAATTATTTGCCTATCCGTTTTTATTATTCCGCTGCAACCCGTTTACATCAGTTGGTATCAGAGCGAAGGACGATCCAAGGAAGATTCGAAGAAGATGGCGAACAACAATGGAGGTCAAACCCCATATATGGGTATACTCAATAGTTTTCGACGTTTGCTCAACAAATGTAAAACTTTATTATCTAGATTTGATGAACATGGAACGATTTAAAGCAGATATATATGAGCAAAGTTTTTCGGAGGTTTCAGAATTTGGAAATCATATTCAAGCAGATGCGGAAAGAAGGAGGTATCAACGACATAGAGAGGATTCCAAATATTATTCCAGCAAAGTCGATTTCTTTACTGCAGATATCCAAAGATTGACAACGAAAATATCGGCTGAATTAAAGCGCCTGGAGGAAGAAAATCGCATTGTCGTTGAAGAAATTCCTGTCCAAGAGGAAGATCCTGTTGAAGAGGAGATTATTGTTGACGATCTATGTGCAAAGGACGAGGTCATTCAGGTTTGTGATAATAATATTCCTACCCATATTATAAACCCTGTTCATGCCCCTATTGAGTCCAAGGTGAATGATGAAATCCGAAGTAATTGGTTTGTTGCAAAATCGAATTTTGTATTGGGTGATATTTTTGTCGGTGACTTTATTATGATTACTCATGTGGACGATGGGGAGGTTGATCGGCCAAGAGATAATGGGATTAATACGGATGATAGTATTATGTTTCCGGAGGAAATTTTCATGCGTTTATTTATGCTTCGTCGTCATATGTATTCCAAATACTTGTCTAAATGGGATGGACACGTTTTCTTCTTTCTTCCAAGGACGAGAAAAGATTTGCTTTATTCGAAATATCTCTTTATTTGGGATGGAAGATGTCAGATGTTGATCATGGGGAGGTCGGGGCGGAAGGTCAACAAAGGAGGGTCAAAAACTTCAAGATCATGTTCTTTTTCTAAAGACCAGAATTCGGAGACGAATTCTTTTGAAGTGGGGGTGTATGATGTATCTGATGTATCCCTCAAAGAAGCAAGCCTTTCGATTTGATTTTGTTTCCTATTTTGAAGTGTTTTAATTAGGATTGTTTTGCTTTTCCTTTTCCAAGCGGGTTTTGGAATTCCGATTTGTTTTTGTTTCCTATTTTGAAGTGTTTTAATTAGGATTGTTTTACTTTTCCTTTTCCAAGTAGTTTAGGGTTTTGTTTAGAGTATAAATACTCTCTTTCATTGTTTGTTTTAGGATACGTTTTGATAATTAAATTAAATTGAATTGCTTTGCAATTGAAGGTTTTTACCTTGAAGCTTTTAGCTTGTTTGTTGGAGTTCTTTGAATTTCTTGTGAAGGTTCTCATCTTTTGGTGTTTACCTCTTCAAACCCTAATTCAATTGTTGATTCAATTCGAATTGGGTCAAATAGTTGTTGATTCAATTATTTGCCTATCCGTTTTTATTATTCCGCTGCAACTCGTTTACATCAAAAAAGGGGTGGAAGTTGTTCGATCTAGAGACAAAGAAATTTTTTGTCTCCCAGGATGTGAAATTTTTTAGAACAATTTTCCTTACAGTGATTTGTCATCTATGCCTCATTCTCTGGATTCTGTGGAGATTATTAACCAAGACGCTGATTTCGCCTTCCTTGATTATCCGGACATGGCAAATGTTGCTTCAGAACCATTGACAGTAGCTCCTGCAGATGTACCTGATCCCGTGACTACAGTTTCTGCAGATATTACTCCTACAGAGGTATCTTCTGCTCCTACGACAGACACCTCTCCTTCTGAGCAAGATGCTTTAGGGAGGGGCATGCGTACGAAAGTACCCTCTGTTCTACTTCGGGACTATATTGCTGCTACTGTTACTTCTGCTAGTCCATCCCCCGAACACTCCACTCCTGTCGGCTCCTCAGGTACTCCTTATCCTATATCTCACTATATAAATTGTGGCAGTTTTTCTAAAAAAAATTGTAACTTCCTTGCAGCTATTACCTTGGCTAAAGAGCCTAGGACTTTTCGTGAGGCAATGTCACAAGATGGATGGAAAGAATCCATGCAGGCTGAAATTCGTGCCTTGGAAGATAATGGCACATGGACTATGGTTCCTCTACCGCATGGTAAGCGTGCTCTTGGTAGCCAATGGGTCTATCAGATTAAGTACAAGTCTGATGGCACAGTTGAACGACTAAAATCTCGTTTGGTGGTTCTTGGTAATCATCAGAAAGAAGGGATTGACTACACGGAAACTTTTGCTCCTGTGGCCAAGATGGTCACCGTTCATGCCTTTCTTGCCATTGTTGCCTCAAAGAATTGGGAATTGCATCAAATGGATGTGCATAACGCTTTCCTGCATGGTGATCTTCAGGAAGAGCTCTACATGAAACCTCCTCCGGGTTTTCATTCCAATCAACCCAATTTGGTTTGTCGTCTTCGCAAATCTCTTTATGGCCTGAAGCAGGCCCCGCATTGTTGATTCGCCAAGCTAGTGGCTTCCTTGAAACAATACGGGTTCTTGCAGTCTTACTCTGATTACTCCTTGTTCACATTCACAAAAGGTACGATTCATATGAACATTCTTGTGTATGTTGACGATCTTATTATTGCTGGGAACGATTCCGCTGCCTTACAATCTTTCAAAAAGTATCTAAGTGAATGTTTCAAGATGAAGGATCTTGGCTCCTTGAAATATTTTTTGGGCATTGAAGTTGCTCGTAGCTCATCTGGCCTTTTCTTGTGCCAACGCAAGTATACCTTGGACATTATATCCGAGGATGGGATATTGGGAGCAAAGCCATCTGGCTTTCCTATTGAACCGAATCATAAACTCGGTCTTGCCACTGGTGATCTTCTGGATGATCCTGAACGTTATAGACGATTGGTTGGTCATCGGATTTACTTAGCAGTCACTCGTCCAGACTTGGTATACTCGGTTCACATTCTGTCCCAATTTATGAAGGAACCCCACAAGGATCATTGGGATGCAGCACTGCGAGTTGTTCGCTATCTCAAATGTACACCTGGTCAGGGTATCCTTCTTCGTGCTGATAGTGAGCTCACGCTGCAAGGATAGTGTGATTCAGATTGGGCCGCTTGTCCTATTACTCGTCGTTCTCTTTCTGGATGGCTTGTGTTTCTTGGTCACTCTCCTATATCTTGGAAGACGAAGAAACAAACCACTGTGTCTCATTCGTCTGTCGAGGCTGAATACCGTTCTATGGCTGCCCTCACTTGTGAATTGAAATGGTTGAAGGGATTACTTTTGAGCCTTGGTGTACATCATCCAAAGGCGATCAATATCTTCTGCGATAGTCAGCCAGCCCTTGATATCGCCAAAAACCTGTATTTCATGAACGGACAAAGCATATTGAAATTGACTGCCACATTGTTCGTGACGCTATTTCGGATGGCCTTATTTCTCCTTCCTATGTTCCTACTAAAATGCAGCTGGCAGATATTTTTACTAAAGCTCTTGAAAAACAACAGTTTGATTTACTGGTTAGCAAGTTGTGCATTCTTAATCCCCATGCTCAACTTGAGGGAGGGTGTGAAGATGACGCTGAAATTCTTGTTTCTTGTGCAAGTGGGCGACCGCCCAAGTCTGATAGGCGACTGCTCAGCACCAATCTCTAGCAACGTTAAAACTACTGTACAAGTGGGCGACCGCCCAAGCCAAGTGGGCGACCGCCCAAGAGCAAAACCCAACGATGACAATCTTTCTGTACAAGTGGGCGACCGCCCAAGACAAGTGGGCGACCGCCCAGGACCAAAACAAAATAACTTTGAAGCTTCTGTTCTAGTGGGCGACCGCCCATGACCAAAATCTGACGAGATTGTGTTACCAATTTCCGCCTGTTTCCTATTTTCCTTGGATTTGTTTTTACTTTTCCTTTTCCAATTAGAACTCTCTTGGCCAGGATTCATTGTAACATATATATTCTCAAGTTCATCAATGAAAATTCAAGTTTTGAGAAAATCATAATTTGTTTTCCTACAAAAATACGCCTAAAACTACATTTTAGAGTTTATTGATTTGCTAATTTTTTAAGGAATATTTGATTTTTCTTATATCAATAAACTATAATTGGCCCTACAATCATAAATTGAACAGTAAGAAAATAAGAAACTAAGGCTTCGTTTGTTTTAGGAAAAACATTTTCCTCATTTTTCGATGTTTGTTAAGCACCGAAAAATGGAGAAAATATTTTCCGAAAAATATTTTTCCCACTTTTATAAATAAAATGACTTACGAATTTTTCCTAATTAAAACATTTTTCGGAAAATGGTAACACCCTCACACACACACAAAACTAACTTTTCATACACCCCCACGTTATCTATCCCACATCAACCACCCCTTACCCCATCCCCTCATAAAAAAATATTTATATTAAAATTATTTTTTATAATTCTCCCCCCCCCCCTCACCACCTCCCCTCGTGTCAAAATAAAAAAAATTAATCATTTTAAATTTATTTTTAACAGCTCCCCACTCCCACCACGACAACCACCACCTAAAGGTAAAAAAAAAATTTATTCAGTTTAAAATTATACTAGTACTCAAATGCCCGTGCAAATGACACGGGAACGGCATGCGTGATGGTCAATCGAAGAAAATATAAATATAAACACTATTAAAATCTATCTAATATCTCGAAATCCATCAAAATAGAAAATCAAACAATGAAACAATATAATAAGATCATATTCACAACAATTTGTATTACATTTATTATGGATGATCTCGCTACAACTAAAATGAGAGCAACTAACAACCAGAAAATGCACATAAATAAATAGTTACAAATAGTAATTTATCTTCCTTTAATGAAAAAGACAAACTATAATATGTGAGATTTTATTAAAAATTAAACATTCAATTTGAGACGAGGAGATTAATATGTAAAACATTTAATTTAATTTGGGACGGAGAGTAGTACATCAAAAGTTAAATAAGCAATCTCATTAACAAAATTATTTCTAAGTGTTAGAGAGACACAACAGTTGCTGTGTCATGTGTCAGGTAATGCAAATCTTTTTATCTTGAATTGAATGATTCCTATAGTCATTAGATATATGCCTACTTGTCTTTTGTCTTGACATGGTAAATTCAAGCTACATATTTCTCCATTTTCTACTGTTTTAAAATCCCCCCCCCCTAGTTTCAACCTCCCCGAAAACCAAACATTTATGGGTCACTTCGAGACAATACATCCTAGTCATAGCACTCAAATGCATATTCATCAAAATTATAGACACTTCTAGTCTAGAAATTTCTTTTAATATAGCATTTTGCATTAAGATGATCACAACTATACGAGTAAATTAAAAAATATTCCAACCTAGTTCAAAAGTGTGCAAGGATTAAACTTTACCACCTCGTAGCAGGTAACATAAATTGACAACAAATAATGTTTAATTACACATACAGTGCAACAACTTGATAGCATTAATCTTACCTTACTCATTGTAACATGTGATTATTAGGCTCCGTTTATTTTCCGTAAAACGAATTACGAAAAATGATTTCCTATAAAAAAATTTGAAAAATGAAAATGTTTTACGAAATGAGATAAACATGTTTTCGAATATTTGGTAACGAAAATGTTTTGCGGAAAATATTTTCATATGTTTAATGAAAATATTTTTCGATAAAAACACAATTTGATATAAGTTGAAAGAAGTAGGGTGGGGTAGGGTGATGGAGGTGGGGTGGCAGGGTAGGAGGTGGGGATTAGTAGGGATGAGGTGGGTGGGTGTGGGATAGGAAATAGTAGGGGTATGATAGGGTGGTGGGGGAAATATAAAGGGTAAGATGATGATAGGCTAGGATGGTGATAGGGTAGGGGTGAGGTAGGTGTGGGGTAGGGTGGGTAGACAAGTGTGGGGGGTTAGGGTTGGGAGTTGTTAAAAATAAAATAATTTCAAAAATAAATTTAAAATAATTAATTTTTTTATGACCCGACCGGGGGGTGATGGAGGGTTGGGGGCAGGGGGTGGTGTGAGGACCTCCCCAACCCCGGGACCTCTAAACTCGTATCCTAGCTGGAGAGTTCCCAAACCACCACCTAATTAATTAAAACTTTTCATTTAAATAATTTAAGAGTGGAATAAACTTTTGAAAATCAAACTATAACCTGTTTTAATTTACAACATTTCATTGAAAATGTTTACAAAACTTTATACATATTTCTTTTTCTCAATTTAATATTAACCACACTTATTCCCAACTCCCAAACCGTACACATACCCTGACACCAATAAGACGGTCCGAACTCCTCCCCGGCCTCACCGGTCTATTCTACCTGTCTCAGCTGAATCTAAAAAAATTAAAGGGAGAAGGGGTGAGAAAGAATCTCAGCAAGTTATTATGCATGCAGCAATATATCATATAAAATGCAACACATAAACAAGTTGTTTCACGTCATAATTTGAATACCGTAAACACATTACCTCCTCTTGGGAACACATCCTCTTGGGAAAACATCCTCTTGGGAATACATCCTCTAGGGAATACATGTATATACATCCTCTTGGGAATAAATGTTTATACATCCTCTTGGGAACACTTCCTCTTGGGAAAACATCCTCTAGGGAATACATGTATATACATCCTCTTGGGAATACATGTTTATACATCCTCTTGGGAACACATCCTCTTGGAAATACATCCTCTAGGGAATACATGTATATACATCCTCTTGGGAATACATGTTTATACATCCTCTTGGGAACACATCCTCTTGGGAAAACATCATCTTGGGAATACATCCTCTAGGGAATACATGTATATACATCCTCTTGGGAATACATGTTTATACATCCTCTTGGGAACACATTTATATTCACATTCAAGCACATACATTTACTTGAAATCACGTCCACACAATGAAATAACAGTATATAACATGGTACAATTACTCATGTTGAACAGTATAAAACATGGTACAATTACTCATGTTGAACAGTATAAAACATGGTACAATTACTCATGTTGAACAGTATAAAATATGGTACAGTTACTCATGTTGAACATCTCAATTAGTGTAACATATATATAAACACTAATGAGTCAATATAATCCACGTATGGCATATATGCACATAAACAATACAATGATGACGTGCAACAGTTATTTCACGCCCCAATTCAATCTATAAACATTCATAGATAAGCACGTAAAGGTACAATGACAAACGATTAACCTTACGCGTTCATAATATCACATTGCACAACTTATACACAAGTTCCATAATCCAATAACAAGTTTCTATAACTTTGGTTACCAATTTACCATGGGTCTCAACCCTTTTCAAAACAAGATTTAAGGACATTCTCATTATCATTTTGATCTATTTAAAACGCCGTTGCAAAGTATTAACGTTGCTCTAGGATTATAGTTAAAGAAGGGTCAAATCCCAATTAAATTGCTTAGGTTCCAAGTTGCTTGAAATTCATACTCTGAATCAGTCCTGGACACGACTCGTGCTCCAGGGTACGAGTCGTGCCAAACTTATGCACGACGGACTAAAACATCACGACTAGGTATCACGAGTCCAATTGAGGGTCACGACTCGTGCTCCAGGGCACAAGTCGTGCTAAACACCAGAAGGGTTGCTGATGTGCAACATCAGTACCAGCCAAACCCAAATTTCAACTTCCCAAAGTCGTGCCAAACCAACCAAAACCAGTTTATATACCAATTTTTACATATAACCACACTCAAACCATGCTATAGCACCAATATACAACAATTTCCCATTTACCACATAACAATCCAACTATTCCATTGCCCCTTTTATGTTTATCAACCTTAAGCTTTTTCTAACCATTTCCCAAGCCAAAGAAACATGATCTAACACATTCAAATCACATCTAAACACATTATGGCACTATTCAGCTCCCAACCAAGGCCAATCTACAATTTTCCTTTTCTAATCCATAACAAACATACCAAAACTTTCCTTATACCATTTTAACCTCAATGTCAAGATCCCAATTCATGCACTAGACCACTTCACTATATACATATAGATTAAGACTATCACTATACTTTCCCCATGCCATATAATATCTATAATTAACAACCATATCATTTTCATCCCAATTATCACAACACTATCCCTACAACCTTAACCCACTTTATTATAAGTTTTCAAATCAATACCCCAAATTTTCCTCCATGTCATGTAGCCATTTTATCCCTTTTTTCCTACTTACTTCCAAATCCATTTACAAGCCAATCCATTTATCAAATTTATCAATAATCATTTATATGATAACAACAACATCATATAACACATATAACCACAACTTTACACTTAGATAACTTCATATAATGAACCCCAAACAATAACACATACTTCCAATTAAACCCCATCCATTTATCACCCTTTAATATATTCATTCAACAATCCCTTTCTTCCTTTTATTTTATTCCTACAATTCAAATAAATTTTAAAATTTATCAAAAGCCAAATAATTTGATCCCGTAATTCCAAATATCATTTAGAACACCTATTATCAGTATTTATATTAATATGAGCAATTAATTGGAAGGAATCATAATAACTTACCTAAAAATATGTCGAAACGGAAAGACGATCTGATCGGCTCTAAAGGTTCTCCTCGCCTTCCTGATCGCTTTGCCGCAGACGGATCGCAAATCGGACTGACGGTTGATTTTCTAAAATTTTTGGAAAATATTTTGGAACGGAGAAAGTAATTCTTTCTTTTTCTTTTTCTTTCTTTCTTGCCCGAGGTCTCTCTGGAAATGCCGGAATGCCATGCCGTGGAATTAAGTAGAAGAAGGAAGAAGCATATATATTAATCCATTTTACAATTTAACCCTTCATGATTACATAAGTTATTATAATTAACTATTTTACTTGATAATTACACTTAGGCCCCTCAACTCTTTTGTAAACCTTTATTTAAATTTCAACAATTAAACTATTAAATGCCAAATTCGTATTTACTTCATTTAGACATTAAATAATTAAAAATGATTTATTAACATAACTAAAATGTCAATTAAATTATCAAAATGTTAAAACTAGCACATAAATTAAACCACAATTATTAGAAAACGCATAAAATAAAATGCTACTCACCCCACTCACCGTGCTCAACACGTGAATAAAATGGTGCCTAGGTTTCGAATCGTGACACTCACTCCCCCTTAAGAAAAATTCGTCCCGAATTTTAATCACAATTACTTGAATACTCCAATGATCACACATTTTCCTCACACCTCTCGGATTCCCGAAACCCAAGTGGTTCTCAATAGTATGATTATTCCCCAAATTTACACAACCCGAATACTCTAGATTTTCATTCCCGAATTTGATTCTAATACCACTCAATGGCTCTTTCACATAAGTCACATCAACAAGAATAGTCTCGATTGAAAAACTCAATATAAGGGAAAGGATCATGAAAACTCTTCCTCCCATGCAATGCTTCATACGGCGTCACTTCAACACTGGACTGATCACTGCTGATATATGCACTTATTATTTATTTAGGAAAGCAATAAGAAAAACCTTAAAAAGAGATTTGAGGGTTCGGGGGTTAAGTTATCGAATGGGTAGGTCGAGGAGCATCCATTCCACCCAATCCGGAGATCGGTCTTGCCAATTGAGTATTATCAATCTTTTTAATTACTAATTAAATAAAGAACAAGAAAACCCTAATCAATTTCTTGATTAGGAATGTCGGATTGTACGCTTCGAGATCGCCTTCATCGATTGAAGGGACTCTAGGCTAATCCTTTTGATGGGATTACACCACTCTAAAAGCCAATAGAGATAGATTAAGAAGAAAAGAGTAAAAGTATAGGAGTTTACCTAGTTTAGGGAGGATTTGATTTAGAACGTGGTTCTAAGATGTTTTCTCGATCGAGAAGTGATTTGGGCAGAGTTTCGACTCAATATGAGAGTCAAATCTTGATGCGGACAGAGCTTCGCCTCAATCCTTGATTCGGGTTTGGATGTTTGTTGATCAACAAGGTTGATAAACAAACTTTAGGTGATTTTAGGGAGGTTTTGTGAGTGATTTGAAGGAATCTTTCGTGGAGAAAAACCAACAAATTGTGTGTGTTGTGTGGAATTTCGGACCCTTGAAACAGTGGAAGTCACCAAGTATTTATAGGGGTTTAAGAGGTAGAGGTGGAGAGGTAAAACACTCCTAGGAAGCTTCCAGAACTCAATTCTGATTGGAGAACCGGATTAGATGAGGTTTATCAAGAAAAGAGGTTGAAACGGAGAAGGAGAGTGATTTCTGCACATCTTGTCGAGGGGATATCTCGCGCGAGATAAGGTATCTCGTGCGAGACAAACTCAGGACAATTCTGCCCTCTTCAGTTATTCCGTTAGTCAGTTAGGTCCAAAACTAACGAGGTTAGTTAGAAACTTAACGAAACATGACGAAACTGATATGCTTTCATCAAAACATAAAAGAGAGATGAAGAGTGATGTAATCATGATTTATTGGTTCAGAATGGGGTGTCTACAGAGCCCCTCGGCGACAGGTCTTATGAAAGAAGAAGTGTCGTCGATAGAAAAGACATCATTCTGAACATTGGGATGGTCGTGTCGCACGGCTGCCTACGTATCTCTAAGAGAGAATCAGACCAAACGTAGTTCGACTCCAAAACACTAAAAAGGCTATTTTAGGTATTTTGAAAAGCATTTTTGAAAATCGAAGAGGGATTTATTTTTTAAAAGGTAAAATCATACTGAGGAATCAAGGACTTGACCCAATTCTGATGATACCCGGTTTGTTGATGAAGTTGTTGAAGTGCGCCGCCCGAGGTTACTGACGTTGCCGTTGTTGCCGAGGTCGCGGACTTGAAGTTTGCTGCCGTCACAGACTTTGAAGTTGTCGCCGAGGTCACGGTCTTGAAGTTTGCTGCCGTCACAGACTTTGAAGTTGTCGCCGAGGTCACGGACTTGAAGTTGCTGCCGTCACAGACTTTGATATTGTTGCCGAGGTCACGGTCTTGAAGTTGCTGTCATCACAGACTTTGTTGATGTCGCCGAGGTCACGGACTTGAGGTTGCTGTCATCACAGACTTTGTTGATGTCGCCGAGGTCACGGACTTGAGGTTGTCCGCCATCACGTACTTTGGTGTTGCCGAGGTCACGGACTTGAAGTTGTCGGTTGAGATGAAGGTTCTGTCGGCCCTGTAATGCAATGATATATGCACGATGGTCTCGGATGGACCCGAATGATTCTTACCTTTCTGTACCTGTCAGCACATAAAGATTCCAAATAGATTTTCCAGATTTTAGTTGTTTAACTAGACTTACGTGGTGGTGCTCACGTCTGTTCGTGTAAATGGCCGGTCGTACATTTTGGTGGTGTGTTTATGTATGAGTATATGGTATTTGGACATGTATAGGGACATTTGTATAGATTGATATTTGAGAGGGGTAAAATATATGAGTGAACTTGTGTTTGACAAGTTGGGACCAAATCAGGTTTATGCAGAATTTGTTGCTAGTCAGCGAGGTTGTACTATTTCTTCATTGTTGTATGATTTTGATGAGTAACCTTTTTGTGAACACGTCTAGGTCTGTTGAGAATCTTCATTCTTACTTCTCCTTGAGTCGTGTCTCTAGGAGGCAAACGACTACACATCTGTCGACTGTCGTAATGGCTTTATGTCCAAGGCCCTTTGGTGTCTCAAGCCCCAAGTTATTTGCAAGTGGTAGATGACTTTGTGAACAGGCTTGTGAAGCTGTTCTCTTGATTTGAAGGTGATTGAAGAAGACTCTCCTTGTTGATTTGATTTGAAGAAGATCGAATGATGTCCGATGAAGAAGGTTGAAGAATACTCTCCCTTTGTCCTTTGATTTTTTTTCTTAGTGCGCACCCTGGTTTTTGCCTAGACCGCCCTTTCGGGTTTTCAATCTAGCGGGCATCTCTTTTGCGTCTTTATGTTCTAACTTTTGCCTAGGCCGCTCTTTACGAGTTTTCAACCTAGCGAGCCATTTTTTTTTAAGAGTATGTAACTCGAAGAGAACTCAGAGAGAGAAAATCTTATTGAGGAGAGAGAGAGATGAGATCTCAAGTTATTTGAGGAGAGATGAACTCTATTCATTGGAAGGTGATTCAAGCATTGATTTTTTGGAGGAGTGTATTCTCTGATGATGAGAGTGAGAAGCAAAGAGGAAAGCCCCTTAATGTATATTTGATTATTTTGAAGAGTTGAAGTAGAAATTGACTGGGGGAGGAGAGGTTAGGAAGCCCCAGTTTTGATGCTTGAATTTCAAGAAAGTGTATGAGAGTGGCTAACTGGAAGCCCCTAGACTCAACAAAGAACGCTACATGGCTCAAAGGTCTAGAAAAGTTGTTCTACTTTTAATGGACCGTGCATCATCTAGAATTTTCTAAATAAGTTTGAGAAGAAAGCCAATCATTAGTATGACTTAAGGGTAAACATTTTTCTTGATACTGAAAGTCTTCTTCACTTGATGTAGGAGGATTTTGAGGAATCCTCTTTTCTTTTGTTGGTATCACTTGACTCCTCTTCTTTGTGGGAGAGTCCTTCTTGCCTTTGTTGAAATTCCATCCTTGTTGTGGGGCGATGAAGGCTTGAGAGTTTTTTTTTTTTTCTATTTTTGCCTAGGACGAATTGAGGAGTTTCGTCCTAGCGAGCTTTTTATTTATTTATTTATTTATTTTGTACTCTCAAAGCCTTGAGTTGAGTAGCCCCACTTTTCTTTGGATGAATGTTGACAGCAGCACCTTTGGCTTTCTTCGCTTGTTGGTCTCTAACTTTCAGTAGGGGTAATGTTTAACCCTTAAGCCTCCTAATGATAACTTGCTTTTTAAAGTCACTTAGAAGTTTCTATTTTTGCGATGATTTAGGGAATGGAAGGTCCATTATTTTGCATGAGTTGAATGATATTCATGAGGTAGAACAACTTTAGGGAAAGTGTTTAGGAAAAGAAATTACTTTAATTTATTGAGAAATTTAAGAACAGACTCGATAGTTTAGAAGACACAAACTAGAGGAGGTGAGGAGTACTAGAAAGTCAGAACGACTCTTCGAGTTCATACTTGGAAATTTAAAACCTAATCTACTTCTATCAAAGGAGAAAGGGAGAGGATAGTGGTAGCCCCAAAGTGGTAAGTGTAGATTTCTTCTTGGAGCTTCATCTTCTTCATGGATTGCGAGGAAGAGGATTGGTGATGACGTTGGGACGTTCTATATCTCCATTGTCAAAGAGGTCTTGGATGATGTCCTTCAAGTGGTGGCAAGAGTTGGTGTCATGGCCGGTGAAGTTGTGATACTTGCAGAATAAGTGATGAGCATGATTCGGACCCATATCCTTCGGAGGACCACCTTCCCTTGGTTTGATTTTTTCATTCTGGACAAGCACATCGAAGAGTTCTTCTTGAGTGATTCCTTCAATTTTGTCGTAGTGCCTCTTTTTCTTTTCGGGAGGAGGGACAGCAGAATACTTTCCGGTGTTGGGGCGGCTGAGTGCAATAGCGTTGACTGAAGCATCCTTACTTGTGGTGGGCTTGTTGTAGCGGAAAGTACTTTCCTTCTTTTTGCTTTTTAGGAAGTCGTCAACCCTAATTCCGGACTCGAGGAGTTCATTGAAACTAGGAAAGTAGTTATCGGCGAGCTTCTCTTGAAATTCATCACGAAGGCATTGAAGGAAGATGTGGATTTGCTCTTTGAGAGTAGGCCTTTCGACAATTTCAGTAAGTTTGAGTCTCCATCTTCTAGCAAATTCAGCAAAGGACTCATTTGCATGTTGTTTGGTTTGTTCAAGATCCCTCCTAGTAGGGCGGTAAGTGGAGTTGTCTTCAAACTGCCTTTGGAATACCAAACATGCGGACGACCAATCGAGCCTTGTAGTCATAGGAAGAGACATGTACCAATCCCTTGCAGTACCTTCTAAAGTTTGAGGAAAGCATTTGGCCAAGATTGTGTTATCAACGCCCATCGGAAGCATGGCCCAAGTGTAGGTCTCAACATGAGCTCGAGGACAGGTAGTACCATTGAACTTGGCAATATCGAGTGTCTTGTACTTGCGAGGAAACTTGGTGATGGATTGTTGAAAAGCATCGGGATCAAATGGAACGAATGACCCCTTGGAAGTGTCAAGAGTCGCAAGCTTCTTCTCGAGGTAGTTCTTAGTAACATGGTCACCAAGTTTAGTAGTTTCACCACTGCCTTCTTTCTTGGTTTTAGTGCCCTTGGAGGTATGTTCCTCATCATCGGAGGATGATGAGGAAGAGGATGAATCGGATTCTTCCTTTTTCTTGCTTGACTTCTTGGTTTTCTTATTCACTTTGGTGTAGGATTCCTCTTCATCGGAGGAGGATTCCACTTTCTGCTTTTGCTTTCTTCATTTCTTGACTTTCAAATCGTTGAGTTCTTTCATAAGGGCGGCCATTTGGGCATTTTGCTCATCAATTTGCTTACTTTGTTCATCCAACCTAGTCATGGCTTCGATGAGTTGAACCTTAGCATCATTGAAATCGGCCTCGGTGGTAGAAGGAGAAGCAGACATCGTGTCGAGCTTTGGCGAAGAACCTAGACGTGTAGCAACCGTGTTAAACCATGATCGAGTCCCAACAAGTCGGCTGAATAGGGTGAATGAAGGCTTGAAGGTTTGAAGGTTTTGGCCAAAACACGAAAAGACCGAACACTTATCTCGTACGAGACAAGTAGTCTCGCGCGAGACTTCACCACGGAAAGTCACAATTTTCTGATTTTAATCCTAATTTTGGTCGGACGGAAAATCCGTTTTGGGGGTTTCTAAAGTTCAAGAACCAAACCTAGGGACCTAGGGGTCGGAGTAATCCAAAGTAACATCAAGTTTTGTGCAATAATTTTGATGAGAAAATTTTCTCTTTTTAGGGGCAAATCCGAAGGGACAACCGTAGGGACGTTTCCGAAGGGACAATTCCGAAGCGACAATTTATTGATTTCTTTTTCATGGATTATTGCACAAAACGATCTTGACAAGGGATTACAAGGACTCCAAGATCAAACCGACCGGTCAAGGAGTGTCTTAAAAAGTCAATCTACATGATATGTGGCGATGCAGGGCTGGAAGGCTAGGCTCCCCGCGATATGACAATCTAGGTGGATTGAATACGCGGAGTGGGATAATACAACTTCGGAGAGACCGGCGACTAGGTGGTTACCGTCATCCGTCCTTAGTGTGGGTCCCGGGTTTATAGAGGGTATGTAGTGCAATGACAGTTATAATATGAGTGCGCGTGTGTGATAGTTCAATCTAGGTGATAGAGTAAAATAGAAAGTTTTTTTTTTGAAAACGAAAGAAAACAGATAATGGCCGCACCAAGTGGTTGCCTACGTTTCCCCCAAATTAGGAAGACTCAGGCCGTCGTAGTTCCACTTAAAGGAGAGAGGGAAATAAATAAATAAATAAATTACAACTCCCGAATCCTCCATGGACCGGACTTTAAATTAAAAAACCAATCGCACGCAGGTATATAGTTCAAGTAATTAAAATTATTCTACCCTGCAAAATAGAGTTAGCACAAGCAAAATAATAATACTAATTTATTTTGAAATTTCTGGATTTTATTTTGAAAATTTCGGAACTGTTTTTTGATTTATTTCTTTTTTGAATTTTTAAAGATGGTCAAATTTGTTTAAAGGATAGTCAATTGTCCAAAAAAAAAATTTCTTGGCGACAGTAACCTGACCACTATTGCTTTTTTTTTTTTTAAGTAGGTTAAACATTTTGCTTTATGCCAGAGCTGCCGCCGCCAAACAGAGTGGAATTGTTTGTTTTTTCAGCCGTATACTAATCTCGCGCGAGATTAGTATATCTCGCGCAGAATAAGTATTCGAACAGTTTTTTTTTTTTGAAAACAGTGCCGAAAAATTCCAAAAAATTCAGAAAAATCAGAATTTTTACAGAAAAATAAAAAGATTGATAATACTCAATTGTAACGCAAGTCTAACCCTCTTAATTAATTGTCCCCAGCGGAGTCGCCACTGTAGCGATGCGTGAATTTTTCGAATAACAGAGTCGCCACTTATTATTTATTTAGGAAAACAATAAGAAAAACCTTAAAAAGAGATTTGAGGGTTCGGGGGTTAAGTTATCGAATGGGTAGGTCGAGGAGCATCCATTCCACCCAATCCGGAGATCGGTCTTGCCAATTGAGTATTATCAATCTTTTTAATTACTAATTAAATAAAGAACAAGAAAACCCTAATCAATTTCTTGATTAGGAATGTCGGATTGTACGCTTCGAGATCGCCTTCATCGATTGAAGGGACTCTAGGCTAATCTTTTTGATGGGATTACACCACTCTAAAAGCCAATAGAGATAGATTAAGAAGAAAAGAGTAAAAGTATAGGAGTTTACCTAGTTTAGGGAGGATTTGATTTAGAACGTGGTTCTAAGATGTTTTCTCGATCGAGAAGTGATTTGGGCAGAGTTTCGACTCAATATGAGAGTCAAATCTTGATGCGGACAGAGCTTCGCCTCAATCCTTGATTCGGGTTTGGATGTTTGTTGATCAACAAGGTTGATAAACAAACTTTAGGTGATTTTAGGGAGGTTTTGTGAGTGATTTGAAGGAATCTTTCGTGGAGAGAAACCAACAAATTGTGTGTGTTGTGTGGAATTTCGGACCCTTGAAACAGTGGAAGTCACCAAGTATTTATAGGGGTTTAAGAGGTAGAGGTGGAGAGGTAAAACACTCCTAGGAAGCTTCCAGAACTCAATTCTGATTGGAGAACCGGATTAGATGAGGTTTATCAAGAAAAGAGGTTGAAACGGAGAAGGAGAGTGATTTCTGCACATCTTGTCGAGGGGATATCTCGCGCGAGATAAGGTATCTCGTGCGAGACAAAGCAGTCTGTGGACAATTCTGCCCTCTTCAGTTATTTCGTTAGTCAGTTAGGTCCAAAACTAACGAGGTTAGTTAGAAACTTAACGAAACATGACGAAACTGATATGCTTTCATCAAAACATAAAAGAGAGATGAAGAGTGATGTAATCATGATTTATTGGTTCAGAATGGGGTGTCTACACCGTTATAAAATTCATCACAATGTCTTCTTATCCTCATTCTTCTAACCCTTCTTCCGTGCTTGATACATCCTCAAACGTTTTGAATACATCGTAAATCTTGATTTATGGTCTTTCTCTAAAATGAATCTCTTATTCTCTTGTAAATATGGTACACCAATTCTGTCGTTGAAGGTTAATATTCAATCAATATGCAATACAATATCTTCGATTCTTCCATCTTGAAATGGTCAGATAATTTTCTCAATTCCGAATCATTTGTTGAACTTCTATAGGGTCTTCATACCGGATAGAGTAGCTCGAACATTCGCAATTGATGTCTCATCTTGTAATTCGCAGGATGGCAATGTTGATAAGAAGATCTTTTAGCTAATCGTCTCTGCAACCACAGTAGTCTTCTCGGTTGGTATGTAATAACGCAAATAAGTCTTTTAATAACTTCAACAATTTCTCCACCTGTTGTTCAATCCCCTTTGATTGCACAATTACTTCCACTCTTATGATTTGTACAAATCTCAAATTAGCTTCATGCAAAGGATGTTTCCACTTAAGTAACGCAAAATAGTCATAATCCATTCCACGCTTCTGCTGCGCCACTCTGATTATCGCCTTCCCAGTCTGTATAAAGCACAACCCAATCTTTCTTTTGACGCGTACAAGACAATTACAAGTTCACATCCATCACGTAGGGTAAAGAGCGAAATTGTAGTCAATCTATTCTTCAATTCTGCAAAACTGGTTTCACCCTTTTGCATTCCACAACATGATACTCCCTTCAAAATTAGTTGGATTGCTGGTGTTATAGTTCCTGGAAATCCATCAATACTCTTTTGATAATAACCTGCCTAACTCAGATAACAGCGGAGTTCTAACATTGTCGAAGGTTGTTCCATTTGACCAGGGTTTCAATCCTCGAAAAATTTAATACAATATCTCCTCGAGTCATACTCACTCTTAATGAATTTCACCAACATTTGATCCTCACGAAACATAGATTACCTATCTTGCAGTTGATTTTCAAAATCTTTCCACAACTCTGAATATACAAAGACAGCATCCATCGAGCTGACCACTAAAATATCAAAATCGGATTTTAAATTTTATTCATCATATTTACAACACAACCAATGCCCTTCTATAAGGTGTTTTGGATATGGGCAACAACCCTGACATTAGATCAATACGGAATGCTATCGCCCTAACTAGCGGCTTGAACTATTCTGATGAAATCACTTTACCAATTCATTTACCAACAACATATAAGATATTCCAGGTGGCTTTTACTCACTTCTAATACATAATCCCATTTAACTCTCATATTATTTAAACTATACTTATTGACATTTAATGCATATATGACATAAATATCAATTAATAACTTATCTGCCTCAACTAAACACAGAGGATATTCAACCATAGATAAGGAGACTCGCTTCTTGCGACAGTCCTCCCCAAGCACAACAACTACTTAACCAGTTCAGGTCAAGTATAACAGTAAATCACAGATTGGTATATCTACCACATCCACTGGCAATACATGCCCGCATAATCACGACTATCATGATAATCAGGTATGATTCGAGGTACTCTCCCATAGGAGTAGACACCTCCAGCACATAAGGCAACTCTGAGGCAAATTATGCAAATAAAAGCAGAAATACAATGCCACATAATAATGAGGTGAACGGGAATTCATACAAGTATTGCCCCTACTTTCTGAGACATGTAATATACTTCTAATGACAGCGGAGGAATCTATCTATCCATATTACTCACGTTTTCTTAATCTCTTGGGGTCATTACTATTTTCTGCTATTGAACAAATTCCTGCACTAAACACTCGTCGCCAGGTATCACACACTCCCCCTTAGACTATACTTCTACCCTTGACTTCCAACCTTAGCTCTGATACCAACTGTGAGGACCTCCCCAACCCCGGGACCTCTAAACTCGTATCCCAGCTGGAGAGTCCCCAAACCACCACCTAATTAATTAAAACTTTTCATTTAAATAATTTAAGAGTGGAATAAACTTTTGAAAACCAAGCTATAACCTGTTTTAATTTACAACATTTCATTGAAAATGTTTATAAAACTTTATACATATTTCTTTTTCTCAATTTAATATTAACCACACTTATTCCTAACTCCCAAATCGTACACATACCCTGACACCCATAAGACGGTCCGAACTCCTCCCCGGCTTCACCGGTCTGGTCTACCTATCTCAGCTGAATCTAAAAAAAATAAAGGGAGAAGGGGTGAGAAAGAATCTCAGCAAGTTATTATGCATGCAGCAATATATCATATAAAATGCAACACATAAACAAGTTGTTTCACGTCATAATTTGAATACCGTAAACACATTACCTCCTCTTGGGAACACATCCTCTTGGGAAAACATCCTCTTGGGAATACATCCTCTAGGGAATACATGTATATACATCCTCTTGGGAATACATGTTTATGCATCCTCTTGGGAACACATCCTCTTGGGAAAACATCCTCTTGGGAATACATCCTCTAGGGAATACATGTATATACATCCTCTTAGGAATACATGTTTATACATCCTCTTGGGAACACATCCTCTTGAGAAAACATCCTCTTGGGAATACATCCTCTAGGAAATACATGTATATACATCCTCTTGGGAATACATGTTTATACATCCTCTTGGGAAAACATCCTCTTGGGAATACGTCCTCTAGGGAATACATGTATATACATCCTCTTGGGAATATATGTTTATACATCCTCTTGGGAACACATTTATATTCACATTCAAGCACATACATTTACTTGAAATCACGTCAACACAATGAGATAACAGTATATAACATGGTACAATTACTCATGTTGAACAGTATAAAACATGGTACAATTACTCATGTTGAACAGTATAAAACATGGTACAGTTACTCATGTTGAACATCAATTAGTGTAACATATATATAAACACTAATGAGTCAATATAATCCACGTATGGCATATATGCTCATAAACAATACAATGATGACGTGCAACAGTTATTTCACGCCCCAATTCAATCTATAAACATTCATAGATAAGCACGTAAAGGTACAATGACAAACGATTAACCTTACGCGTTCATAATATCACATTGCACAACTTATACACAAGTTCCATAATCCAATAACAAGTTTCTATAACTTTGGTTACCAATTTACCATGGGTCTCAACCCTTTTCAAAACAAGATTTAAGGACATTCTCATTATCATTTTGATCTATTTAAAACGTCGTTGCAAAGAATTAACATTGCTCTAGGATTATAGTTAAAGAAGGGTCAAATCCCAATTAAATTGCTTAGGTTCCAAGTTGCTTGAAATTCATACTCTGAATCAGTCCTGGGCACGACTCGTGCTCCAGGGTACGAGTCGTGCCAAACTTCTGCACGACGGACTAAAACATCAAGACTAGGTATCACGAGTCCAATTGAGGGTCACGACTCGTTCTCCAGGGCACGAGCCGTGCTAAACACCAGAAGGGTTGCTGATGTGCAACATCAGTACCAGTCAAACCCAAATTCCAACTTCCCAAAGCCGTGCCAAACCAACCAAAACCAGTTTATATACCAATTTTTACATATAACCACACTCAAACCATGCTATAGCACCAATATACAACAATTTCCCATTTACCACATAACAATCCAACTATTCCATTGCCCCTTTTATGTTTATCAACCTTATGCTTTTTCTAACCATTTCCCAAGCCAAAGAAACATGATCCAACACATTCAAATCACATCTAAACACATTATGGCATTATTTAGCTCCCAACCAAGGCCAATCTACAATTTTCCTTTTCTAATCCATGACAAACATACCAAAACTTTCCCTATACCATTTTAACCTCAAAGTCAAGATCCCAATTCATGCACTAGACCACTTCACTATAAACATATAGATTAAGACTATCACTATACTTTTCCCATGCCATATAATATCTATAATTAACAACCATATCATTTTCATCCCAATTATCACAACACTATCCCTACAACCTTAACCCACTTTATTATAAGTTTTCAAATCAATACCCCAAATTTTCCTCCATGTCATGTAGCCATTTTATCCCTTTATTCCTACTTACTTCCAAATCCATTTACAAGCCAATCCATTTATCAAATTTATCAATAATCATTTATATGGTAACAACAACATCATATAACACATATAACCACAACTTTACACTTAGATAACTTCATATAATGAACCCCAAACAATAACACATACTTCCAATTAAACCCCATCCATTTATCACCCTTTAATATATTCATTCAACAATCCCTTTCTTCCTTTTATTTTATTCCTACAATTAAAATAAATTCTAAAATTTACCAAAAGTCAAATAATTTGATCCCGTAATTCCAAATATCATTTAGAACACCTATTATCAGCATTTATATTAATATGAGCAATTAATTGGAAGGAATCATAATAACTTACCTAAAAATATGTCGAAATGGAAAGACGATCTGATCGGCTCTAAACGTTCTCCTCGCCTTCCTGATCGCTTTGTCGCAGACGGATTGCAAATCGGACTGACGGTTGATTTTCTAGAATTTTTGAAAAATATTTTGAAACGGAGGAAGTAATTCTTTTTTATTCTTTCTTTCTTGCCCGAGGTCTCTCTGGAAATGCCGGAATGCCGTGGAATTAAGTAGAAGAATGAAGAAGGATATATATTAATCCATTTTACAATTTAACCCTTCATGATTATATAAGTTATTATAATTAACTATCTTACTTGGTAATTACACTTAGGCCCCTCAACTCTTTTGTAAACCTTTATTTAAATTTCAACAATTAAACTATTAAATGCCAAATTCGTATTTACTTCATTTAGACATTAAATAATTAAAAATAATTTATTAACATAACTAAAATGTCAATTAAATTATCAAAATGTTAAAACTAACACATAAAACCACAATTATTAGAAAACGCATAAAATAAAATGCTACTCACCCCACTCACCGTGCTCAACACGTGAATAAAATAGTGCCTGGGTTTCGGATCGTGACAGGTGGGGTGGGGGCAGTGGTGGTGGTGGTGGTGGTGAGTGGGGAGGGGAATTGCTAAAAATAAATTTAAACTGATTAATTTTTTTTTACCCGAGCGGGAGGACATGGGGCCGGGGGTGGGGGTGGTGGTGGTGAGTGGAGTGGGATGGGGAGTTGTTAAAAATAAATTTAAAATGATTTAAAAAATTTGACCCGAGGGGGTGGGGTGGGGGCAAGGGGGGTGGTGGTGGTGGTGGTGGTGAAAGGGGGTGGTGGTTGTGGTGGGGGCGGGGGTGGGGATGGGGGTGGTGGTGGTGAGGGGGGAGGGAAAATGTAAAATCTAATTTTAATATAAATAATTTTTTTACGAGGGTATGAAGTAGGGGTGGTTGATTTGGGGTGGGTAACGTGAGGGTGTATGAAAAGTTGGGTGTGTGTGTGAGAATGTTAACATTTTTCGAAAAATGTTTTAATTAAAAAAATTCCTAAGTCATTTTATTTAGAAAAGTGGGAAAAATATTTTTTGAAAAACATTTTCTCCATTTTCTGGTGCTTACTAAGAGTTGGTCTTACAAAAAATGCGTTTTTTCTGGCACTTAGGAAAAACTTGTTTTGCTTTCCCCGTTTGTGCCAGTGCCATTTTAACAAAGTGCCAGTGCGACAAAGTGTCAGTGCATGCGTAACAAAGTGCCAGTGTAAAAAAGTGCCAGTACCAGTTTAACAAAGTACCAGTGTAAACAAAGTGCCAGTGCATGTGTAACAAAGCGCCAGTGTAAAAAGTGCCAGTGCCAGTTTAACAAAGTGTCAGTACACTAACACTGGCACTTTGTTAAACTGGCACTGGCGCTTTTTACACTGGCACTTTTATATACATGCACTAGCACTCTTCACACTGGCACTTTGTTACACTAGCACTGGCACTTTGTTACACATGCATTGGCACTGAGTTTCTGGACAAATGGAGTGATCGTGCCCATTCTTGGATGCTTGTCACTCTTCACAATGGCACTCTTTTACACTAACACTGGCACTTTGTTGCACATGCACTGGCACTTTGTTACACATGCACTGACACTGAGTTTCTGGACAAAAAGAGCTTTTAACTGGCACTTTTTTAAATGTGCACTGGTACATTTTTACCATAACCCTGGCAATTATTTAGGCAACTCACAAATGCAAATAAATCTCCTTCAGCAATCAACCCTAAAAAAATCGAAAACGCATTAATACACATAAACGAAATTAAACGGCACGACCAATACATTTCTCATCAAACACAGAGAACAAACTACCTGATGCAACACGCAAAGTTGTGCCGGATTGACAATCAGATTGAACGGTTGAATTTATAAATTTTGCAACCAAATTTTGAAAATTGTAACCGAAAATAGATCTGCAAAACGAAATTGATAAACCCTAAATCGAATGGAGAAAGGGATGCTGTTTAATTTTGTTTCTGTGTATTAATGCAATTATCCTCAACGGCGAATGAAACCTTTACCAAACACCAAAAAATGGGAAAAACGTTTTAAAAAAAACATTTTCCCCCAAAAAAAGGAGCCTTAATCTTGTTTTAATGACCCCCTAAATAATGGTTGCAAATCCAAATCTTCCGCATCATCAGAAACCGACAATGAACCCATAACTATGCTAGTTCCCTATACAACATTTTAAGACAAAACATCTTCAAAACAATATAAGTGACATCCTTTCTCAGTCAAATAATTAATTAACCAATCTAATCACATTGAAGTATTGAATCAAATTCAAACCCAAAGCACCACTAAGGTGGCGTTTGTTTTTTTTAAGTGCTGAATGCTGAAATCTGATTTCACCTCTGAAAATGGCTGAATTTTTAAGAGGCAGCGACTGAAAACTGAATTCTGAATTGGATAAGTTGTTTGATTTTCTATCTGAATTCATTGTCTGAAATGTGTATGTTTACCAATTTAAAATATAAAATATGCTTTCAAAGACATAAAAAAAAAACAAAAATATTTTTAACACAAACAAGTATGAACAGTAAAGTTAAAAAAAAAAATTCAATTCAGAGGCTTTCAGCGTCATTTCACCGCTGAAAATTAAGTGCCATTTCAGAAGCATTAAGCGCTGAACTCGGAAAAAAAACAAATGGGCTGAAAGTTTACATGTCTGAGCGAAAAGTCAATTCAGAGCAAAATAAGCGCTGAACCAAAAAAACAAACGCCCCCTAAGACTAATAGCCACTATCAAACATAAACTACCATCAGCTTGCCAATAAACTCAATCAAACATTCAATGTTATTTAACTCGTTTAAAAATTCAAAAAGAAAATAGTATAATATTCATTTAAAAAGGAAAAGAAATAGAACTTTGTACACCCATTTATCAAAGTTCTACAGATATGTATTTGAAATAACGCTAACTACAACAAAAATAAATAGTATTAGAAAAAGAAAAGAATTGTTAAAGTGCAAACATTGTTGAAAGGACTAAAGAAACTATAAAATGCAAAAATTCTTGCTCAACCTTGGTAAAACCCATATATAAAGTTGTTGACAGAAAAGGAAATTTTTCAGGCATGTATCTCGCCACCCATTGCAAAAAGGTTGGCCAAAACATGCAACCAAACTTTTTTTACTTATAATTAAATTAATTTATTTTTAACAACTTCCTACCCAATCCCACTTTCCTACTCTTGGCTACCCACCCTACCCCACACTCTCGGCTACCCACCCTACCCCCTTCCCCCCACCCCACACTCTCGGCTATCCACCCTACCCCACCCCCCACACCCTACCCTATCACCACCCTAGCCTACCATCATCTTACCTTTTACATTTGCTACACCACCCTACCCTACCTCACACCTACCTACCTCACCCCTATTAATCCCCACCTCCTACCCTACGACCCCACCTCCATCACCCTACCCCACCTTATCTTTTTCAACTTAACTCAAATTGCGTTTTTATCGAAAAATATTTTCATTTAATTTATTAAACACATGAAAATATTTTTCGGAAAATATTTTTCTTTCAAAATAGCCGAAAATATGTTTATGTCATTTTCGAAAAACATTTTCATTTTTCGAAAAACATTTTATGGGAAATCATTTTTCGAAAGTCGTTTTACGCAAAACAAACGGAGCCTAAGTACAACGAAAATTCTCAAAAAAAATCTAAAATTAAATGTAGTAATTTGAGGATGAAATAATAAAAATTTCATTCCCATATTGCTTTAAAACACTGTGAGCTTAGTTATTTATATGTGATTTACAATAGGAATTTGAATTGTGAATTACCTTGGCGTTTATGTAGAATCCGATTAAAAAGAATAATTTTTGTTGTAGCCTTTGTTAACTGTGCAGAGAGAGAAAGAGAGAGATAGAAAGTTAGAGAGGAAGTGTGAGACTGAGGATACAGAGGAGTGGACAGAAGACTGATTGTTATTATCGTCTAGATGTTACTTTTACATTTGCATTAAAACTTATTTTATTGTAAGGCAATAACATAAGACACATACTTACTTAGTATGGGTGAACTTAAATTTTTTGTTAGAAAGTTATGATAGTACTCCCTTCAATCCAAAATAACTTCACTTTTTTACTTAAAAAACATTAAAATGTCACGTTTATCCTTTTATTGAAATTTGTTGTATTTAATTAATTGTTTCATTTTGATACAACAATGTAATGGAGAGACATTTAATATGTATAAATTTAACACTTTTTCTATTAAGTTTTGATAATAATTTTCTTTCTTAAAATTGGTGAAAATCCAATAAATGACGGTTATTTTATTTTTCTTAAATTAGTGAAAAGTAAAAAAAGACGGATATTTTGAATCAGATGAAAAAGACTGATGCTGCAGGAATTGTGCTTATCAATCTTCCACCACGTGGCAGGATTGATCACCTAGCTCCTTGACCTGAAATCAGAACCCACGACTAACCAGAAGTGCCTCCGACTTAGACCCTCGGGCGTGAGAGTAAGTGTTTGAAGATTGGAGAGCAAAATATGTATTGAATAATGGAATTCAAATAACAAAATTGCAGTTACCTTTGCACCGTTGGTAGTGGTAATGTATTTATAGCTGATGTAGGTGATTTAATGACAGGGCTACATGTGCTCCGATATTTTAGGGACAGTTATGCATTATTTGAACGTGTCTTAAACGGTCCCTGATTTATAGGGGAGCAGTTATGGCCAGAGTAATTGCACGTGCGCCTGTAACCGTTAGGTCAACGCTTGTTTTGGCAGGTCGAGGTCGACACTTGTGTTTGGATCGACCTGACTGTTGAGTAGAGTTGGATCGTACCCGAAATATGACTGGGTCATAGGGTCAGACTAAGTTAGGTCGGGACCTAGTAGGTCGGACAATGAACTTAGTCGACTGATACATGAGATGGGCCTTGTGCCATGTACTGATTGGGCCTAGCCCACTGAGAATGGGGTGGACATAATTGCTTGAGGACTGGGTTTTACTCGCTTGGCCCAGTTAGATACTTTTGGTATGTTCAGTGGCCCCCAACTTTCGAGTTGACTTTGTCGACTAGGAAGTTATGGAAATTTCGATGAGGATTGATGTGACTCGCAGGTCACTACTCGCTCTGATGCTCAGTTGACTATGGTGACGTGGCTCAATCCTGAACGGTGAATGTTGAACGGCTAGATCTGGAAGAGCGCCGTTTTTCGCAATGATTACTGTTTGACGTTTGAGAGTCCGCCTTGGAAACTGTTTCCCTTCATTCAATTAGGAAATTAATTTTTGAATTTTTCTTTTCCCCTTCCAATTCCGAAAAATATATATAGCAGAATCCTTCTTCATTTACAACTTTTACCCTCTCTGATTCCTTGAATTCCGGCGAAAACAACGAAAGGGCAATCGGATAAATCAAAGCTTTCATCTCCGTCTGTAATCCCTCTTCTCTCGAGCTAATTAAGGTATTCCTCTTTTCCTTCAATATTAGGGTTTTAATTTCTGTAATTTATCCAATTCCGCCATGGTTAGGACCTTTAGCACTGAACCTGGAGCTTGGTATGGATACTGTAATGTCAACCGTAGGGTTTATAAACACTTAAATGGAGAGTGGAGAGAGATGACTATGGAGGAATGCACTTCAATTTTGACCCGATGGGGCTTGCGTTTTACTGAATTGACCTTGCCTGTGGGAGAGAACTTAGGTATCTTAGAAATGAATGACCCAAGAGTTGTGTCCTTTCACCTCTTCCATGAGCTTCTTGACCATCTATCTGTGTTTTATGTCCAGGATTCCGATAAACCCTCTTTTCTTAGGAACAGGATTAGCTTTCCGGGGGAATCTAGGTCGCCCCTTAGTTTGTCTACTAGATCCCACGAAACCGTGTATAGAACTGATTCCCCTGTTTCCCCTTATTCTTGTACAGATATGGAGACTCAAGGTGAAGCTAATGCCTCGACCTCATCAAGCCCACGCATAGTCGATGCCTTCGAGACTTCGGTGGTGCCGGGCAGGAATGAAAGGGGATATGTGCCCCAAGGGCCACTTAGAGGAAAGCAAAATTTTCCCTCCAGAATGTCTATGATACACGACTTCTGTGAGGTGGATAGGGAGGAATTTGATGTTACTCTCTACAGCAAGAAGGATTTCTTCGACCAGTTTGGTCGCACTTACAAGACAGATCCTACTAGAGTCGCCTTCTATTATGGTCAATTTGTGGCCGGCCTGAGATTGCCCTTGGACCCATTCATTAATGAATTTTTAGAGTGTGCCAACGCCTTACCTCTCCAGCTGGGTGCCAACACGTGTAGAGTCTTAGTGTGCTTCGCAATGGTGTGTCGCTTCTTAGGGTACGAGCCCTGTATGAGAGTGTTTAGGGAGTTTTTTGGCGTTAAATTTGATAAGTCTCAGGGTATAAGCACCCCCTCAAAACCAAATTCTCCCAAGCTATTTATCAATTTGCCCAGTAAAGTCAGTGGTTGGAACTCTCACGTGGCAGTAGTGGAGAGTAGGCTGGGATGGGAGTTCCCTTTACCCAATGAGGACACCAAAGTGATGAAGGACGAGGAGCAATGGGAACCTTACTGGCATGCGGATTTGCGCAAGAAGCTAGCAGAGCTGGTTGCTCATAGACCCAACAGTTGGGAGGTTTTAGGGACCACAAAGAATAATTATATTCAAGCTGGTATGATGCTAGGAGATGATGACGTTGTACCATTGGTTCCCATAGTCAGGTGTTTAAGGTATCCGGATTGGGTGACCCATGCTCTGGCTAGGTTTGAGAAAAAGTGTTCACTCTGCCAGAAGACCCCTGAGTATTGCAAGGCTAATGGGGAGCATGTTGGTGGTAAGGACTTTACTCGCCTCTCCTTTACACATGTGAAATTTTTATGATTGTGCTCCCACTTGCTTGGCCTTTGTGTTTGGCTTTCTGCCCGTATCTTATTGATCCCTGTGTAGAGCTTGTAGCATGTGTATGTGTAGCCTCTGTATAGAATTTTTTAGCTCATATTCATGTTGTTCGTATGTAGAACTAGTAGCTCGTACATAGAACTACCTTTATATGTCGAGCTAATACTTTATCCTCCTTGTTTCATGCAGTCTTAACTCCTGCCCAGGAAGCCAACATGGGAAGAGCTATTGACGTGAGGAGGAGTAAGAGGAGCCATGGTGCTGCCAATGATAGGGAGAATCGAGAGACAGAAGGAGCTAAGCGTAATGAGCTTCTGAAGCTGGTTGATCAGGATACCTCCAAATTTATTCCTGCAGAGGAGAACTTGGAAGAGCTGGAGGAGGAACATGTTGATGGAGGTGGTATTCAAGGCTCGAGGAAGGCCGGTGCTGGCAGTCGAGGGACTGAGCTGAATGTGGAGCCAGTCAAAGAGGTTGATAGGGTGAGAACCAGAGCCCACTCTAAATCCAAGTCCAAAGCTGCCTCCAAGGCAAAATCTCATGTCATTGTTGTGGATGAGGAAGATGAAGAAGATGATGATGCTCCCCTGAGCAAGAAGATAAAGATTGGGCAATCTAAGGCCAGCTCGGCATCTGATCAGGTCGACGCCCATGAGCCCGTGGAGACCGAGATAAGGGGCCCCCAGCCTTCTCCTGCCCGGGTTTCTTATGCCGAGTTGATTCAGACTCGCGTTGACGAGCTGAGTGATGTAGTTCCTTTGACGAGGATCAACTGCTTGGCCAGGGAGTACCCTGAGTTGGAGTATGGGCAGGCGGTGGTCAAGAAGGGAGCTGACCAAGATTTGATTAGGGAGTTCACCAACAAACCCTTAACTCCAGAAGCATGCCGAGCTAGGGTCGGGCTAGTTTCCTCCGAGGTAACTCTTGCAATTTTTTGAATTGTTGTATTTATTCCTCTTGCCTTTCTACTGTCTTTACTTTACTTCTGCTCTATCTAACCTTTTGCCTTTACTCGTCATTTCAGTCTCTTGCCATGATTGACATGGCTACCACTTATTGGAAGGCTGCGGAGGAGCAGGAGAAGCTAGCCAAGGCAATGTTGAGCTGGAAGAATGAAGAGTTGCAGAAGCTGGAGGAGGACCGAGCTAAGCTGAAGGAGGAGCTTGATAAACTGAAGGAGGATCACTCAGACCTGGACAACTCTTATGATTCCTTGAAGTTGGTCAAGGATAATGAGGTGAAGCTCAAGGAGGAAGCTTGGAAGAGTTTGGGGGAGGCTAACACTGAGCTCGCCACTCTGAAGGAGGAGAAGAAAAAGATTGCAGCGGACCTCGACCTGGCGACCCAACAATTGGAGGAGGTGCCAGTCACCTTAGCCAAGAAACAAGAAGAATTAGATGTTGTTCGAGCTTAATGGGGGGTGGATCTGGCTGCTGCTGTGAAGGTCGCTAAAGAGGAGGCTGTTAAAGCCTACAAAGACAGTGACGAGCTCCACAAACATATTACCAATCAAGCAAGTTCGTTCTGGGATGTTGGTCGAGCTCACATGGCTCGACGTATTGTAGTGGATCCTGCATTTGACATCTCCATTGAACAACTTGCCCAATGGGCTGCGAAAGATCCTTACAATACGGCAGCTCGCCCGGGCCACAGTTTGGTGCCTTATAATGCCAATGATTTAGAGAATATTGCCAATGATGACGCGGCTGCAGAGGCTAAAATTTGGAATCCTCCTCCATTTGAACCTGCTAACTTTGATACAATTTTGGCTGAGCTCGAGGAGCCTGATGAGCCGGCTTTCGAGGGTGAGACCCCCCAGTATACTATATCAGATTCAAGGAAGATTGTATATCCTGATCATCATGAGGATGTCTTGGGCGAGCCAGCTGTTGCAAGCGATCAGGTTGGTGTCGACCCAGCTTCTGCCAGTGGTCAAGTAGAAGGAAATCCTTAAGTTTGAACTTTAAACTCATTGGTTGTGTAAGCAAACAAGCTCCAAACACTTTTTATTTTTTGCTTTCTTGAATGCTTGAATGCCTTGGCCCAGCTTTTGGGAGGCATAACATTTCGTAACCTTTTTGGTTTACTTTTAAGTCTTGGCCCGTTTTGGGAGACTTAATTTTATTTAATCGTAGCTGACTTTCCTTCAGTGTATGTTATATGCTTTTGAATTTTACACATAGGTGTCGAGCTAGATGTGATAGGGAAAATGAGTTACCCTAAGTCTAGAATCGACCTGATATTTGATGACTCAGCCGTCCTCAGACTTGTATAACTTTTTGCAAACGAGATTGACTAAGAATCGAACCTGTTCAAACTATTAAAGCTGACCAAGGGTCGAGCTTATTAGAACGAAGTCGACCCTAGGTCGGACTTGTTTTAAGGAGTAAAGCTGATTGAGAATTGAGCTAATTAGAACAGACTGACTAAGAGTCGAGTTTGTTAGAACGAAGTCGACTAAGAGTCGGACTTATTTAAATGAACGAAGCTGATTAGGAATCGAGAAGCTGACTAAGAGTCGAGCTTGTTAAAGGAACGAAGCTGATTAAGAATCGAGCTTGTTGAAGTTAGTGTAACACAATGTTTGGTCGAACAAAACTGCGATTTTTATTGAAGTAGGGAAACGTTTACATCAATGGAAAGCTAGAACTATGACAAATTTCAATCTTGGGAACTGCATTAACCTTGAACTGAGCTAAGGACTTGAACTAGAAGTAGTACTTGATAAGGTGAGTAGCATGCCATGGTGTAAGTGCTCCAATTTGAGTTGTTAGCATTTTAGTTAGAAAATTAACGAAAGTCTTAACATTCCTAACATTTCTAACAATTCCTAACATTTCTAACCAAGCAAGGGTAAATTAGGGATTACTATTTAAAGATAAACCAAGAAAAGAATCTCAAAAAAGCAAAAGAATTGTAAAATCCCGAAATGGAAGTTGATCAAATGACCATTGCTTGTTTGACAAAAATATTCTTCCTGTCCAAAGCCTGGAGCAGCATTTAATGAACCGGGCACGCTTACAATCGGATCCGCGCGGACGAGATTGATTTCCCAGAATGCCTATAAATTGAACCCTTCAGTCACAGAAAAAAAGAAGCAACAACACATTTTATAACTGCACCTTGGCGAAAAATAGGGAGAAAACAGTGGGAAATCACTTGAATTGCCACCATTTTCTCTTGAATCTTTCCCAAATCTCACTCACTCAAAACATTCTCAAATCACTCTCATACATACCCAAGCCCAAGCTTAAATCACCCCTTAGGGGGAGGATTAGAGAGAAAACATAGAGGACTTAAGTGTTATCTACTTGTTTTCTCTTTGACCAACTCTAATCTCAAACCCTAAACACATTCAAGCCTTGAATCCATTTAAACACAAAACACAAATAAGATAGGTATAACCTCCTTCTCCTTACCCTAAAATTCTCTCATCCATGCATGCATTTTCAAACTCCAAAATGTAGTTTGTTCATCTTCTTGCCCTAGATCCAAGAGGATCACCATGGAAGTTCATCTCCATGGATGATCCTCTACAAGGATCAACATTACTTTCAAAGTGTTTCTACTTACTTGCAAACATGTTTTCAAAACCCTAAAAATCATTTTCATACATCAAATCTTTCTTTCAAAGAATAAAATTCCCCTTTCCAAGCAAATGAAATGCTTAAAGTCCTAAAGTACCCCAAGGATAGCTTGATATAGTAGATCACCACTAAAATGTTTAGTGATCACTAATCAAAGCTTAGGGAAATGGGGACAAGCATGGATGCCAAACCCCCTTTAAATCATGTTTTTCTTCAAGAGAAAGTTGCTGTCCAGTAGCCTTTCTCTAAGACCTCTTTCCATGGTCTAATTTTTTGGACACAGAAGAACTTGGAATTTGGTGTTGACTACAAAACACTTTTTGTAGAAAACATCCAGATCTTTCCAGAAATATTTTTACTTTATTTTTACGTGAGTAAAACTCCCTTTTTCAAATTATCTTTTAAAGGTCAGTTCCTCAGTCTCTGGAAATCCAGATTTCATATCTGAGATTTCCAGAAGGTTTTGGTCCTTCAAATCATCTCCAAATGGGAAAGTTCTTTTACATAAACCTTATTTAAGGTGTTTTGAACAACTTTCATTCTCGGACTTTCCCCAGATTTTGAAGTTTTAAAGCCCTTAAACCTATTTTAAAATCAAATGTCCACTGTCTTTTTCATTCTGGCAGAAATGGTTTTCAACTTCAAAAAATATTTTGAGTACCAAAACTCAACCAAAAAATCACACCAAAAATCATGGGACTTGTTGAAAGTCTAATAAAGAGTTCTCAATTTTTAGTTTCCTCAGTTTCAACTTATTTTGGCCAAAGGAACACACACACACACACAAATGGTTTTTAAGCTTGGAAGACTCGTTTTACGAGGCATTCCGGGTGAACACTAACGTTCTTCCCGGCGTGTAACGTGACCTCCGAACCCAAATCTCTCATCTCGGGCATTTTTCAAAGTTTTGGCCCTTAAAACAAAAATGGCGTGGCGACTCCGTGTTTTTTTCGATTGATTTTCAAAGAAAAGAAAAACAACCAATCTTTCGGGAAAATGGACCTACAATCGTTACAGTGGCGACTCCGCTGGGGACTAAATAAGCTTTATCTTAAAAAAAATGATATTTCGTATATTGGTGGAAACCATTAAACTTCCCATTAACGCCTCCTAACACGAGTCGGGGATAAATTGTGGTTTAACAATCCCACGTACCGGTATCATTGTTTTAAAAAAAAAGGAAAAGCTTTTGAGGGTCAAGCTTCCGTCCCGGCATTTGAAATCATTTGTTGTGTGTGTGTGTTGATTTTGCACATTTTGTGTTGTTTTGATCACCTCGGAAAAGTCAAAATTTTGACTATCGGACCCGTCTCTTTGAATTTTGAATTATGTGCTTATGTGTTCATTTGCTTTCAAAAAAAAAAAATTCAAAAAAAAAAAGATTTTCAAAAAAAAAAGATTTTCAAAAAAAAAAAAAGATTTATCAAAAAGAAAATTTTCAAAAAAAAAATCATGCATCAT
The DNA here is from genome assembly GCA_022495995.1 of Adenophora triphylla var. japonica. Taxonomy (NCBI): domain Eukaryota; kingdom Viridiplantae; phylum Streptophyta; class Magnoliopsida; order Asterales; family Campanulaceae; genus Adenophora; species Adenophora triphylla. Next base: position 135,020 of record JAFEMH010004516.1, on the reverse strand, counting down.
ACTTTTTAAGACACATGAAAAATTTCTATTTTACTCAGAAAAAGAAGATAGACTGCTTGCACACTACGCGCACGTGACCTTACACTGCACACTACGTCCCTAACCCGGGGAAATCCCTGTAGCGGCCCGTTTGGTCTTATTACGCCTCTCGGTGCAAGAACGGAACTACCCAAACATCCCATGGAGCCTCGTGTCGACCATGCACTTGTCCGTGACACACTTTGTCCGAGACCCGATTGGTTTTTAGTCTGGTCTGTGTCATGCCATGTCTGTGTATAGACCTTTCCTTTTAAGCCTTAGTCGGCCTACCAAGTTAATATCTTTCGAGATCCTAATCAGTCGAAGTTCTGTCGGTTTTTCGTCACGGACTTTGACTAGATATTGACTGGCGCCTTGACTTTGACTCTGACTAGCACAAATTATACATTGACTCCCAGCATGACACTGAGTCATCAAGAATTAACGATTATTCCATGCCTAATTACGGCCTAATTGACGACAAGTCAAGATCAATTGTTGACATTTATCAGTCCGAATCATGCCGACCTTTTGTCGAGCCCTCGGACATGATCTTGACTTTGACGTCAGCTTTGTCCGTAATTTACATCGAATGCTCGTTAAGACTCGATTACCCGCCAGACTTTTAGGATCGTTTTTCTTTCGGTCGGTGGGACCCGCTTGCCCTATAGGACCCTCGCCCGGGGCTGTCCACCCTGGGAAGTCGAAATACAGGTGGAATACGAGGGGCTTATAGACGTAGTGACGGGGCCCACTGATCCAGGATCCAGAGTAGTTTGCGAAAAAAAAAAGAGCAATCTTTTCCAACCGATTAGGTTAATAAAACATGTTTTAAGTAAACAAGAACAAATGACTGCATGTTGCATGAGCCCAAAGCCCAAACACCTACCCTCCTTCATTCCCAAAAAAAAAATCTGAACCCTCGTGTCTTTCCCCCCGCAGCTCCGCACAAAGCTTGGTTTCGGGCACCGGGTCACCATTTGATCAGTTAGGAAGAGTCAAGCGCATCGTCAGCTTCACCGATTGTTCCGACTCCGGGTTTCAGAATGTCTGCATCAGCCGGTAATGATGGGGACAACGTCACTCCGCCTCCCGGGACCCCTCGGGCGAGCAGCGGTGGAATCGGTTGGTAGACGAGATGAGGCGCAACTAGAAGCACAAATTGAATAGCCTTGTGGAGGCTATTAAGAGCCACGGTTTGGCCGCCAGCCTCAATCCCAATGGCACTTTTACCGTAAAGAAGAAAGAAAGCCCTCCTCCCACTCTCAGCCGTCCTGGATATGTCAAGATACCACCACAAGATTCCTATGTCTCCACCGCCGGGACTCCTGCCCGTCGATTTACAGGGCAACTAGCCCCCAAACAGCAATTCAAGGGGCCACCATTCCAACAGCAGTCAGGGACGAAACAGTTCGGCATGCCGTCAGGTGTCCCCTCTCAGAGTGATACCGGTCCCGCAGAAATCAGTAAGGGGAACGGAGATTGGGAAAAAACAGAGGAAATATGGTTAGCCATCAGGGCTCTCGAGGAACGCCAGAATAAACAGAAGGCCTGGATCGAGGAGGCCACATGTCATTTCGGAACATTGTCAATCCCCCAACTGACTGGGGCTCCCTTGAAGGACAAATATGTGCCTGTTCCCCCGGCTCTTAATACCTTTCATTACCCGGCGGAGTCCAACCATTTGCTTCCCGATGAGCCCAACAGCAGATCTCCCCGGACCAGTTCAACTCAAAGTCATTCCAGCACCGCTCAACCCGAGGTCCCAAATCCACCACCAGCCGTAGAGCACATTTGGTGGGATATCTGTGACTGCCCCGACTGCCTTGAAAGGGACTATCAGGATTGGATACACGAGGACCGTCCTCCTAAGAAGAAGAAAATTTCCTCCCAGCAAAAATTGAAAGAGAGGTTCGAGGCCGGTGATACCAGTGTGGGTACGCTCGGGGAGCCATCTGGGGGATTTGATTACTATGTACTCTACTCCAGCCAGTCTTCCCCAAAGCAAACAGGAGTAAAAAAGCCGAAAAGCCTTGCCAACGGTAGAGTTGAGACCTTCGGACACCAGAATACTGTAGATCTGGGTAATTTTACTGCCAATCAGAAGTCTAACCCACCGCGGGGTCAGTCAAGATTCAGTTTGTCCAGCTCCCGAGCGCATACCGACAAAGAAAGACCAACGCCAGTTTGGCGCTCGCACTCAATCAATATGCTGAATGGGGACGGCAACCGCCACAAACGGCTTCAACATAACCCAGGGGCTTCAGCAAAGGTTCTGCCTCGCAAGAAAAAGGCACGAAGTGACTGGCTTGATGACTCTCTTTCTCCAGACAAGGACCAAATCTATGATCCCCGACTATATGGTAGCATGATCACCTTCTGCGATGAAGATCTGCCAAGAGATGTCTCCAAACACAATGAAGCCTTGTACATCACTATTCGGCTCAACACCGTATCACTCCCTGGGGTATTGGTGGATAATGGATCGGCCGTTAACGTCCTTCCCCTCAGCATGATGCGGGCCCTACGCATCAATGAAAGGCACATGATCCCATCTACCCGGTCAATCAAGGCCTACGATGGCACGTCTCGTCCCATCTTGGGGAAGGTAGTTCTGGAACTCTGGTTCGAAACCCAAATGGTGCCAGCAAAATTCCATGTAATGGACATCCCATCCGAATTCACAGCTCTGTTGGGGCGCCCTTGGTTACACCACATGAAAGCCATAGCCTCCACTCTCCATCAATGCGTCAAGTTCATTAACCGGCAGGGGGACCTTGAAGTCATTAGGGGTGACAGTTTCCTCATAGGGAACGAAGCCGAGACCGTCGCCAAGCATGCCCGTAGCCAGACACCGGGGCTACCTCCTCCGAATCGACCAAGGGACTATCGGGGCAAGTCTCATCAGAATCCCCCAGAATCCGGTGATGCCAACTATGTCAACGAACTCAAGCGGGCAGACCCTGAAGCAGTTCGATTCATCAAGTTCAATTGCCATTTCCAACATTTGGAGGCAGAATGGAAAGAAACACTGAATACCGCCATGATACGAGCACACAAACCTCCAGTCTCCAATCAGAGATTTGTCAGCATTCTTCAAACCCGTTCTCTGGCCTCTCCAAGCGAAGAGATTTTCATGATAAAAGTCTACAAGTACCGGCAGACTCGACTCGAATGTATGAACATCATATGGGACGTCCTCCTCGAAGAACTACCCGCTAAGCCTTTCCGCTCGAGCATGGGACTTGAGATTTTTCCAGCAGCACACCATGACGCAATACGTCCTTACATTTGGATTGAGCGGTCAGACTGTGACGAGTTAGAATTCTCCAGAATTGAGGATGCGGCAGATCCACAAGAAGATCCCTACATTCATATGCTCGGTTTTCAGGTGCCGGACACGATTGATTCTGGTTCAGACGAAGAGATGATAGCAATGATTGAGGAAGGAGAACAGAAACAAGATAACCCCCGATTCATGAGGCCACTGACAGCGATGCCATTAAGGAATTGGGAAACTCTCTCAGGCCCGTCCGCGACCAAAGATGAAATGATCACCAAGCTTGGATTGGTCCCCCGTCCTTTTGTGTCAACCTTTGTAAAGTCCTCCGAGTCTCTCATTGTTGAGTTTGAGTCTCTCGAGTCATCGGAGGGCCTTACGCCTGAAGACTACGAAATTGTAGCCAATGCTGTATTTCCCTTCGTTCTTAATGAAATGATGGACCTTTCTGAGTATCCCCTGATTGCCGCTTTAACTAATGATAAATTAACTAATAACTTAAAAATAGTTAATAATGATTCACTAGATAAAGAAGCAGACACATTAAACGAACAATATATCAAAGAAATCTTTAAGCAGGTTGTTCGGAAAGAGGAAAATCGAGCCCAAGCTGCCGAAGAGATTTTGACAAGTGTGAATCTGGGAACTGCGGAAGAGCCTAAAGAGACGCAGATTGGTAGTTTCTTCGAAGGGACTGAAAGGGACGCTCTGATTGAGCTTCTAAGAGAATTCTTGGATGTATTCGCATGGTCCTATAAAGATATGCCAGGCCTCGATCCTTCCATAGTTGAACACCGAATACCGCACGACCCAGAAGTCAAGCCCGTGAAGCAGAAACTAAGAAGAATTAATCCCGAATGGTCCCTACAAGTGAAGGACGAGATAGAAAAGATGCATCAGAGCATTGAATATCCTACATGGCTTTCCAACATAGTAACGGTAACCAAGGCCAACGGAAAGATCCGATGTTGCGTAGATTTCAGAGACTTGAACAAAGCTAGTCCAGAAGATGACTTCCCCCTGCCAAACATCGACATTCTGGTAGATTCCACGGCCAACCATGAAGTTAAATCCTTCGTCGACGGTTTTGCCGGTTACAACAAAATCAAAATAGCAGAAGAAGATCAAGCCAAGACAGCCTTCACAACCCCTTGGGGTACGTACTGCTACACGGTCATGCCGTTCGGACTAAAGAATGCTGGGGCTACGTACCAGAGGGCAGCTACAGCTTTGTTCCATGACATGATCCACAAAGAAATTGAGGTCGATGTGGACGACATGATAATACACTCCAGAGGATCGGATGGCGGCACTTTGTTGATTTGAGAAAATTCTTCGGCCGCCTCGAGACCACGACATGAGGCCGAATCCGGCCAAGTGCACCTTCGGTGTAAGACGAGGCAAGGTGCTAGGATATATGGTGACGGAACGGGGAATTGAAGTAGACCCCCAGAAAATCAAGGCCATAGTTGAAATGAAGCCACCCCGGACACTGACAGAAGTAAAATCCTTCATGGGAAGACTGCAATACATAAGCCGCTTTGTAAATCAGCTGACCTCGATCTGCGAGCCGATCTTCAAGTTGATGAAGAAAAATGCCTACACAGAATGGACTCCAGAATGCCAGCTCGCCTTTGAACAGATCAAGGCGTACCTTGTGAATCCCCCGATTCTTTGCCCACCACATCAGCAAAAGCCACTATTGCTATGCCTAACTGTCACGGACACGGCAATTGGGGCTATGTTAGCTCAAGAAAAGAAAGATTCCAAGATCGAAAACGCCATCTATTTCGTGAGCAGAAAGCTTCAAGGGAGCGAACTCAATTACTCTGCTTGTGAAAAGACTTGCGCGGGCACAGTGCAGGTAGTGGGAAAGCTGAAACACTACATGCAGTCTCACCTGATACATCTCGTCTCAAAGATAGACCCCATCAAATATTTGTTCGACAAGCCTTCCATCTCCATGAGGTTGGCAAAATGGTCGTTCTTTTTGGCTGAATACGACAACACTTATGTATCAAGGAAATCCGTAAAAGGGCGTATAATGGCAGAACATTTGGCCGATTTCCCAAGTGATGAGTCAGAGGACTGAACCTCAATTCCACGATGATGGAATCTTTGATCTAGAAGGAGAAAATCGGCGGCAACTCTTCTTCGACGGGCGTCAAACAAAAGGGGAACGGAATAGGAATGCTTACAGTCGATCCCTGCTTGATGAACACACTCCCATAGCTTGGTGAGGTTGAACTTTGAGGTCACCAGCAACGGCTCTTGAATATGAAGCTTGCATATTTGGGTTGGAGGCCGCCCTTGAAAGAAATATCAAAGAGTTGGAAGTGTACGGTGATTACGCCCTCATCATCAACCGGGTCTCCAATAAGTGGAAGACCGTAGACCCGGGTCTACGAAATATCACACCTATATGGAAGAGCTAGTGACTCAATTCAAGGAAATCGGCTTCCATTACACGCCGAGAGATTGCAACGATGAATCGCGAGATGCCACTGGCAACACTAGCCTCCCTTGTCGAAATACACGAGGGAAAGTCTGTCAAACCATTCGAGTTGGGAGAAGAGAAAACCCCGCTTATTGCTTTGAAATCGAAGCGGAAGCCGAAGCCGGACAATGATCCACAGTACACCCGGATCTATCGGTACTTGAAGAACGGCGAGGCCTCTTTCAAAAATGAAGATGGGGAATATAAAGAAGGAATCAAGGCAAAAAACCTTTCGGCCACAGAGCGGCTTGCCTCCCACTATGTTCTTTTGGGAAATATCTTGTACAAGAAGCGTTACAAGGCCCCCTCTGCGATGTATCGGCAAACAAGAGGCTACGGAACTCATGAAAGAAATACATGGTGGTACTGCGGCCCCCACATGAATGCTCGAGCCCTAATGCAAATCATGCGAGAATGGGGTATACGGATCTCCATGGAATTGGCTGTATCCGGTTCGTCGGAAAACTGCGACAAATGCCGGCGGTACTCAAATCTAAATCATTTGCCTCCTCACGAGTTATCTTGCATGACAACCCCTTGGCCTTTCGTCACTTGGGGAATTGATGTCATAGGCAAAATCACACCATCGAGCGGCAACGGCCACGAGTTCGTCTGGTAGCAGATGGATTATTTCACCAAATGGGGTGAAGCAAAATCCTACAAAGTCCTCAACTCAAAGAAAGTAGCCCTCTTCATCAAAGAAAACATCATATGCGGATACGGGTTGCCGGTGAAATCATCTCAGATAATGGATCCCACTTTGAAGGGGAATGCGACAGGCTGCTAGCAGAATTCAGAATAACCCGTCACAAGTCATCTACCTATAGGCCCCAAACCAACGGAGCCGTCGAAGCAGCAAACAAGACTCTGGAAAACATCATTCGGAAAAATGGTGTGAGGTCGAGAGATTGGCCGAGAAGCTACACCTAGCACTGCGGGGCTACGGGACATCGGTCAGAACGGCAACGGGGAGACACCGTTTGCTCTCACCTACGGGATGGAAGCCGTGCTCCCGGTCGAGTTAGAAATCCCCTCACTCAGGTGTCTTTGTTGGAAAGCCAGATCAACGAGGTCGAATGGCTCCAAAGTCGCCATGATGAATTGGCTCTACTAGATGAACGCCGATTGAAGGCCATGGAACACATCCGAGCCTACCAAGGGAGAATGGTCAGGGCTTTCAACAAGAAAGTGAAACATCGGGAGATTAGGGAAGGTGATCTCGTTTTGAAAGAAGCCCCGGTCCGTATCAACCGCTTGGCAAATGGGAGCACATGCAGGTCGGGCCATATGTTGTCAGAAAATCTTCTCCGGAGGAGCCATGCAACTTGCAGACCTCGACGGAAATCCTTTTGTACACCCAGTGAATGGTGACAAGCTGCGCAGATACTACGCGTAAAACACTGAGTCAAAAAAAAAAAACAACAAAAAAAATATATAAAAAAAAGTGCTAAAAGAGTAATACCAAACTAGGTTGAAAACCCGAAAATGGCGGCCTAGGTAAAAAACAGGGTTGCACAAAAAAAAAAAAAAAATATATATATATATATATATATATATATATATATATATATATATATATAAAAGTGCTAAAAGAGTAATACCCAACTAGGTTGAAAACCCGAAAAGGGCGGCCTAGGTAAAAACGGGTTGCACAAAAAAAAAAAAAACAAAACCGGGTCGAACTACGAAGACTGAGCCCTTTGTCCGAAGGAACGTAGGCGGCGGAAACGGTTCGGTCTAAAATACAAATAAAAGACATACATTGATCGAGACCATGAAAGCGTCTCGAAAAACTCTAAAGCAATTCACATATTCATTACGGTTAAAAGCTTTTTGATGAGTCTAAGCTCGGTTCATTCCTACAGCGGCAACTTTGCTAAAAGAAAACTAAGATACATAATCAAACTAATGTATGCGCTACAACAAGAAAGGGATACTCGGAAACCTCAAGGTCACTCCAAGCCACCCGTACTGGCATCCCCTCTCTTCTTCCCCCTTCGGGTCTTCTTCCTCTGAACAGGAAAAATGTTGGTCTTCCTCCTACCAAGCTCCGGTGTAGGAACAGGATCTATCAAACTAGCCTCTGTCAGGGCCTTAGTAGCCCTAGCGTCATCTCTCATCTCCTGTAGCCGAGCTGGTAACGTAGGAGTCCTCCTCTCCTGTCTCTTGACATAAGCCTCATAGTCGGTCACGACATCTCCGCTCCTATCATGAGTATTGGCCCTCGCCTCGGCCCTCCTCCTCTCCGAAACTGTCAGGTCCTCCGCACCCACAATGGCCTCACGCCGTCTCAAAATAGCCATCTGAGTCTCCCCCAAATGCCTCTCCTACCAATCCAGGTACCAAGTGGTCAGAAACACGGGTCTCGGACGCTGAGGATAACCAGGAGGAAAGACGTCATACCTCCATACTCGGGAAAGAAATGGAAACAGAAGGATCATCCATAGAAGCGAAGCCACCACCCTAGTGGCTATATCATCAAAGTCCTCGAAAGGAACTGCTCCAAGCCAAACTTGTCTCGAGAACCAGCCGGAATGTAAAAGGCTGGGTGAGAAAGCCCAGAAGCATAACCACGTGAGACCCGTCTGAAGTACTCTCCGAGTCTCCACCCGCCAATGAGGCACCGACCATCGATATCTTGATCCGGCGACCAGCCATCCAATGCTCCCACGAGCCACGATCATCAAAATCCACAGTAACCCCTCTCTGGCAAATGTCCAAGGCTTGATCATATCCGAAGTTTCTCGAAGAACCCCGGGCGCTCCATCGGCCACGGGGTCAAGAGAAATGGGCTGCCACCGTGCATATACCGCCTCCGTAGCTTGACTGTCGAGAGCATGAAAAGTCTCTCCCAAGATCAAAGGCGCAACATCTCGGCCCAAGCGACGGTGAACAACCACATCCGGCGAGCCCGATGACAAATCCCCGAAAAGAGTAGACCATAAACAAGGTCCCAAACATGCGAGGGCAAAAGCATCCCAATAGGCATCATCAATCAAGCCTAAGCCCCTAAATCTATCGGGAAGACCAGAAATATCAAAATGATCGGGACTACGAATCATACCTTGCGCTTCCTCAGGGAAAGATGAAGAAGGTTACACAACCTATCAACAAAAGAAGCCCCTCGGGCAAAGGAACCCCAATCTCTTCCACCTCAGGGCCACCAAGTAAAGCCCGAAATTCTTCAACGGTCGGGACCACTTCATTGTAAGAAAGGCAAAAGACATGCCTTCTAGTATCCCAAAATGAAGAAGAAGCTCTCAAGAGGTCATAGTGGGAACCAATTCTTTGAGAGACCACAAGCACTTTACCTTGTACCTCTCTTGAAAAATGACCTCCTCTCGTGCATAATCTCCCTACACCACTCCTTGAACTTTTCAAAGAACAACATTTGCTTTTCTTTGGGCAATTTTGGGGAAAATTTGGACATTTCCATGGCTTTTTGGCTTTCCTCTCGAATTTCCGGTGATTTTGAGCTGGAGAAGACGAAGTTTCAATGGCATTTATGGACCAAACCGGATCCAACCACCGAAATAAATGAACCTGTCGGATGTCGAACCCATCCGCGCGGACGGAATTGTCGCCCGAAAAAAATCTGCGGCGGCTCAAGCTGCTGCACAACGGAGGAATATTTTCATCAGTTTGCTCGAACCTTGTGCAAAACACTGCCCAAACGGTTCATATACCAAACACTCACACCCTTGCCAAAAAACCGGGGCTCATGCAACAGTGCATTCATACAACATTGCATTCATGATAGATAAAATAAAATAAAATCCTAAATTATTACATTCCAAAAAAAAAAGAGTGTGCATAAAAAAAAAAATTGCGTATACGTCAAAAAAAAATAGGTACGAGTCTCGAAATCGGTCTCGGAAGATCGTCGGTCGAGAATCCTCGGTGGTGGCGCTTTCCCCGATCCCTCTTGCGGCTCGGGCCCGCCTCCTCGGTAGCCACGAATATCTCGGGCTCAGAATCATCCTCGTCTCAGGAGGAAGGCTCGTCTGGACCAACCGGCACACCACGATACGGCAAGCCAAGATCCGCAAAGAAGTCGTATCCGAGCAGCAGCGTCGGATTCCGGACGTGCGAAGAAGACCCACCGTGATGCCGGACATGTCCTGTCCATACGGATCCCCGAGAATGACGTGGTCAGAAGGCAACACCACCTTTGGGATCTATGAGAGGAGAAAGAGGAGTCTCGGAAGAAGGCTCGGAAGGAATAGGGGAAGTCTCCGCTCGACGGGCGCCGGCTGTGCTCGTCTCCTCACCACTGAGAAGACCCACAAATAACCATATTCTTGATAAACCTCTTGGCCCCGATCACTGATTCGTCGGCTTCTCCACCACCTTGGCCGGGAGCTGCACGGAAACAAAAGCGTCGAGAGATAATTAAGGCGAAAAATGATGACGGGAAAGAAAGGAAAAGACAGAAGCAAAAAAAAAAAAAGAGGAAAAGGAGAGGCCATACCTTCATATCAGGACGAGGCCGGAAAGCTCGTGGAACCCGATCAGGGACAGGGATCTCTACTCTCAGCCTGACCCCGTCTGGACATACGAAAAGCTCGATCGAGGGTACCGCACAATCCCAATCCCTCTCTCTCGAGAACTGAGGCATCCTCGGCCTCCAAGACAAATCGCGAGTACTCCTCGATCGCCACGAACCTCGAGTGGTGCGGCCACCTCGATAATCATCCCAGGTCTCCGAGTTCTCACTCGGATGCATCATGTCGGCGGAGGCTCCAGGAGCCATCGCGAGTGCACCCACGCCATGTTGGCGCGTCACTCTCTCCCGGATAATACACGTCGCGAGTCGAGCCTCTCAAGATCCTCCGCTCCACGGTCCATCTCTCGGCACCCTTGGTGCTCCACATCGAAGCGGTCCCGGGGGTAAAATATGATCCCCTCATCTGTCTCGGCCCTCGTCAAAGGCGGGCAATCCGAGTACTTGAGGGTCGTGCGCCCCTAGAACCTTTCTTCTCGGGCATACTTGGACCAAGAAAGCATGGCCGGATACGCCCGATGTACTCCAGTGCCGCCACATCGTGACGTGAAAAAACTCGAGCCCATACCTACGAAAAGTAAAGATCAAATCAATTAAGTGCGAAAAAGAATACGTGCTTAAAGAAAAGAGGAAAGCAAAAAGAAAGCTTGTACCTCGGAGGGAACTCGAAGCACGTCAAAGAGGCGACGGCCTTAGGCTATATCGATCGAGCAAAATATAGCTCGCCGACCACCTCTCCCCAAGATACCTCTCCGGCCATCCCCACGTCCTCCGGGGACCTCGGCAAAGCAAAAACAGCCGTCCCCTCGGCATGTCCAAAAGCGTGCTCGAAAAAGCAAACCATAAAAGGCCCTAGCAATGCGCTCGGCGCCTATCCTCTCATCCCGGCCTCGTAGCTCCCGATACTCTCCACGATCTTCCCGTGGACCACGGCGTACTCCATCCCCATCCCCTTTTTGGGAATAGGGAAAATCCTAGAAGGGCCTGCAAATCCAGGATCACCTGTAGCCGTCTCTCCACTCAATGCTCCGTCCTTTAAAGGACGGGCATGTCGCGGCGTAGTCGGAAGGTGTGGCCGTGGCCTCGCCCCAGAAGAAATGGAATGTGTGGGTCACATCCCACCATTGTTGTGCCAAAGCAAAGATCAGGCCCTTACTCTTGGGGAACTTGACCAACCCCCTCAAGCACTCGATGAACTCGTACAATCCAGTCTCAATGACGATCTGTCTAGGACTCATCATCGCTCCTCTGCCCAAAACCGGAAGCCGGTCCCACAAGTAAATCACAGACTCCACCGATCCCCGAGTCTTCATCTTATTCAGCTGCTCCGTCACGAAACTGTTTCCGCCCTGCAATTAAAAAAAAAGGGAAAACAAAAATGTCAAGAAAAAAAAAATTTCTGCATTTGGCATTTGCATTCAAAAAGCATACACATGCATCATAAACATGAAGTTTTGCAGAAAATCGGGCAGCATAACGGCATACAACGAACCTAGCCCCATTTTTCTCGCACAAAAGAGTTTTTCAGCAAATACCATTCATTCATTCATACATGAAGAAAGCATGTCAATAATATCGAGTCAACGGAAACAAAAATCCGTCCCACTTTTCAAAAAAAAATCCTATGCATACATACATTCATATCATTCATCATCCCATTGCAAAAAAAAAAAATCCTACTTTTACAAAAACAAGAGGCATACATTCATGTCATTTCATTGCAACAAAAAAAAAAGGGGGTCCGTCCCGGATTCGGGCGAATTTTTATCATCTCATATTTCAAAAATGGCAAAATGCCCATTCTTTTCAAACACAATGCATACACTCATGCAAATCTCAATTTCAAATGTCAAGAACATCATTTTCAAATTTCAAATCACAATTTTCGAATTTTCAATTACAAATTTCGAATTTAAAAAAAAAATGGCGAAAATGCCAATTCTTTTTCCAAACAAAATGCATATTTGGGTCACCCATATACTCATTACAACATGCAAATCATCAAAGCCAAGATTCAACACCAAGAACATCAATTTTCGAAAAATAAAAAAAAATCACCAAAAATCAATTTCAAACAAAAATCAACAAAGGAAGTGAAGAGATTCGAAGTATACCGTTCGGGGGCTCGGATCAGTGGCCCAATGTTGCCACGCATCGGGGTATGGCTCCTCCGCAATCGATTGCGAAAGTGTGTAATGCCTCCTCATCCTTACGAGTTCTAATAGCCTTTCCGTGACCGGGCCGCGTCCTTGACCTTGAATAGCGACTCCCCCGTGTTCCATTGCTTGAAAAATCAAAGAAAATGGAAGAATTTTGAAGCTTTTTGGATCAAAAATGGTGTAGTTCTCGGTTTTTTCTCTTTCTCTCTCGTAAATGCAGAAAAACTGGAAAAAGGTGAGGAAGAAGAAGGAAGGGCGGTGGCCCTCATTTAAACCTGTCAGGGATACATTCCCCTTCGCGCGGACAGAACTGAGGTGGCAAAAAGACCATTTTGCCCTTTAAAATTTCGAGACTCTGCAGCTTAGTCCCAAACTTAACAGAGTTAACCAAAGTTAACCAAAGTTAACCCCCACCCTTTCAAAGGAACCCTCACGGCAGTCAAACGTAAGTCCGATTTCCCCGAGAAAGATAACGGAATCCCGTTTCTTTCATCAATTTCATCAACGGCAGTCAAACGTAAGTCCGATTTCTTCGAGAAAGATAACGGAATCCCATTTCTTTCATCAAAATCATCAACGGCAGTCAAACGTAAGTCCGATTTCTCCGAGAAAGATAACGGAATCCCGTTTCTTTCATCAAAATCAGCAACAGCAGTCAAACGTAAGTCCGATTTCTCCGAGAAAATTAACGGAATCCTGTTTCTTTCATCAATTTCATCAACGGCAGTCAAACGTAAGTTCGATTTCTCCGAAAAAGATAACGGAATCCCGTTTCTTTCATCAAAATCATCAACGGCAGTCAAACGTAAGTCCGATTTCTCCGAAAAAGATAACGAAATCCCGTTTCTTTCATCAATTTCATCAACGGCAGTCAAACGTAAGTCCGATTTCTCCGAGAAAGATAACGGAATCCCGTTTCTTTCATCAATTTCATCAACGGCAGTCAAACGTAAGTCCAATTTTTCCAAGAAAGATAACGGAATCCCGTTTCTTTCATCATTATCATCAACGGCAGTCAAACGTAAGTCCGATTTCTCCGAGAAAGATAACGGAATCCCGTTTCTTTCATCAATTTCATCAACGGCAGTCAAACGTAAGTCCGATTTCTCCGAAAGATAACGGAATCCCGTTTCTTTCATCAATTTCCTCAACGGCAGTCAAACGTAAGTCCGATTTCTCCGAGAAAGATAACGGAATCCCGTTTCTTTCATCAATTTCATCAACGGCAGTCAAACCTAAGTCCGATTTCTCCGAGAAAGATAACGGAATCCCATTTCTTTCATCAATTTCACCAACGGCAGTCAAACGTAAGTCCGATTTCTCCGAGAAAGATAACGGAATCCCGTTTCTTTCATCAAAATCATCAACGGCAGTCAAACGTAAGTCCGATTTCTCCGAGAAAGATAACGGAATCCCGATTCTTTCATCAATTTCATCAACGGCAGTCAAACGTAAGTCCGATTTCTTCGAGAAAGATAACGGAATCCCGTTTCTTTCATCAAAATTATCAACGGCAGTCAAACGTATGTCCGATTTCTCCGAGAAAGATAACGGAATCCCGTTTCTTTCATCAACGGCCGTAAAACGTAAGCCCGTCTTCCCCAGCAAAGGCTAACAAAATCCCCAGCGAAGTTGACGGAATCCCGTTTCTTTCCTCATTATCACCAACGGCCGTAAAACGTAAGCCCGATTTTTCCCAATGAAAGCCAACGAAATTCCGAGCAGCTTTCAAACTACGACTGGCTTGATTCCTCTTAAGGATACGTAGGTAGCCTATCATTAGGTCCAGCCACTCGACCAGCACGATCATCCTTTCCCTCGGCAGCAGACGAATGAAGTCCACCATAGGGAAAAAATTTTAAATCAAGGTCTGAGGCACCTAAAACGCCATCTTCAAGGCACCTTAAACGCCATCATCATCCAGGTCCGAGGCACCTAAAACGCCATCATCAAGTTTTGAGGCACCTAAAATGCCCTCATCACCAGATTGACGCCTCAAAATAGTCACTCCAGGGTCGACATCGAAAGACCCAAACTACGACTGGCTTGATTCCCACTAGGGATACGTAGGTAGCCTATCGTTAGGTTCAGCCATCAGACCAAAATGGTCATTCCTATCCCCAGCAGAGCGGATATACAATCTCAGCCATCAGACCGAAAATGGTCGTTCCTATCCCCAGCAGAGCGGATGTACAACCCTAGCCACCAGACCAAAATGGTCATCTCTTATCCCTAGCAGAGTTTCTCTCAGCAATCGACTGCAGAACTCGCTCACCAGGTTGACGCCTCAAAATAGTCATTCCAGGGTCAAAGACCCGAACTACGGCCGGCTTGATTCCCATTCGGGATACGTAGGTAGCCTATCGCCAGGTTCAGCCACTCGATCACTTGATCATCCTGCCAAATATGGAGCCTTACTCTTATCGACGACCCCGCTTCCTTCGAAAGCGCCGTCGCCGAGGGGCTACTGTAAGTGCTCCAATTTGAGTTATTAGCATTTTCGTTAGAAAATTAACGAAAGTCTTAACATTCCTAACATTTCTAACAATTCCTAACAGTTCTAACCAAGCAAGGGTAAATTAGGGATTACTATTTAAAGATAAACCAAGAAAAGAATCTCAAAAAAGCAAAAGAATTGTAAAATCCTGAAATGGAAGCTGCAGTCAACAGCCAGTTGCTTGTTTGACAAAAATATTCTTCCTGTCCAAAGCCTAGAGCAGCATTTAATGAACCAGGCACGCTTACAATCGGATCCGCGCGGACGAGATTGATTTCCCAGAATGCCTATAAATTGAACCCTTCAGTCACAGAAAAAAAGAAGCAACAACACATTTTATAACTGCACCTTGGCGAAAAATAGGGAGAAAACAGTGGGAATTCACTTGAATTGCCACCATTTTCTCTTGAATCTTTCCCAAATCCCACTCACTCAAAACATTCTCAAATCACTCTCATACATACCCAAGCCCAAGCTTAAATCACCCCTTAGGAGGAGGATTAGAGAGAAAACATAGAGGACTTAAGTGTTATCTACTTGTTTTCTCTTTGACCAACTCTAATCTCAAACCCTAAACACATTCAAGCCTTGAATCCATTCAAACACAGAACACAAAGAATATAGGTATAACCTCCTTCTCCTTACCCTAAAATTCTCTCATCCATGCATGCATTTTCAAACTCCAAAATGTAGTTTGTTCATCTTCTTGCCCTAGATCCAAGAGGATCACCATGGAAGTTCATCTCCATGGATGATCCTCTACAAGGATCAACATTACTTTCAAAGTGTTTCTACTTACTTGCAAACATGTTTTCAAAACCCTAAAAATCATTTTCATACATCAAATCTTTCTTTCAAAGGATAAAATTCCCCTTTCCAAGCAAATGAAATGCTTAAAGTCCTAATGTACCCCAAGGATAGCTTGATATAGTAGATCACCACTAAAATGTTTAGTGATCACTAATCAAAGCTTAGGGAAATGGGGACAAGCATGGATGCCAAACCCCCTTTAAATCATGTTTTTCTTCAAGAGAAAGTTGCTGTCCAGTAGCCTTTCTCTAAGACCTCTGTCCATGGTCTAATTTTTTGGACACAGAAGAACTTGGAATTTGGTGTTTACTACAAAACACTTTTTGTAGCCAACATCCAGATATTTACATACATATTTTTACTTTATTTTTTGCGTGAGTAAAACTCCCTTTTTCAAATTATCTTTTAAAGGTCAGTTCCTCAGTCTCTGGAAATACAGATTTCATATCTGATATTTCCAGAAGGTTTTGGTCCACCAAATCATCTACAAATGGTAAAGTTCTTTTACAGAAACCTTATTTAAGGTGTTTTGAACAACTTTCATTCTCGGACTTTCCCCAGATTTTGAATTTTTAAAGCCCTTAAACCTATTTTAAAATCAAATGTCCACTGCCTTTTTCATTCTGGCAGAAATGGTTTTCAACTTCAAAAAATCTTTTGAGTACCAAAACTCAACCCAAAAATCACACCAAAAATCATGGAACTTGTTTAAAGTCTAATAAATAGTTCTCAATTTTTAGTTTCCTCAGTTTCAACTTATTTTGGCCAAAGGAACACACACACACACACACAAATGATTTTTAAGCTTGGAAGACTCGTTTTACGAGGCATTCCGGGTGAACACTAACGTTCTTCCCGGCGTGTAACGTGACCTCCGAACCCAAATCTCTCATCTCGGGCATTTTTCAAAGTTTTGGCCCTTAAAACAAAAATGGCGTGGCGACTCCGTGTTTTTTTCGATTGATTTTCAAAGAATAGAAAAACAACCAATCTTTCGGGAAAATGGACCTACAATCGTTACACATGGATGCTTCAACTCTTCACCATCTGGGTGAGCTATCATGTAGGTCCCTTCTTTGATGACTCGAGTAACGATGTAGGGACCTTCCCATTTAGGAGATAGCTTATTCTGTTGGGTTCTCCTTCCTGTTGCTTCAATCTTTCTCAACACATGATCTCCTACTTGGAATGATCTTGTCTTCACCTTCTTGTCGTGGTAACTTTTAGTCCGCTGTTTGTAGTTGACCATCCGAAGGTAAGCCGTATCTCGCTTCTCGTCGATCAGATCCAGGTCGATCAATCTGTTGGTGTCGTTCTGCTCTTGGTCGAAGAAAGTTACTCTAGCAGTGGGAAATTGCAGCTCAGCAGGTGCCATGGCCTCTGATCCATATGTTAGAGCAAATGGGGTTTCCCCCGTGGGCCCCCGAGTGGTTGTGCGAACTGCCTAAAGAGCAAGGGGGAGTTCGTCCAACCAGTTGCTGCGTCGACCTACCAAGCCCGTCTTAAGTGAGGAGAGTACGAGCTTGTTTGCTGCTTCAGCTTGCCCATTTCCTTGAGGATAGGCTACAGATGACTGTCAATGCTTGATTCTCACTCTATTCATTTCTTCCTCAAATTCTCTAGAGAACTGTAAACCATTATCTGATACTATAGCTCGAGGAATTCCAAACCGACACCAGATGAAGTCATGTATGAAATTGATGGCATTTTCCTCTGTGATGCGAGCTAATGGCTTTGCTTCAACCCACTTGGTGAAATAGTCAATGGCAACGATCACATACTTGCAATTTCCCCTGACGGGAGGGAAGGGTCCAATCAAGTCGACACCTCACATGTCAAATGGCCAAGCAGCGATCACAGGAGTCTGCTCCGTTGTAGGCATGTGAGGTAAGTTGGCAAACCTTTGACATTGATCACATTGCTGCACGAAGTCATGAGTGTCTGCTCTCATGTGCGGCCAGTAATACCCCAAGTGTGATGTACCCGATTTTTTGAAATCAAACGGAGTCGCCACGCCATTTTTGTTTTAAGGGCCAAAACTTTGAAAAATGCCCGAGATTAGAGATTTGGGTTCGGAGGTCATGTTACACGCCGGGAAGGACGTTAGTGTGCACCCGGAATGCCTCGTAAAACGAGTCTTCCAAGCTGAAAATCATTTGTGTGTGTGTGTGTGTGTGTGTGTTTTGGCCAAAATAAGTTGAAACTCAGAAAAGTAAAAATTGGGAATTCTTTATTAGACTTTGGTCAGATCCCATGATTTTTTATGTGATTTTTGGGTAGAGTTTTGGTGCTCAAAAGATTTTTGGAAGTTGAAGAACACTTCTGCCAGAATGAAAAAGGCAGTGGACTCTTGATTTTGAAATGGATTTAAGGGCTTCAAAAATTCATAATCTGAGAAAACTCAGAGAATGAAAGTTGTTCCAAACACCTCAAATAAGATTTCTGTGAAATAATTTTTCATTTTGGAGGAGATTTGAGGACTCAAAACCTTCTGGAAATCTCAGATATGAGATCTGGACTCCCAGAAACTGGTGATCTGATCTTCAAAAGAAAATTTTAAAAATGGAGTTTTACTCACGCAAAAAATAAAGTAAAAATATTTATGGAAAGATCTGGATGTTGTCTACAAAAAGTGTTTTGTAGTCAACACCAAATTCCAAGTTTATCTGTGTCCAAAAATTAAGACAATGGACTGGGGTCTTGGAAAATTGCTACTGGACAGCAACTTCTCAAGAAAGGAAAAATGATTTTAAAGGGGGTTTTTGCATCCATGCTTGTCCCCATTTCCCTAGGTTTTGGTTAGTGATCACTTGACATTTTAGTGGTGAATCAACTATACCAAACCATCCTTGGGGTACATTAGGACTAAGCACTTCATTTGCTTGGGAAGGGGAATTTTATCCTTTGAAACCAAGATTTGGTGCTTGAAAATGGTTTTTTAGGGTTTTGAAAATGTGTTTTCTTTGCAAGAAAGTAAGAACACTTTGAAAATAATGTTTATCCTTGTAGAAGATCATCCATGGAGATGAACTTCCATGGTGATCTTCTTGAATCTAAGACAAGAAGATGAATGAACTACATTTTGTAGCTTGAAAATGCATGCATGGATGAGAGAATTTAGGGTAAGGAGAGGGAGGTTATACCTATCTTCCTTGTATTTTTGTGTTTGTGTTTGAACTTGAGAGTGAGTGGATTTGATTTGAGTGAGTGAAAGTTGGGAAGATTCAAGAGAAAAAGGTGACAATTCTAGGGAATTCTCACTGTTTTCTCAAGTATTTTCGCCAAATGCTGTGAGTTGTGTTGTTGTTCTCTCTTCTTTTTTGACTGGAGGGCTCAATTTATAGCTCTATGAAAAATGCAAAGGTATCCGCGCGGATGGGGTTGGTGGCGTGCACTGTTCATTAAATGCTGCTCCAGGCTTTGGACAGGAAGAATAATCTTTTGAAAATTCAAACTGGTTATGTTTTTCAACTTACCAGATTGGGTTTTTTTCAATTTCTTTTGCTTTTTTAGATTCTTTTGTAGGTTTAACCTTAAATAACAATGCCCACTTTGCCCTCACTTTGTTAGAAATGTTAGGAATGTTAGGAATTGTTAGAAAATGTTAGGAATGTTATAACTTTCGTTAATTTTCTAACGAAAATTCTAACAAGCTCAAATTGGAGCACTTACAGTAGCCCCTCGGCGACGGTGCTTTCAAAGGAAGCGGGGTCGTCGATAAGAGTAAGGCTCCATATTTGACAGGATGATCGAGTGATCGGGTGGCTGAACCTATTTAATAGGCTACCTACGTATCCTTGAGAGGAATCAAGCCGGCCGTAGTTCGGGTCTTTGATCCTGGAGATGATGGTGTTTTAGGTGCCTCGAACCTGATGAGCGAGTTCTCGGTTGGCCGGAGAGAAACTCGGGATAAGAGATGACCATTTTCGCCTGATAGCTATCCGCTCTGCTGGGGATAGGAATGACCCTTTTCGGCTCGATGGCTATCCGCTCGTGGGATAGGAATGACCATCTTCGGTCGATGGCTATCCGCTCGGCTGGGATGATTGCGATTTATCGCTTTCCTAGTGTTGTGTGTGATAGCGTCTTAGGTGCCTCGAACCTTGATGATGGCGTCTTCGGTGCCTCGGACCTTGGAGATGGCGTTTTAGGTGCCTCGAACCTTGGAGATGGCGTCTTAGGTGCCTCGAACCTTGATGATGATGGCGTCTTAGGTGCCTCGAACCTTAATGATGATGGTGTCTTAGGTGCCTCGAACCTTGATGATGGCGTCTTAGGTGCCTCGAACCTTGGTGATGGCGTCTTAGGTGCCTCAAACCTTGATGATGGCGTCTTAGGTGCCTTGAACCTTGATGATGGCGTTTTAGGTGCCTCAAACCTTGATGATGGCGTCTTAGGTGCCTCGAACCTTGATGATGATGGCGTCTTAGGTGCCTCGAACCTTAATGATGATGGCGTCTTAGGTGCCTCGAACCTTGATGATGGCGTCTTAGGTGCCTCGAACCTTGGTGATGGCGTCTTAGGTGCCTCAAACCTTGATGATGGCGTCTTAGGTGCCTTGAACCTTAATGATGGCGTTTTAGGTGCCTCAAACCTTGATGATGGCGTCTTAGGTGCCTCGAACCTTGATGATGATGGCGTCTTAGGTGCCTCGAACCTTAATGATGATGGCGTCTTAGGTGCCTCGAACCTTGATGATGGCGTCTTAGGTGCCTCGAACCTTGGTGATGGCGTCTTAGGTGCCTCAAACCTTGGTGATGGCGTCTTAGGTGCCTTGAACCTTGATGATGGAGTTTTAGGTGCCTTGGACCTTGATGATGGGTGATCTGGAGGTGACAACTTGTTTTGAAATGATTTCCTTCAATGTTCATATCCTTTCGTTGGGGACAGACTTCGAGGGGGATAGACAGTCTTTTGGTGGATTTCATTTGAAGGGATCGGTCTTACGTTTGCTACCGGAGGTGAAAGAGACGGAATTCCGTTGGCTTTTGTCAGGGATGAACCTAAGTTGAGGTTTAGTTTTATTGTATGAACCTAGATCAAGGTTGAGGGAGACTATTTGAGGGCATTCTCGCAGGGGAAGATTAGAGCTTACGATGATTATCGGGGAAAAGGGTGACCGTGTCGGTCAAGCGGCTGGACCTATGGTAGGCTACCTACGTATCCCGAGTGGGAATCAAGCCAATCGTAGTTCGAAATCGACTGGATAGTTAGGAACATGTTCAGGATCTTGGGTTTTTTGATAATTCGGAGGCTGTCACCTTAAGGAATTAAAGCTTACGTCGCTATTTGCGGAGATAGAGATAGCTAAAGCTATGGGTAATCATGCAACATTTGTGGCTGTATGCATATTTTTGAGATATGTTGAGGGACTAACGTACCTTTGCTGTGCTTACCTGCAGGAGAGCAAGTTGCGGGGGCTATGTGGTAGCTGATAGTTGAGAGTCTTGATGTATCTGATCGGGATGTTGAGACATTTAGGGGCGTGAGGTACCTCTGACCAATTGGCATTTGAGAACTTGGCGTCCCTGGCCTACTTGCCTTTGAGAACTTGATGTCTCTGATCGATTTGCATTTGAGAACTTGGTATCCCTGACCCATTTGCATTTGAGAACTTGGCGTCTCTGACCGAATTGTATTTGAGAACTTGGCGTCCCTGACCGATTTGCATTTGAGAACTTGGCGTCCCTGACCAAATTGTATTTGAGAACTTGGCGTCCCTGACCGATTTGCGTTTGAGAACTTGGAGTCTCGGACCGAATTGTATCTTGAGAACTTGGCGTCCCTGACCGAATTGTATTTGAGAACTTGGCGTCTCTGACCCATTTGCATTTGAGAACTTGGCGTCCCTGACCAATTTGTATTTTGAGAACTTGGCGTCCCTGACCGAATTGTATTTTAGAACTTGGCGTCTCTGACCCATTTGCATTTGAGAACTTGGCGTCCCTGACCAATTTTTATTTTGAGAACTTGGTGTCCCTGACCGATTTGCATTTGAGAGCTCGGCGTCTCTGACCGTATTGTATTTGAGAACTTGGCATCCCTGACCGATTTGCATTTGAGAGCTCGGCGTCTCTGACCGAACTGTATTTGAGAACTTGGCGTCTCTGACCGAACTGTATTTGAGAACTTGGCGTCTCTGACCGTACTGTATTTGAGAACTTGGCGTCTCTGACCGAACTGTATTTGAGAACTTGGCGTCTCTGACCGATTTGTAGACACTGGAGGTGATCTGCACATGTTTTGCCCGGAATCATCTCTTGCCAAAAAGGGGGATTTGATTTCTTGCAATTTTGTTGAAACCATTGATTTTGAGCTTTGGTAAATATCTCCCTTGTTGAGGGTAAGTCTCAATGGCGAAGGAAGATGGTCTTTCACGTTTGAATTCCTGCATTGGTTAGTAGAGAGGAAGATGCATATATGACATTCATGATGACAGATGCATGCATAGAACCAAAAATGATTGTGAGAGTATCACTGCGTATGTTCGCGAGATGATGCATTTACTTGCTTTCGAAGATGCACCTAGCCTAAACTTTTGGCAGGGAAATTATGATTTATGATCTTCAATCACTTAGGATTTTTCCTATTGATTCAAGTTTTGTGCATGCTACATGAGCCCTGGGGAGATTTTTGTGGGGATGCAGGTGGACTGTTTGGGACAAGCTTTGTGCAGGTGGGGTGATATCCTTTGGTCGCGGACTGAATTGCATGTCATTGATGAGGTCAATTTTGATCTTGGGGTGAAGTTGGATTTGAACCCCGGGTCTCGATTGAAATTTCTTTTCAGTTTCGAACATTTGAAGCTGATGCTGACAGGTTCTAGCATCAAAGTATGTTGATATGAATGAACCCTCTTTCGCTTGGGTTAGTTGTGACTTGACATGACTTGGCGAAATGCTGATATGAGGAGATTCCCAGTTTTCAACCTTTGATGATGCAGGGAGTTGCCATATATCAAGTTCTAAAGCTGAAACTCCAAGATAGTTGTTGAGGTGACTAGGCCTTTCTTCTGAAGATGGGTATGACTTGATAAAGCCCCATTCCGTGGAAAAGACATGGAGAAAGCCACAGACGCTTTCTGATTTGATGAAGCCCCAGGTTCGACAAAACGTTACTACAGGGGTCCAAATAAAGGTTTGACCGTAAACCGACATACCGATGAAGTATCCAGCCGATCGATCAACGTGAGAGACCTCGAGGTGAAGTTGATGTGACCCCAGACTCGTTGCAGCATTACGTCATGGAGTGAGAAACCCATCTTTGATAACAACTATGCAACTAGAATCCTCCCTTCGAAGGGCGTCTTTCATATGGGAACTGTTAGCCATAGTGGCACTTGGCTTGTTCATGGCTTCGATCATATTCACCCTATGGTTTTTCTTAGGGAATGGATTGATGACTGTGTTGGGCCCTCGGGGTATCCTTTTCGATCGCTTCTCACACCGCCCTTTTTCAGGAGCATACTAGTGGGGAGCACGAGTTTAGTTGTGTCCAAAGGGACACCGGGATCCATGGGCTGATGGTTGTCTGGTCAAACCTTCCTTCACAAATCCCTGAAAGACGTCGCTCAAAGGCACTCCGAAATCTTCAAGCTTAAAGCTTCGCGACTTAGGCACATCACCTTTCCTTGGCACGAAAGGAGTGACATTTTTGCAATCCTGTCCTGAATAGGGCTGGGCAGGAGTCGTGTCGGAGGTGGAAAAAGCCCGGTATCTGTAAGCAGGTGCAACAACTTGCTGCTGATTGTAAGTCCTCTCAAACTTAGCCCCGGAATTGACCATTGCCCGCAGATCCGGATAGGGGAAATTGCTAAGGGAGGCTCTCAGATGTGGTTTCAGGCATGACTGAAAGATGCCCAGTTGTTCCTCTTCAGAAGGAGGGGTTGCCATTTCGCTAAGCTTCGGGTTCCAATGCTCATAAAAATCCCCGATGTTCTCATCGGACGCCGCACCGTTGTCCGCAAGTCAACTCTTTATACTTTTCTCGTGAAGGCACTTGTAATCCGGTCCCATGTAGCCCCGACCTCGGGTTTTAAGCGGAAGAACCACTTCAAAGCACTAGATTTCAAAGAGAGGCTGAAATAGTCCGCCAACTGCTGATTGGCGCACCCTTTGGCCTTCATTGCCAAGGTATACGTGTCCAGATGGGTTTCCGGGCATGCAGTCCCATCAAAGATGTCCAGATTTAGGCATCACGAATTTGTGGGGCAGGGGAACAATGGAGTCCGGGTCCGTGGGCCGGAAGGCGTACTTCTTAGCGGTCCAATTCAAAGCAATCTCGCACTTTCAATTCCTTATGCTGTTCCATGAACCAAAACCAGATGAGGGTCCGGTGGTGTAACCAGAGTGTTCAAGCCGACGACTGAGCTAGAGAGAGGAGCTACCACCGGCGGCAGACTGGTGGAGGGAACGGTCGATCCGGGGATGTAGGTGAAAACCTGTCCTTGGCCCGAATTACCCTGGGGAGTGTGAGTAGGAGCCTGGTCAAAGGGATAGAACCCAGTGGCTTGCTGTTAACTTCCAATTGGCAAAGAGGGTGGTGGTAGACCTGATGTAGGGTAGCTTGGATTTCCTGAGCGAGGCCCATAAGTAGGCTTAAGTGCGGGCTGCTATCCCTGGTTGTTGAATTGCATGGCTGCCTGTGGCGAGGGTGTATAACCCGGGGGGTACTGCGGTCCTGGTGATTCTGATGAAACCGGGATGGAGGCTTGGTAACCCATCGAAGCCTGAGTGAGAAATGGATTTGTGAAATCTGTGTGAGGAGCAGCTGAACTAGCATCATTTTGTTTTCCGGGACCAAACTGTGGTGGCATCCCAAACTGTTGTTGCGGCACTCTAAACTGTTGTTGTGAAGGTTCGGCTTGATCGTTTCTGAACTGAGACGGGATCCCAATTTGCTGTGGCATTCCAAGGTACCCCCAACCATGAGACGACATTCCGTACTGATTTTGTTCCTACTGAGGAACTGCGAACTGATTCGTCCTGTCAGGCTGCATGGATCCAGTGGTCTGTAGTTGAGGAGCTGGCTGACCCAAAGATCGAGGAGATGGTACCATAGGAGGCTGGTGGTGGCATCCTGGAGTAGCCTGGGCAACCGAGAGTGGGATTGGGGGTTTGCTGTCCCGTTGAGGCGGTCATGAAGGGATCTTGTGAGACTTGTGCGGTGCCGGGGACTGGCTGTCTTGAACTGGGTTGCTGTCGAGGCATTCCAAACTGCTGGGGCTGAGAAGTTCAAACTGATCTATAGTTGACCGCCGTCCCAAACCCAACTGAGAAGTCATACCAAGCTGATGTAACTGAGAAGCCCCTGCTGAGGCATACCAAACTGCTGCGACATACCGAGCTGACCCCAACTGTATTGAGGCACACCATACTGGCCCAAATCGGGCTGAAATCAATTTGTTTCCCCAAACGACTGTCCCAGACTGAACTGTGAATGTATACCAGACCGAGGCTGAAAGGATGACTGATTCACAGGTTGAGAAGAGTGTGGCCCGGTGGAGGTTCCATGTAAGGAAGGTGGTGGCATTTGGCGGTAGTCTGTCTGGCCGGGATAGGGATGGGGATCCTCTTCCTCTTCTATCGTGAAAGTCCCATCGGGGTTGAGGGCAATCGCCAAACCAAAATTCCTGACACCTTCCAAAATTGATCATCAACACCTCATCCTGATTGGCCCAAGGGATTTTAATATTAGCCATGATGAATCCCTGGTTCTGATTAAAATTCCGTTCTCGACCTTGGACATTAAAGAACTGTACTTGACAAACCCATGACCAACATGGGGATCAAATCTCACTTTGCTTGGCGAGGCCTTGGTCTGAAGAGATGTGTTTGCGAAGTCTTGATTTTGAAGAAGCGACTTGGTAGAGCCTTTGTCTCATGATTGTGAATCTGACACAAACCTGGTAAGCATTGCAGACTGATACTGAGATGAGTCTAAACAAAGACCCAGCCCATCTTGTAGCAAAAGCGAAGAACCGGCGTGACCAGAGAAGCCCCACTCTAAACAAATGGCTTGACGAAAGTCCTCCTCAAAGAGTACAAAGGCAGCCTCTAATGCAAATTGAATTGTCATGTAGCAAAAGAGGCAACCCATCCTTCTATATTTACTTTATTATTTTCTTTAGTCAATTAGTCAACCGGAAGAAAATGTAAAAGAAAGACAATTTAGGAATGTATACCTGCAGGGGCATATTTTTTCGAAAAGTGGGGATGAATCCCCGATTTGTATTATTTGATGGCCTCATTTGATGAAGGCACAAAATAACTTGCTTTGGGCTTGACTCTTTTGAGAGAGCATAAGTTTAGAAAGGTTTGTAAAAGTGTATGGAAGCCCCTGCTGACAGAAAATTAGTGTTTAGCTCTATTTTTCCTATAATGTAGAAAAAGAAGACTTGTCGAGACATCTGAAAACATGTTTTATTCAAAATGATCACAAGATTGCTTAAAACCCTTTATTAATGTTCGGGTTACTCAAACCCCTAATCTCGATATGAACAAACATTTTGACTAATCATGAGGAGAAAGTCGACCAATACCAGGGGTAAAGTTGGCGAATTGTGAAGAAAGATTGTATATAGGAGAGGCCATTGATGAGACCGAATTTTCTTGGGATTTGGATGTGTTTATGACCGGACCATTTCTGGTTGCCTACGTTCCCTCCATTATGAAGAGCTCAGGTCGCCGTAGTTCGGGCTTGAACTGTGTTTGGCTTTGGAAAAGGGGTATGAATATTTGTGGTACTCTTGGTGAAAAGGTTCGGATAGGATGTTTGGATGATAAGGTACGGGCCTTGAGGTGATTCCTCGACAAGTCAGTTTGACAGGTATTTTGGCGATTCTCGTTGCTTCTTAATCGTCGTCCTTCATCGGGGAGAAAGATTTCGGATGCAGGCTTAAGGGCTTATGATATGTTTTTTGCCGTTGCTTTAATCAAGCTCCCTTGTTGTCGACAACTTTTGTTCTTCGGGCTTTAATTTTGCCCATATGTCAAGCCTTTGATCGGAGGTGCTGGGTCCTTGGCCTCATTTTTTTTTTTTTTGAAGCTTTTGTTTTTGCTCTTTTTTTTTTTTTGAAGCTTTTGCTTGAGCTCTTTTTTTTTTTGAAGCTTTTGCTTGAGTTCTTTCTTTTTTTGAAGCTTTTGCTTGAGCTCTTTTTTTTTGATGATGAAGGCAAGCCTCTGCTTGAACTTTCTTGATGCACGGGAGGCGGAGGCAAGCCCCCGGTTTTTTGTCGACATGGGGTCAATCTTCCGATGGTGAGTGACCTTTTGTTGTTCTTTGATGCTGCCGCCGTCGTTGCCTTGGTCAAGGTGATGATGGGGACATGTTTTGGAAAGTGTATGGCTTGATGGAGGCCCTTGTGAGGTAAGGAAAGTGTATAGGGAGGGCATTAGTTGACTTTCTCGCACCAATTAATTAAAATCTTAATCATTTCCAGAGATTATTTGTTGAGCAATGCGAGTGATCATTTAAAATAAAACCATTTCATTAAATGTAATGTAGGTGTGCAAATAATGTCTCAAGTCTAGCAAGAAAAGAAGAAGACTTTTTTTTTATATAAAATTTAAGATTAACTACAATGTCCAAGGAGGACTTGATTGAACGAAGAAAGAGTACTAGAACCTACGAAGGTTGACTAAAAGATTGTTTTAACATTTTAATTTAGTATGAGGATAGGTAGCCCCTAGTCTAGCTACTCTTCATTGTTGGACTGCCAGAACGCTTGAGCTTTCCCTTTTCTGTTAACTTCTGAACTCCATATCGCAGACCGAGGTAGTGATCAGTTATGTGCCCACGATACTGGTGGAAGTGGAGGGATTTGAGGCCATGGAGCAGCTGGAGCAAATACAAGTTGTTCTAAGAAATGGGTCGGAAAAGTCACGGGAACGAAACTTGATGACTGAGCATATTGAGAGAAGGAAGTGAATACTGGAGGATTTTGATGGTTATCTGGATTTGTTTGAGAGGGTTCAGCTATGCGCTGGTTGTTTTGAATGAGAGTGATAGAACCGACTTCAAACCTTTTTGTTCGAACCGCTTGTGAGATGCCAGGAGTTACTTGACTTGTACCATTCTGAGGAGGAATACCCGACTGCTGTTGAGGGGCGCTGAACTGACCCATCCCTGACTGCTGCCCTAGATCAAACTGTGATCGCAAAGCATTCCGCATCGTTGCTGGGAAGACCCAAAATAACCTTTACCAAACTGCAGAGGCATCCTAACTTGATGTGGCATTCCAAAGTCACCGAAAGGTTGACGTCGTTGTCTAGGGGGACCACTGTACACATAGCTCGTTTGCATTGGTCCACTAGGGCACTTGAGCTTGCCTTCTTTAATCAGCCCCTGAATTGCCTTTCTCAAAGCTATACAGTTGTCGGTTATATGACCGTGATACTGGTGGAAGGCACAATGCTTAGTGGTGTCCAAAGGGATTTTAGGATCCTTGGGCTGATAGTTTCTCATGGGTTCGAGGAGACCCTGCTTTAGCAAGCTATTTAAAACTTTGCTTAAGGGAACACCCAAATCCTCGGGATGGGGTTTCTCCTTTGGGGGAGAATAAACTCTTAGTGCTCTTTGATTCGAGATTTGGTCATTGACTTGGTCACCATTCTGAACAGGGTTTTCCGGTTTTGGTCCATTGGGGCGCTCAATCTTGCCCGCTTCGATCAACCCTTGAACCGCTCTCTTCAAGACGGTGCAGTCGTCGGTCGTGTGGCCATAATGATCATGGAAGGCGCAGTGCTTACTCATGTCGAGGGTGCATTTGAGCTCCTTGGATGGTAGTCCCTGAGAGGCTCCAAAAGGCCTTCCCTTACTAAGCCCTTGAAAATCAAGCCCATGGGCATCCCAAAATCATCAAAATGTTCTTGTTGTCTTAGAGGACCACCATTTCTTGGCTGCTTTTGGATGCCGTCGACTGTACACAATGCCTTCTTTCCTTTACTGGATGTTGGAGCCGTGTTGGAAGGGTAAGGTTTATAGCGATGGGACATGTTCCGACCCGTAGTGCTTCCCCGTGCACGAACCCTTTTGATGTAATCATCGATGTAATCGTCGAGATTTGACCTTTTGTAAAACTCATTCGTGTCAGATACACAAGATTGGTATGGTGAGATGGCCCGAGTCGAGCGATCGTCGATACTCTCGTTGCTAGGCTTTTCTTGTACCTCCTTAATTGGTTCCACCAATAATCCATTGGACGAGTCAATAGGAACACTAGATCGCACGACACCGCCACAAGATTGGCATCAGTAAATGAAACCACAGTAGGAAGTACTCTGGTGGGAGGGATGACAGTCTGAGCATTAAAAGCGCGACCGTAACCCTCCTCATAAGGCCTTGCAGTTGCCGAGGATGAGGATATATGGCTCGTAATGGTTGGATACCAGGGAGCAGTGAGTGCGGATCCAAAAGGCCGCCGAAGACATGAGGTTTGAGGCATCGTAATGCAGGACCGAACGTGTCTTGACCACACCGAGGAACGTGACTACAAGGGTAATGTGCATACCGTACTTGATGAGCAGGAGCAGCTTGCGTAATGCCGGGTGGAGAATTTGATGAGGAGGATTTGACCTTGTCGGACTTCCCAACCGGAGGGGCGAGGTAGAGCTTGGAGGATGTTGTGAATACGGTAAACCTGATGAAGTGGTGATAAGAGCCTGGTGGCCCATGTGATCTTGCAACATCATAGGGGAAAGTGTGCTTTGAGAATTGGAGGAAGCAAGCTGGCCCCCTCTGAACCATGGAGCCCGAGAAGCGAACCGTCCCCAAAATGGCTTGCGGAGCCATGTCAAACCGCTGGGCTTGAGAAGTCGTGAACCGACCCATTCCGAGATGATGACCCGAACCCGACCGATGTTGTGAAGTAGTAAACCGACCCTTCCAAGCCGCGGGGCGAAAGCCAACTGATTCAATCCTGGTGGTGAGATCTGAGAGGCACCGGGGGCAGGTTGACCTAGATCGGACTGTTGAGGAGTATCAATACAATGAGGCCGAGAGGCAGGCTGAGTGATAGGCTGGGGGATGCTTGGCCCATTAGTAGTTCCACACGAAAGGGAACAGGGCATTTGATGGTAGTTGGCATGCCCGGGAGGGTAATTAGTTCCAATCTTCGCATCAACCGTAAAGGTTCCATTAGGGTTGCGAACAATTGTTAGCCCCGGGTTACGATACCTTCCAATAACCGACCGATCCGAGCCTCTTGATGTTGTCTTATCTCGTTCCAACACCCGATTCCACCGCTCGGCATTTTGCGGATTTTCGGGGTGCGGAGTTGTACGTCCCCCACAGCTTCTCCTCCGAGTTGGCCATTACGAAACTTTGAGCTGGAGCAAAGGAGGAAACCAATGAAGTATCTCGACTCCGGAATGACCGAGCCGAACAAACGATGACCCGGGGCTTGATCCAAACTTTGCTTCTTGTGAAAGGCGCAAAAGGGTGTGGTTCGACTCGGAAAGCGAAACAGTTGGTGTTTGGGCTTAGTGGCTCATGCAACATGCGATTATTCGTTTAAATTTACTTAAAACATGTTTTATTAAACCTAATCGGTTGGAAAAGATTGCTCTTCTTTTTGCAAACTACTGGATCTCGGATCGGTGGGCCCCGTCACTACGTCTATAAGCCCCTCGTATTCCACCCGTACTTTCGACCTCCCGGGGTGGACAGCCCCGAGCGAGGGTCCTATAGGGCAAGCGGGTCCCACCGACCGAAAATGAAAACGATCCTAAAAGTCTGGCGGGTAATCGAGTCTTAACGAGCATTCGATGTAAATTACGGACAAAGCTGACGTCAAAGTCAAGATCATGTCCGAGGGCTCGACAAAAAGTCGGCATGATTTGGACTGATAAATGTCCACAATTGATCTTGACTTGTCGTCAATTAGGCCGTAATTAGGCATGGAATAATCATTAATCCTTGATGACTCAGTGTCATGCCGGGAGTCAGTGTATAATTTGTGCCGCCGAGTCAAAGTCAAGGCGCTGGGCCAATATCCGGTCAAAGTCCGTGACGGAAAACCGGCAGAACTTCGACTGATTAGGGTCCCCGGAAGATATTGACTTGGTATGCCGACAAAGGCTTGAAAGGAAAGGTCTATACACAGACAGGGCATGACACAGACCAAACTAAAAACCAACCGGGTCTCGGACAAAGTGTGTCACGGACAAGTGCATGGTCGACACGAGGCTCCATGGGATATTTGGGTAGTCCCGTGCTTGCACCGAGAGGCGTAATAAGATCAAACGGGCCGCGACAGAGATTTCCCTGTTAGGGACGTAGTGTGCAGTGTAAGGTCACGTGCGCGTAGTGTGCAAGCAGTCTATCTTCTTTTTCTGAGTAAAATAGAAATTTTTCATGTGTCTTGAAAAGTATGATGCATGATTTTTTTTTTGAAAATTTTCTCTTTGAAAAATCTTTTTTTTTTTGAAATAATTTTTTTTTTGAAATTTTTTTTTTGAAATTTAATGAACACATAAGCACATAAGCACAAAAATTCCAACAGTTAGGGACATGATTCCGACAGTCAAAATTTTGACTTTTTCCGAGGCGGCCAAAACAACACGAGAATGTGCAAAAAATCAACACACACAACAAATGATTTTTAATGCCGGGACGGAAGCTTGACCCTCAAAAGTTTTTCCTTTTTTTTTTTGAAAACAATGATACCGGTACGTGGGATTGTTAAACCACAATTTATCCCCGACTCATGTTAGGAGGCGATAACGGGAAGTTTAATGGTTTCCACCAATATACCAAATATCATTTTTTTTTTTTTTTAGAAAAAGCTTAGAAGTCCCCAGCGGAGTCGCCACTGTGATGTACCCGATTTTTTGAAATCAAACGGAGTCGCCACTGTATGTGTGTGTTTTGGCCAAAATAAGTTGAAACTCAGAAAAGTAAAAATTGGGAATTCTTTACTATACTTTGGTCAGATCCCATGATTTTTGATGTGATTTTTGGGTAGAGTTTTGGTGCTCAAAAGATTTTTGGAAGTTGAAGAACACTTCTGCTAGAATGAAAAAGACAGTGGACTCTTGATTTTGAAATGAATTTAAGGGCTTCAAAAATTCATAATCTGAGAAAACTCAGAGAATGAAAGTTGTTCCAAACACCTCAAATAAGATTTATGTGAAAGAATTTTTCATTTTGGAGGAGATTTTAGGACTCAAAACCTTCTGGAAATCTCAGATATGAGATCTGGACTCCCAGAAACTGGTGATCTGACCTTCAAAAGAAAATTTGAAAAGGGGAGTTTTACTCACGAAAGAAATAAAGTAAAAATATGTCTGGAAATCTCTGGATGTTTGCTACAAAAAGTGTTTTGTAGTCAACACCAAATTCCAAGTTTATCTGTGTCCAAAAATTAAGACAATGGACTGGGGTCTTGGAAAATTGCTACTGGACAGCAACTTCTCAAGAAAGGAAAAATGATTTTAAAGGGGGTTTTTGCATCCATGCTTGTCCCCATTTCCCTAGGTTTTGGTTAGTGATCACTTGACATTTTAGTGGTGAATCAACTATACCAAACCATCCTTGGGGTACATTAGGACTAAGCACTTCATTTGCTTGGGAAGGGGAATTTTATCCTTTGAAACCAAGATTTGGTGCTTGAAAATGGTTTTTTAGGGTTTTGAAAATGTGTTTTCTTTGCAAGAAAATAAGAACACTTTGAAAATAATGTTGATCCTTGTAGAAGATCATTCATGGAGATGAACTTCCATGGTGATCTTCTTGAATCTAAGACAAGAAGATGAATGAACTACATTTTGTAGCTTGAAAATGCATGCATGGATGAGAGAATTTAGGGTAAGGAGAGGGAGGTTATACCTATCTTCCTTGTGTTTTTGTGTTTGTGTTTGAACTTGAGAGTGAGTGGATTTGATTTGAGTGAGTGAAAGTTGGGAAGATTCAAGAGAAAAAGGTGACAATTCTAGGGAATTCTCACTGTTTTCTCAAGTATTTTCGCCAAATGCTGTGAGTTGTGTTGTTGTTCTCTATTCTTTTGTGACTGGAGGGCTCAATTTATAGCCCTCTGAAAAATGCAAAGGTATTCGCGCGAATGGGTTTGGTGGCGTGCACTGTTCATTAAATGTTGCTCCAGGCTTTGGACAGGAAGAATAATCTTTTGAAAATTCAAACTGGTTATGTTTTTCAACTTACCAGATTGGGTTTTTTTCAATTTCTTTTGCTTTTTTAGATTCTTTTGTAGGTTTAACCTTAAATAACAATGCCCACTTTGCCCTCACTTTGTTAGAAATGTTAGGAATGTTAGGAATTGTTAGAAAATGTTAGGAATGTTATAACTTTCGTTAATTTTCTAACGAAAATTATAACAAGCTCAAATTGGAGCACTTACACCAAGGTGATCAACTTGTCGGCTAGAGTCCTGGCTCCCGGGTGTCCACCACAGATTCCACTGTGCACCTCATGCATTAACTGAGTGATCTCTTGAGGGTGGATGCACTTCAATAATGGCCTAGTATATGATCTTCTGAACAGCATGCCTCCTTGGATGACATATCTCGAAGCTTTCTTTTTGACAGCCCGAGCCTTCTTCTCGTCCTCGGGGAGCTCGCCACTTTCCAAGTATGCCTTCATTTCTTCGATCCAACACTTGTTATAAGCCCAATTTCTAGAGGGGTCCTCAAGGCATTGGATTTTGATCCTTTCATATGTTGGGGTTTCAAGATAAGAGATGGGCTCTTCATGATGCTCGTCTGTAGTGGCTAGTTTAGAGAGCAAGTCGGCCAACACATTGTCTTTTCAACCAATCCTTTGGATTTCCCAAAACTCTAAGTCTTTTATCAGCTCCTTCACCAGGTCGTGGTACTTGACTAGGGTAGAGTTCAGCACCTCGTACTCTCCACGGACCTGGTTGACTATCAACTGTGAGTCACAATATGCCATGATTTTGGTCGCTCCAAAGCCCTTGGCATACTCTATGGCTGCTACCAGAGCTTCATACTCCGCCTGATTGTTGGATGCATCGAACTTGAACCTTAGTGACTCCTCATATACTGTTCCAGACTCTGGCTCGATCAGAACTATCCCAGCTCCACTGACACTCTTGGTTGCTGACCCATCCGAGTAGACTTTCCAACAATCGTCGGGTAGGATGGTGACGACTTGGGACTCTGGCTCTTTTTCTTTGGTTTTCTCTTTCTGAGCTCGCGCTTCACTATCTTCCTTGGTGAACGTCAGCTCGACCAAGAAGTCAGCTAGAGCTTGAGCCTTTAACGCCTTTCGAGGTCGATACTCGATGTCAAATTCCGTGAGGGCAATTGACCAATTGAGTAAGCGACCTGAACTTTCTGGCTTATGAAGAATTTTTCTTAGGGGGGCATTCGTGAGCACAACAATAGGGTAAGCCAAGAAATAAGCTCGCAGCTTCCTTGAAGCTACGACTAAAGCATATGCGACCTTTTCAGCATTGTAATATCTGCCCTCTACATTTGATAGGGCTTTGCTGGCGTAGTACACTGGTTTTTGATGACCTTCCTCCTCTCTAACCAAGACTGCTGCAACTGACTTGTCTCCCACAGACAGATACACGAACAAGGTGTCACCAGTAGTCGGGCTGCTCAATAGTGGAGGAGTAGCAAGGTACTCTTTGAGTTGTTGGAACGACGAATGACATTCGGCCGTCCATTCAAAGTTTTTCGTCCCCCTCAATGATTTGAAGAAGGGGAGAGACCTTTCAGCCGACTTGGCTATAAAATGACCTAGGGCTGCCACCCTGCCGTTAAGTCGCTGCATCTCCTTTATACTTCCAGGCTCCTTCATCTCGACTAGAGCCTTGATCTTCTCAGGGTTAGCGTCTATACCTCTTTGGGACACCATAAATCCATGAAACTTACCAGCTGCCACTCCAAATACGCATTTGCTTGAGTTGAGCTTCATGTCGTTTGCTCGCAAATTGGCGAACGTTTCCTTTAGGTTGACCACGTGACGTCCGACCTTAGTTTTGATGACCATATCGTCGACGTAGGCCTCCATGTTTCGGCCAATTTGTGAGGCAAAGACCTTGTTTACCATGCGTTGATAAGTTGCTCCTGCATTCTTCAATCCGAATGGCATCATGTTGTAGCAGTAGATGCCTCCAGCTGCTTGGAAAGATGTTTTCACAATGTCATCCTCATGCATCTTTATCTGATGATAGCCTGAATAGGCATCTAGGAAGCTAAGGGTTGAGTGGCCAGCAATGGAATCAACTAGCCAGTCAATTCTAGGCAGGGGGTAGCTGTCTTTTGGGCAGGCAAGGTTGAGATTAGTGAAGTCGATGCACATTCTCCATTTGCCATTTGACTTCTTCACCATGACCACATTAGCTAGCCAGGTTGTATGTGTGGCCTCCTTGATTATTCCTGCACTCAAAAGTTTTTCTACCTCAGTTTTTATGGCTTCCTCCTTGTCTTGAGCAAAGCTTCTCAACCTTTGGGGTTTGAGCCTTATGGTCGGGTTGACCTCAAGCCTGTGAACGGCGACCTCTTCCTTGATTCCCCTCATGTCTTCTACTCGCCATGCAAAGACATCATTACTTTCTTTCAGCAGCTCGACGATCTCTGCTCGCTCCTCGTCTGATAGCTGTTTTCCAATCTGAATCTTTTGCTCAGGGTAGGAAGGGTTTGTGATTATTGGTTCTAGCTCGTCCACAACCTCTAGCTCCGAACCATCTCTGAACTGCAAGGTCTCAATGATGATCTCTCTGACCCTCTGTCTTTCCTCGGCCCCTAGATATGGAGCTTCCTCCGCTATCATTTCATCCAGCTCATCTGCAACCTCGCTGGTAGTGGTAGTAGCCCCCGAGTTATTGTCGATCTGGAGGCATAGCTTGCCTATGGAGACTTGGTCGACCATAACTATATCTTGATCAACCATGGGGGTTTCAGAGTGACATGTCGACTCAACCATGACTTCGTCATGTGAGCGAAAGGTCGACTCTTCCACTATGGTGATTGTAGATAGTCGAGTAGTTTTGGTGACTGATTGAGACAATTTTAAGTACCCTTCTGCAGTCTCAATCTCTAGTTCCCTCTTCTTCCTTTCTCGAAGGACATGGTCGAGGTAAGCTCGAGATGTACCTTGAACACAACCGACTCCAGCTAGCGTGGGGAATTTAACTCGCTGATGGGGAATAGAGGCCACCATTCCAAGCGCGACCTGGCCAGGGATTCCAAGTATAGCAGCATAATCGCTATTCACATATATAACAATAAATTTTAACTTGGAAACGACTCTGTAGGGATGTTGGCCAAGGTCGACATCGAGCTCAATCTGTCCTTTGGCGTCAACCCGGTGATTGGTGAAGCCTTCCAATCTGCCATCATACCTTTCAAGTTGTTCATTGGAGAGGCCCATTTCCTGGAATGTCTTGTAGAACAGAATGTCTTTGCAGGCCCCCGTGTCGACTAAGAGTCTGCTCGTCGTACATCCGTCAATGAGTCCTGGGATGACGAGAACTTGCTCCCTAGCCGCCATATTAGTCGCCAGCTCGTGGGGGTAGAAGCTGATCACCTCATCCCTGACATCTCTCCTTGGGGGCACATGTGGGGCTTTATTGAGCTGAAAGATTTTATGTTTGATGGCTGTGTTGCTGGCTTGCTCTGTGATGACCCCCAAGTTCAATCTGGGTTGCCTTGGTCCCTGATGTCCACCTGCTGGCTGCTCGCCTCCACCAGCTTGAGGCCTTTTAACATAAGTGTTGAGCCTTCCCTGATCAACCATCCTCTGAATGATACGCTTCAAACTCATATAGTCCTCAGTAGTATGGCCTGTATCCTTATGGTAATCACAGTATTTGCTATTGTCCCTTCTGAACTTGTTGCCTGGGTTCATTGGGGCAGGTGGAGCCAGCTCGACTGCATTCATTATTTCTGTTCGACTCACTGTTAGGGGAGTGAAAGCTTCGGGCACTTTCTCTGTTGCCCTGGTCCTGTTCTTACCATTTTTGTTGTTTCCCCCATTTTTGGCTGAGTCTTTCTTATCATCAGCGACCTCAACCTTGGGGCCTTTCCCATTCTTCTTTTCTTTCCTCTCCTCGGCTAATGCCACATTATAAGCCTTCTCGAACAACTCCTGTCGAGTGGTGACTGTACGAACCGTCAGCTCATAATCCATGTCTGCCGAGGAAATGCCATTTCGGAAGCAATTGATCACCTCCCTGTCTGTGAGATCCTCCTCGATTTTGTTGACCATTTCTTTGAACTTGGTGTAGTAGCTCATTGAGCTTTCGTTTTTCCCTTGCACCAAGTTGTTTAGATCGGTGACAGTCATCTTTCGAGCTCCAGCAGTTGAGAAGCGATCTAGGAATTTTGTTCTCATGCTCATCCAGGTCGAGATGCTACCGACTGCTAAACCATTGAACCATGTCAGAGCTGCCCCTGTGAGTGTGCTTATGAGGGCTTTGCACATAGTGTCGTCCTCATTGGAGACAAAGCACATTGGGGCTTCCAGGTGTTGTATATGGCTCTTTGCATTGGTTGCCCCTGAGTACTTCTCTAGGAGGGGCAATCTAAAACCAGCAGGAGGTCGACTGTCAATCAAGTCCTTGGATAGGGGTCGAAAAGCAAAGTCAATTCGTTCGACCTTCCCAGTATCATTTTTCTTTTCTGCCTCCCATTGCTCAAACTTTCTCTTCCATTGCAGTCACTCCCTAGCATCAGGTATGTCTTCTCCTGCAGGGGAAATAGCATTCGACCTCTGACCTTCACTTCTGGGGGGAGTTACCTGCCTGCTTCTCCTATCTCTGTGAGAAGGTGCCCTTTCTGATCGAACTGGTGACCTGTGCCTGTCATCTCTTAGGGGCGACCTGCGCCTTTCATCCCTGGGTGGCGATCTGCGCCTATCATCTCTAGGTGGCGACCTGCGCCTTCCCTCTCCTATAGGCGGCCTGCGCCCATTCTTGTCCCTATGAGACTGCGACCTTTGTGTCCTGGCAGGCGAACCACGTCGGCTTCGGTTGGCCTCTAACTGCGTCCTCAAGTCTGATTGTGCCTGTTGTT
Organism: Adenophora triphylla var. japonica; assembly: GCA_022495995.1. Taxonomy (NCBI): domain Eukaryota; kingdom Viridiplantae; phylum Streptophyta; class Magnoliopsida; order Asterales; family Campanulaceae; genus Adenophora; species Adenophora triphylla. Next base: position 97,254 of record JAFEMH010004516.1, on the reverse strand, counting down.
CCCTGTTCCTAGTGAGACTAGCCCTTAGGTCGTCACTCGGAACATGAATAGGTGATTGAGGTCGTACCACCATCCTTTGATCAACGTTTTGTCCCACAGTTTCGTTTGGTCTAGTACTCCTAGCACGCTCCCTATTTGAAACTTTGGATGGAGCCACCCTCTCAGACCTTCTATCAGCCTGCTCAGCCTCCTCCATTGCTAACAGCTCAGCCAATATCTGAGCTCGTTCCATAAGCATTTCTTTCCTACTTAGTGGGTTGGATGAGGGACCTGCCCTATTTCCAGCATTCATCTGTCCAGTTGGCCGTTTGGGAGGAGGTGGAACTCCTTGCCCCTCCATGGGTCGTTTTTCTCTTCTCCCATCTGGCAATCCTCTGCCATCAGCCACACTGTTAGAGAGCGTCGCTCTAGCATGATGGCGAGATGGTGGGGGAGGAGGCAGATTTGTGTTTCCAGCGTTGGTGTTGAGATTTCCAGCGTTTGCATTGGTGTTATTGTTTCCTTCTTCATGCCCGAGTGAGGCTTCAGATACATGTCCATCCGAAGTCACCATTGTTGTAGGTTGAGAAGACTTTCGAGATCAAGCTTATGCACGTTTCCCGGCAATGGAACCAAACTGATGCTGTAGGAATTGTGCTTATCAATCTTCCACCACGTGGAAGGATTGATCACCTAGCTCCTTGACCTGAAATCAGAACCCACGACTAGCCGGATGTGCCTCCGGCTTAGACCCTCGGGCGTGAGAGTAAGTGTTTGAAGATTGGAGAGCAAAATATGTATTGAATAATGGAATTCAGATAACAAAATTGCAGTTACCTTTGCACCGTTGGTAGTGGTAATGTATTTATAGTTGATGTAGGTGATTTAATGACAGGGCTACATGTGCTCCGATATTTTAGGGACAATTATGCATTATTTGAACGTGTCTTAAACGGTCCCTGATTTATAGGGGAGCAGTTATGGCCAGAGTAATTGCACGTGCGCCTGTAACCGTTAGGTCGACGCTTGTTTTGGCAGGTCGAGGTCGACACTTGTGTTTGGATCGACCTGACTGTTGAGTAGAGTTGGATCGTACCCGAAATATGACTGGGTTATAGGGTCAGACTAAGTTAGGTCGGGACCTAGTAGGTCGGACAATGAACTTAGTCGACTGATACATGAGATGGGTCTTGTGCCATGTACTGATTGGGCCTAGCCCACTGAGAATAGGGTGGACATAATTGCTTGAGGACTGGGTTTTACTCGCTTGGCCCAGTTAGATACTTTTGGTATGTTCAAAGACATTTTTTGAATATTCAATTTGGGATGGATGAAATATTTTTTTTTAACTTTGCTTTAATCTAAAACCCTCCAACCCCCCACCCCCAAAAAAAAAATAAAAAAATTGAGTCAGTGCCATGGGGTGGAACCGTCGCTGAAAATTATGTGTCTTGATTTTGTTGCTACTACTGTTTTTATATTAGAGTGCGACATGTATACAATAAATTCAATCAATAAAATATTACTCCCATCGTCTCAAAATGTTTGTCCTATTTGACTTTTTTATTGAACTTTGACCACAAATTTATGAGAGATTAATCATGTTCATGAAATTCTAAAAGTTGTTGTTGATAATATTATTAATGATGAATTCACGACATCAGAATTATTTCCAAATAGGGATGCGCTTCTTGCACATGTACGGGAAATCGCGAGGCGTCGAAATATACACCTTGCTATAGAGCACTCGAAGAATAGAAGTGGAAATAAACTAGCTTATGCGATGATAATATGTCATTTTGGTGGATATCACAGGCCCCAAAGATCTAAGAATATAAAGAAGAGTAGTAGCAAGAAGAGAGAATGCAGTTTTAAACTACATGCCAAAGAAAGGAGGGATGATGGGTTATGGGGTTATGTTGTAAGGAATGGTATACATAATCATGCCTTTCCTTTGTATCCGGAAGGTTTTCCTCTCGGGAAATTGACACGTGGAGAATATGACGTTGTGTGTAACGCAAGTGAATGTTCATTGCGTCCAAATGACATAGTTGCAATGTTAAAGATGTACGATGAGAAGAACGTGACCACTCCGATGCACGTCCGCAATGCCATCACAAAATATAGAGAAAACGAAGGACAAGGAAGGACCCCACTACAACAATTCCTTAAATTACTCGAAGATCATGAATATACATACTACACGAGGGAAGACGCTGAGAGTGGCATGATCGGCGATATATTCTTCTCTCACCCATTAGCAATGAAGATGCTAAACTGTTTTCCATATGTTGTACAAGGTGACTGTACTTACAACACCAACTGCTATGGTCGTACTTCGTGCAGTTTGTAGGATTTACTTCCACCGGGCATAATTTCACAAGAGTGTATGCGTTCCTCAAGTATCAGAGTGCGGATGATTACAAATGGGCATTGGACAATTTGCACAGCCTGTTTACACCTCCCCAGTTGCCAACAATTTTTATCACTGATCGTGAATTGGGTTTTATCAGCGCTCTCCATACAGTTTTTCCCGACACCGCACACTTCTTGTGTCGGAGGCATATCGAAGTCAATGTTAGAAGGCATGGGTTGAGTCATACAGGTAGCGAGGATTTGGCAGAAGCATTCATAATATTCATTATTTATTTATTTATTTACTTATTTACTTATTTATTGATTTTCTTTGTTTATAATATATATAATTGCTTAAATTACAGGTAGCGAGGATTTGGCAGAAGCATTCATGAGGAGTTTCAATTATGCAATCTCAGCCCTACCTCCGGCGAATGGGATGAACGTTGGCAAGGGCGTTGTGACCGTTTCAGATCTTATCCTGTATTATTGGATTACCTCCGCATTAGATGGATTACTCCATACTCTCAGAATATTCTCGTCTTACGCACACGGATGTGTTACCACACTTTGGGACCCATACCACAAACGGGAGCGAGGGTGAGCATAACGGAGGTTGAAGAAGGCATTGGGAGTGCTTCTTCTACTTTTGACACAATCTTCAAAAAGGCTCATAAGATCTTCGATATCCAACTAAAAATATCAAACAGGGTATGAATAGATCAAAGACCGTAACTCCAATTGATTTGAGGACCCGTAATACGTATCACAACATATTGACTAAAGTGTCAACGGAAGCCTTGCGCATTATCGAGACAAGAGCGGGGTCGACTTGAGAAAATCAAGCGGGGTCGTAATGGGGGTAATGTCATCACCGAGGCACTGCGGGTGTTACTACGGGCGAACACATGAACTTCCATGTAGTCACGAGATTGCACGGATAGAGGACTGTGGGGGACGGATTGAGCTAGCCTCGATTCATGATTTTTGGAAGAAGTTGGACATTGAAGTAGACAACCCTCCATCTGAGCCTTCAATAAATAAAGACAATTTTCAAGCTATGTTGAATAAATTTGAGAAAGCACCTGAACCGGTAAGGAGAAAGTTATTCAAAACGATGGAAGAAGGGCTAAATCACCATACAAGAGATGCTTACGAGCCAGATCATATTTCAAAGGCGAATAAACCCCGAACCGGAAGTTTCAGAGAACCGTCAGATTGGGAGCATACTAACAACTTTTTTCGAGTCCCCGCTACACCATCCTCGACTAGCAAAGGGTATAGATCTTCATTCATTTGTGGCTCACACTGTTGATTACGTTCTTGATGTATTTGATTTGCATGTTGATAGTATGAATGCTTCTCACTTTTTTCTTTGCCCTATTTCAGGTCTAGATCTGCATTCATTGCATCAACCCAAGCGAGTTCGGAGTCCACGCACAAACGGAAATCAGCTTCAGAGCCCACACCATCTACCCCTGCTAGTACTCCTACGTCTCATCCACCACTAGCTGCTTCCGGTCGTGGGAGAGGACGGGGTCGAGGGCGAGGTCGAGGATGAGGACGGGATCAGGGTCATGGAGAGGGAAATGGACAGCCCAATCACACTAGTATATACAGCTCTACGTATTTGACGTCTTTTCCACCTTTCATTATCCCATTTATTGGAGGCATCACAGATGTGGCATCTGATGGACATTGTGGCTATAGAGCCGTAGCAGCACAGATATACGGAGATGAGGAGATGTGAGCTCGAGTGCGCTCAGACTTTTACAATGAGGTGCATGCTCGCCAAGACCTTTATCAAAGAGTTCTAACTTGGATAAATGTAAAGGAACTCTTACGTAGGATTGCTTGCTATGTCCGGCCGACGCCGGACAATACTTATTGGATGGACCTCCCAGATCTTGGGCACATCATTGCCACGAGGTATAATGTGGCGTTCATTTCGTACTCGGCTAGCGGCGACAGCTTATGCCTTCCAGTGACTGTACCAGCAGGAGTAGGACCACCGATAAACACAGTTGTGGTGGGACAAGTGACAAACCATTTTATATTGGTATGATACTTAACTGTCTCATCTATATTTGTAATATTTAAGTGTCTTACTTAAATTCGTTGTATTTAACTGTTATTACTTTTGCAGCTGCACATGTCAGACAATGATTACCCAATACCACCACCACCGAACACTTGGAGGGAACACTGTGATCCAAGCGCAAGTCAACTGATCCTCCGATATCGAGATAGGATAGCAGCATTTAATGAACTCTATGATCAGGATAACCATGCAAGAAGAGAAAGATTACGTAGGGAATAGTATATGTGTAATGTTTTTTGAATTATAAAATTTATATGAATGTTTGAATTATATGCTTATCCTTGTTAACACTTTTATTTCGTATACAATTTGTCTATTGATCTCTCCCACTGTTTTGTGGAGATGTGCTATCATATGAGAAACAAATTTCAGTTCTAGTTGCTTTTGTTGTTGCTGTTGTGAATCTCTCCAACTGTTGCTTTTGCTGTTCAGACACCATTTCGTATGAATCTACACGTGTCTCGTGTGAATCTACACGAGATGTCTCGTGTGCATATACACGACATTTATTTCGTGTATATGTACACAAGACATCTCGTGTAGATTCACACGAAATTAGTGAGTACATCTCATGTAGATCCACACGAAACGGGCAAGAACAAATTTGAAATTTTTCATTTCCGGTATTTTATCGTTCCCCGTATTTAATATTCACCGTCTAAAATGCATAAGTCAGCAAAGGAAATACTCTCTCCGTCCCACCTCACTTGACACCCTTCTTGAGGTGGGCATGGAAATTAAGAAAAAAGAATAAAATAAAAAAATGTGTGGTAGAAAATGAAGAGAGAAAATGAGTGGGGTAAATAGTAGTGTTGGTTGAATAAATTGAGTGGTGGAAAATGAAGAAAGAGAATGAGTGGTGGGATAGAGTGGATATAAAATTATAAAAAGTAGGCTATTTTGGGAAGTGTCAAATAAGTTGAGACGGCCTAAAATGAAAATAAGTGTCAAGTGAGATGGGACGGAGGGAGTACGTTTCAAAATACTTGACCACCCTCTTCCTCCATTTCCGCTCCCAGAATCGTCGTCCCGTCCGTCACCCTCAAAACGCGACACACCCCTCCCATCTTCTCTCTCACACACCAACATACACACACATATATACACACACACCCTAATTACACGCACATTGTCCAACCTCAATTGCGTGAGCGATCAATTCAATTCATGTAAACGTTATGAAGAACATCTCCATCCCCTCTCTCTAAAATTCACCTTCAACAAATGCTACCCAGATCTTCCCCCAATTCAATTTCGCCCTAGAAAACAATAAAAATCAAATCTTTGCAATGTCCGCCATGAAGGGTCAAACCCGATTATTCACAATCGGGTTGGTAACAGCCTGGTATTCATCCAACATTGGTGTTTTGCTGCTAAACAAATACTTGCTGAGCAATTACGGGTTCAAGTACCCGATTTTCTTGACCATGTGTCACATGATGGCTTGTTCTTTGTTGAGTTACGTTGCGATTGCTTGGATGAAAATGGTTCCTATGCAGTTTATTCGATCGTGGGTCCAGTTTTTCAAGATCGCTGCGTTGAGCTTGGTGTTTTGTGGATCTGTTGTTAGTGGGAATATATCTTTGAGGTATTTGCCGGTGTCGTTTAATCAGGCGATTGGGGCTACAACGCCGTTCTTCACGGCGGTGTTTGCTTATTTGATGACGTTGAGGAGGGAGGCTTGGCTTACCTACATTACTCTCATTCCTGTTGTTACTGGTGTTATTATTGCCAGCGGGGTATGTGCCTTTTTTTTTTTTTTTTACAAATTTCCCCTAATTTTGGCTTTGTGTTTGCTCATGTGGAAATATCACGAATTTTTATTTATTTATTTAAAGCTAAGGTAGAAAAGTTTTTTTTTTTCATTTCGTCACGAGAAATGGGATTTTTATGTGATAATTTTAGCTAATTGTTAATGATCTTCGGATGCTTCTGTGCATTCGGCTATTTTATCAAACTTCATTTTTAGGTTGCTGCTCATTTTTGTTCTAATCGTGTTCTTGATAAGAACATAAATGGACATTCATTTTGGGACAGAGTTGGTATGAATCATATGTGGATTGAAGATGATAGGTACCAAGGGATGGTGGTTGTTTTTTTGTTTGGATTTAGCTTTGGCAATGTTTTAAAGCTGTGGTCATCTATCGTCTATTAATGTGTCAGCATATATTGATTTTGCGTTTAGTCTCATACATTGTCTTTGTGAGTTTTGAGAGATTTTTCGAACAAAAGCTCAAGGAGCAGGATTTTAATTATTCATAATAGGGAAGGAAAATTAAGATAATTTTATTTTGTTGTTTTTCTGCTCTCTGTTTCTTAGGAAAGAAATTTAAAAGATAAAAGCTTTTCATTTGGGAATTTACATATATGTAAATATATCAGCTTGAATATTTTTCATCCGTTAACTTGTTGTCTAAAACTAAAAACCAGGTCTTGTTTTGGACAAGCTATAAGCTAATTAATCAGCATTCCGTTTTAAACTGGAATCCTGTTCTTAATTTTGTACCTTTCACAGACTAACTGGTTTATGAGTTAGATATCTTTTGATTTAGGTGATGAACCTTTGTCGTATTGAAACTTGAAAACAACTGCCAATTATTCCGGTATCTCCATCTCGTTATATAGTTTATAATTTTGTTGCTATCATTAATCATAGCACTATTACTTATGGAATTACTTTAATTCTGATTTATTTTGCTCTTCTATGTTTTTTATGGCCTCAGGGTGAGCCGAGTTTCCACCTATTTGGATTTTTAATGTGTATTGGTGCTACTGCTGCAAGAGCACTCAAATCAGTGCTTCAAGGAATCTTGCTTTCTTCTGAAGGGTAATGATTCGTCATCAATTTAAGTCCAAGTATATAATTATATCATGGTTCTTATTTTGTATAAAAAATTAAACCGGGTTCTTGATATTTTGCTGAAGGGAAAAGGTGAACTCTATGAATCTCCTTTTGTACATGGCTCCAATAGCCGTTATACTTCTACTTCCTGCAACACTCTACATGGAAGCCAATGTGGTTGGCATTACGATAGCAAAGGCTAGAGAGGATTTTGGGATCATCTGGTTACTGCTATTCAACTCTGCGCTAGCATACTTTGTCAATCTAACCAACTTTTTGGTCACAAATCACACAAGTGCCCTGACACTTCAGGTACGCTCCACGTTATTTTAAGTTTTTCATCCTATTTAAGATCAATAAATTTTGTTTTCTCGATACAAACCCATCATGCTTGGCAAATACAGTATAAAGATAGAAAATTTAGTGAAGGGAGGTCATGATTATATGTAGTTGTAGTCAGTTCAGGACCATAATATTCAATAACGGAAAACATTAGGAAAAAGAATATTAAAGATCAAGAACTGAGACAGATCTATTACAATGTATTCGTTCAATTTATTTTTTTAAGTTGTTGATACACAACAAGTGTTTCTATGTGTTACTTTGGCCAATATTGTTGTTGGATGGACACCTTGTACCACTAGAGTACTTATGAATTCTTCAGAAACTTGATCGTGATTAGTGTTAGACTCAGTGGCGAAGCCACGTTTAGTGTGAAGGGATCATTTCAGTTTTAATATGTGTCTGTTTTACCAATCATGTTTTTTTAAGCTTTTAGTATTAATACCGATGAGTTTATATATTTTGACCCCCTTAATTTTGGGTAAAGTTTGCACTAAATTATTCTTTTGACACCCTTGTATGCTACATTTGTATACCTCATTTATACTCCCTCCGTGTCAAAATAATAGTCCCATTTGACTATTCAAACATTTTAACAACCCTTTTTCATTTACATCACTAACCTTAATGAAGTTTTCGTATTACTCCATTACTGCCTCTTCTTCCTTGGTTAGCTGCCTCTCATCCTCTCCTTTCCCCCAACCTTTCTTCCTTGGTTGGCGATTTTGAAAGTTTGATGATTTTAACCCAACAATTATCTTTATGGGACAAACAAAAAGACAAATGGGAACTTCTTTCGGGCACGGAAGGAGTAATATTTATCCCAAAAGCAACCTTGACCTTGACCCCCTTTTCAAAATTTCCGGGCTCCGCCACTGGTTAGACTCTACCTCCATTCTAAAAGAATTTCCAAAAAAAAAAAAAATCAAATTTGCTCTTGATGAAGAGCAAATTTGAAATTTGTTTGGACATTTATTTTGGGACAGAAGGAGTAATTTGTTCATGGAGTGAGGCTACAATATGCTGCCATCCTTCCTCAGCCGTAAGGCCCTGTGTTATTTCCAGAACATATGATTGCCCTCTGTTATTTCCAGAACGTATGACTGGTAAATTACAAACTGGTTTTTTTTTTTTTCCCAGGTGCTGGGAAATGCTAAAGGAGCTGTAGCTGTGGTGGTCTCAATTTTAATTTTTAGAAACCCCGTATCAGTGACTGGGATGGCAGGATACACACTTACGGTCATTGGGGTTATTCTCTATAGTGAAGCCAAGAAGCGAAGCAGCAAATGAGACGGATTTGGAAAAGGGTATAAACAACTTAGAACTAGTTTCTTTTCTATGTTCAAGGGCAGGATGGGCACAGAACAACCTTTGTGATGCAAGTTTAGATTAAGGTCTTGCATTTATGCCCAACGAGTTGTATTCTTTCCCAGAAGCATGGGAAGCAGGTTGGCAGATGTGACCGAAACCTCCAGATTAGCTACAATAGAAAGTTTTAATAAATGATCAAATTTTGTCAAAAGAAAATAGTCCCCCTTAAAAGAAATTTTCTTTTTCATTTTTGAATCTAGTTCTTTAGGACAAGAACCAAAGATTTGGGCCTATACAGTATATGTCATACTCCCTCCGTCCCACCAAAACTGATACTTATTTCCTTTTTGGTCGTCATCTTAAAAGCGATCTTTGTAAAATAGCAAAGGAATCTTCACTATTTACCCCACTTATTCTCTCTCTCCTATTTCACTTTTACACTCACAACATTCTCTCTCCTAACTATTCCTCCCACTCATTCTCTCTCCTATTTAATTCTTCATACTCACAACATTTTCTTTCACTTTTTCTCTCACTTACTTTTCCTTAATCCCCGTGCCCAGAAATTTGGTATCAATGTTGGTGGGACGGAGGGAGTACATTACAATTTCTCTTTTTTATTAATTAATGAAGACGGTAATAGTTTTCTTTTCGCATTTGTCGTTTGATTATGTGTTAATTTTGTGCACGTTGTCATTAATCACTTTACCAAGAGTTCTAACTCTGAAACCTCGTACGGCGTCAGTGAAACCTCGTACGGCGTCAGTGGATTTGGGATTGTTGAAACTGACTCATGCACTGCGCTGCAGCCGATTTAGGCCCCATTGTTAAGCAACCAACAGCTGAAGATCAAATCAATCATAAAATTGTCTAATCAACCAGTAGAGATTTTGATCTCAGCCGTTGCTCAAAAAATGCCTTTTACCTAAATCGCAAACAGAACAACACATTTGCTGCAAGCAGTCCCTTGTCTGTCCGTGCAAGCAGTACCAAACTCATACGGTCGAGGATATGGAAACCAATTCTAATTAAACATCAACAAAATCATTCTATTTGGCATCCTCAATAACAAACCCTTTGCAAGAACATCAAAGTGCAAAGAAGCTTTAAGAAAGTATTTTATAAATATACGCATTCCAGAAATCAATCGAACAACATCAACAAGATGATGATGTCCGCTGGATGGCAGAAATAAGAGTAAATAACAAAGTTCAGTCATTCTCCAGCATCAAGATCAAAGAAAAGAAAGAAAAAGAAAAGGATAAATCACACACAAACAAATAGCGCCGATATAAATTGGAACTCATATTAGAGACAAGGAGACGTCTAAGCATCATCCGGAACGGAGGTTGCTGTGCGCTTCATTGACGCAGACTTAATTAGATGGTTGTAGCTACCTTTCTCCTTGAAAAGCTGCGAAAAATGATGTTTGCAGTACAAAATTCCCTCAAGGGCTGCATAGTTTGATGGTGATAAAGAACATCCACCGTGAGAGCACTTAAAGCATGACTTGTGATATGCTTGGTTCTCTACTGTTACCTGAACATCATGATAAATGAAAATCCCAAATTATTAATAATAATCAGAAAAGAAAATTCCATATCTGATTTCGTATATAAAAACACGATATAGTCCATGTAGAGCATATCTTCTATGGCACTTTACCCATATACAGAAATGGTCATGTAAATCTTTAAATAGACATTAATTAAGTTTTATGATTGTCATAATGTTACAAATTAGTATGGCATAAATTAATGTATCTCACGACTAAAAACATTGTCATAATGTTACAAATTAGTATGGCATAAATTAATGTATCTCACGACTAAAAACGTGATTTATATGAAACTCCTTAACTTTCTTCTTCTTTTTGAAATGGGCTGGCAAGATATTTTTGGCTGTTCAGAAAAGGAATTATTAAACAGTGACTCAGGGTCAATCATTAACAAGCAAGCCAACTATTAAAGCACATGATGGTGACGAAATACAGCAACGGTCATGCAATTGACAGATCAGCTCTGTAGTGATGGAAAATGCATGTCAGAATTAACACTTCCACCTGCTCTTATTGGAAGCACGTGAGGAATTAGGATTGGGGGTAGGACAAAGCTAACACAAGACTCTCAATTCTTATAAAGCGGGAATATAACGTCAATCAGACAGCAGGAAGTAACAAAGGCACTTCAAGCACAAACACACGTCCCAAAATACAATGACAAGAATTGAAACTCAAGTCACGCATCAACATGAGGAACAAAAAATTTCAAGTCCTTTTCCTCTAAGGTTAAGTGGGCAGATATGATAAAAAAATATAGAAATCATTTCATTTCGTAATAACAAGGTTTCTTTCAGATATACCTTCTCCAATGGGTAAGCTGTTTTGCCACAAGTAGCACATTTTTCTTGTGTTCCAGAAAACATCCCGGCAGCTTTGCTAGCTGACCTTGTCTGCAATTACACACATAATGTTGTGCATCAGGGTGACATGCTCATCAAACAATATAACTAAGCAAAAAAAATTAACCATTAAATGCATGCATTTTGTAAAATTTACCAGCTCTGGCTTCTCAGCTGACTTTGCAGCTGTTGACATGAAAGGAGTTTCGAGAGATGAGAACAAAAACTGACAAAATATCCATAAAAGGGGAAATAAATACAGAAGAGCCTTATAGGCTGAAGATTTCAAGATACATACGTGACTGGAAGTTCTTGTTGAAATTTCCAGACTCCTTGAAGAGCTGCTCAAAGTGAGGCTTACAGTATAGAACACCTTCCATTGAGGAGTAACTGCTCAGCTGAAAAGTAACTTTAATAACGTAAGGGCAACAGAATCTAATGAGCAAATTGATAGAAACTGCTAGCATTATACTTGTAAAAATGTACTTCAATGAGCCGAATATCTTAAGTGTAAATAATTAATAATTATCACCGTCTTCTTATCCCTCGGAACGGGCATCATAAACCACGAAACAACTATTCCACTACATGTTCACTAGAGATGCAAGAAGCAGTAACATCTACAACCATCATCTCACATTCAAACACCACCGCCACAGAACCATCTGCGACTGTCAATACCTATCATTCATAAAGGCACCAATACCCACCGCCACTGCCACAGAACCATCTGTTGAAATCTACATGCAAAAGTTTAATCACATTTCATTTGCCACTGCTACCCCATGAATGCCAGTACTTAATTCAAATGGCGTTTCTATAAGATTTCCATAAACTAGTCCAATGTACAAAAATACCAATGAAGCAATTATCTCTAACAAAGGTCGGGCGTCGGGAGTCGGGAGTCGGCAGGATTTTTATTACTGTCCATCATTTTTGTTTCTTACTCTGCAGATAAAATATGTGTATTTGCTTATATTATTCTCTAACAAAGATCGAGAGTCATACAAGATTGGTATTATCAGTAAATAATTTTGTTTTTTGTTCTGGCAGATGAAATCTGTGTCAAGGCTGCAATTTTATAACTCACTTTTATTATCTCAACTGATCTGGTGCATGCATAACTTTTAACACTTGAACTACTATTTGCCTGAACTATCATTATAGCCAAAAATGCTAACGAAAGTGCAGGGAGAAGCATTGGCTTTCAATTTCTTTTTTCCCAATACCAACTGATCCTAATTAAAAAATAATTGGAAGTGAACTGAAAATATATAACATAAAAACAAAAGGGAACAATATACCTTAAGAGTTCCCTTGCAATGGGTGCATTTGAAGCAAGACTTGTGATAATCAATTCCATCTGCAGACAGTAGCTCCACAGGATAAACTGTCTTGCCACATGCCTTGCATTTCTGCTGTGTCCCAATGAAAGACATGGCTATTTTACGCCTCGGATCTGATCTAGACCGTTGCTCGAGATCCCCCCAATCAAACTAAACCTTCTCCTTCTCAACAAAATATTAAACCTCAACTGCAACCACAAAAACAACCCTTTATTAAGAATTATAAACATATTTCCCCATGAATGCAATCTAGGTTTGTTCACATTATCTCACATTAACCGATCTAAACCACAAAGCAGTTCAGCTCAAATTGTTCAAAATCACCACCACTCGAACTGATTCCTCACCATTTAAACAAAAATTAAACAGAAATAAAGCATAACATAATCAATTTTTGTTGATAACAACCTATATTCACCGATCTAAACCAAAATCAGTGACTCAAAGCCGCAATCCTCTTATATACAAACATAATACCGCAGTAACAAGCAAGTATACGCTTGTCTGAGATTCAACATCAGGCGATTGAAAATTAAGTTCATTTATCTAACCCAAAAAAAAAGAAAAAAGAAAATAAGCATACCTCAATTGATTCAGGCAGCTGTTGATCTGCGACGGCGACCGGTGAAAGCCAAGTGCAAGCTGCGGAGGCGAAATGGAGGAAATTTCGGAGGTGAAAACGCATAAGATTGATCTTATGCTGAATTATAAACATATAGATATAAAATAGTGTATGTATATGTAGAGAGAGAAAGTAGAGGGAGATTTGTGCAGGGACAGGAGCGGATGATGAGAGAGAAAGAATGAATAAATATCATCGCTGGAAACGCATTGGTGTAATAACGTATTTTTTACGCGGCATTTTGGGTGAAAATAATTTAAGTGGAGTGATTTTCTAAACAAAGAAAAATCTTTGTAGACCCTTTGTATATTCCTTTTTATATTTTTAAAACTTTTATTCTTTAGATGCATCCAAAAGCACTTTGGTAACAAAAGCACTTTGGTAGTATGCTCCCAACAAAACACAAATTGATAATTTTTCAACTTTTTTTTAAAAAAAAAATAAGAAATTGGAGTTGCCACTACGAAAAACAAAATGTTTGATCGTATTCGAAGCATTCAGATCGCAATGTACATATCTTAAATTCATACAAAGAAATCAGAATTCAGATAAATTATAAGATTCCCACAAGAAATCAACATGAGAATGTCGACTATGTGTTGATTTAGGAAGAAAAAAAAAGACTATGTCACAATAAAAGCATGAGATAATAAATTTTGTAATACGTAGTACTTTTTTTTCGGGCATCAACATTTTTGCAAATGTTTTTTGGACAATAAATATACTTAAAAGTAAACCTAATCTAATCTTAGCGTTATAAATGTAGGTGATAATACAAAATTGGAAGTTAATTGATTGATGAAAATTTCATATTTCAAAAAAAATAACTGAATACTCCCTCCGTCCCATACCTACGTGCACACTTTTCATTTTGGGCGTCCCAAACCTACGTGCACATTTCCTAAAATGGAAAGGAATCTTTACTATTCTCTCCACTCATTCTCTCTCCTACATTATTTTAATACTCACAACACCATTATAATTTACTATTCTCTCCACTCATTCTCTCTCCTACTTTATTTCCACACTCACAACACTTTCAATATAATACTCTCTCCTTAATTTACGTGAAAAGTCAAACTGGGCACAAAGGTTCGAAACGGGACGGAGGGAGTATTTCATTTGCAATAAAAGAAAATATCATCCCTTCTCTAAAGTTGTTGTAATGCCAATCAGGTAAATAATTGCCAGTAAATACTTCTTCCGTCCACTTTGTTGATTCACAGTTACTGTTTATGCGTGAATTAAGGAAAAAAATAATGATATAAATGTTGTGAGTGTAAAAGTAAAATAGGAGAAAGGATAAGTAGAGTGAATAGTAAATTATAATAATGTTGTGAGTATTAAAGTAATGTAGGAGAGAGAATGAGTAGGATAGGGTTAATATTTTAATAATAAAAATTTTTCATTTTAGGTAAAAAAATAAAATATAAAATATGTATTTAAACGCCTAAAATAAAAAGTATAAAATAAATAAATGGACTAATGGGAGTAGTAAATAGTGATGGGCATATGTCAGAGGACATTCTCTTTTCACAAACAGAGACATCCTATTACTATTATTATGACAACTAATTTTTAACTACTAGGATATGATATGCTCATATAATATTATTAAAATAAACACCAAGAAAAGAAAATACGGAAATTTATGTATTGGCCTCCCACTAGCCATGTTGTTTTAGGTTGGAATGGAAACTAAGTTGACTTGACATCATTCACCATGTTATGTCATGTACTCCCTCCGTTTCACGTAAATGTGAACTTATTTTCATTTTGATTCGCCTCACGTAAATATAAACTGTTCAAAATGAAAATAAATACTCCCTCCGTCCGCCTACAAGGTTCACACTTTCCATTTTGGGCGTCCGCTTACAAAGTTCACACTTTGTTTCTTTCCTAAAAAGGAAACCTTAAATCACTATTCTCTCCACTCATTCTCTCTCCTACATTATTTTAATACTCACAACACCATTATAATTTACTATTTCCTCCACTCATTCTCTCTCCTATTTTATTTCACACTCACAACACTTTCAATATAATACTCCCTCCTTAATCCCCGCGCAAACAGTAACTGTGAACTTCTTAGGCGGACGGAGGGAGTATTTACTATTTCACCTACTCATTCTCTTTTTTACTTCACTTTTACACTCACAACATTCTCTCTCCTAACTATTTCTCCCACTCATTCTCTCTCCTATTTAATTTTTCATACTCACAAATACCTCCTCCACCTATTTCTCTCTCCTACTTTTCCTTAATTCCCACACCCAAAAAGTTGATCCACATTTACGTGGGACATTTACGTGGGACGGAGGGAGTATATTTTAATGTATCCTTAAATAAATATCAAATAAATATCGGTAATTAAAATAAGGAAAGTAATTTATTATTGTATACTCTCTCC
This sequence comes from Adenophora triphylla var. japonica, assembly GCA_022495995.1. NCBI lineage: Eukaryota > Viridiplantae > Streptophyta > Magnoliopsida > Asterales > Campanulaceae > Adenophora > Adenophora triphylla. Next base: position 81,546 of record JAFEMH010004516.1, on the reverse strand, counting down.
GACCCAATGGGCTTAAGAAAAAGTGAAATGACACGGAAATTAAGAAATATTATTATAGTATTAGGAGAGAGAATGAGTGAAAGAAGTGTTGTGAGTGTGAAAAATTAAATAGGAGAGAGAATGAGTGGAGGGAATAGTAAATTATAATGGTATTGTGAGTATTAAAATAATGTAGGAGAGAGAATGAGTGGAGAGAATAGTGATTTAAGGTTTCCATTTTGGAAATTCTTAAGACTTATGGGACGCCCAAAATGGAAAGTTTTCTTAAGACTTATGGAACGGAGGGAGTATTCTCTTCGTCCCACTTTAGTGTAGACCAAAAATTATGGCACAAGAATTAAGGAAAAGTAGGAGAGAGAAATTGGTTGACTAATGCTCCGGCCGTATTCATGGATATGATGAACCGTATCTTCAAGTCGTATCTCGACAGCTTTGTAGTGGTGTTCATAGATGACATTCTTGTTTACTCTAAGTCCCGAGAGGAGCATGAAAATCATTTGAGGATTGTCTTATCAGTTCTTCGTGAGAAGCAGTTGTACGCCAAGTTCAGCAAGTGCGAGTTTTGGCTTGAGCAGATCTCTTTCTTGGGGCACGTGGTGTCTAGTTCGGGAATTTCCGTGGATCCTTCAAAAATCGAAGCCGTAGTTAATTGGAAGCAACCTTCAACTGTGACTGAGGTTCGTAGCTTTCTTGGTTTGGCGGGGTACTACCGAAGGTTCATTAAGGGTTTTTCTCGGATTGCAACTCCGTTGACAAGGTTGACTCGAAAAGATGTATCTTTTATATGGGATTCCAAATGTGAAGCAAGTTTCAATGAGTTGAAGAAGAGGTTGACCACGGCTCCTATTCTTACCCTTCCGGATGGTTGCGAAAATTTTGTCATTTACAGTGATGCCTCGAAGGCGGGGTTGGGATGTGTACTAATGCAAAATGGAAAAGTGATTGCGTATGCCTCTAGGAAGTTATCACCGGCTGAACAGAATTATCCTACTCATGACTTGGAATTGGCGGCGATTGTGTTTGCGTTGCATAAATGGAAACATTACCTTTATGGGGCAAAATTCGAGATTTTCACCGACCATAAGAGTTTGAAGTATTTGTTCACACAAAAGGAGTTGAATAACCGACAAAGAAGATGGTTAAAGTTCTTGAAGGATTTTGATTGTGTGATATCTTATCATCCGGGGAAAGCAAATGTAGTGGCGGATGCGATTAGCCGTAAGGCTTATGTGACAGCTTTGAGTTCCCGAGAAGTGAGGAGTGAAATAATAATTGCGAATGTGCGAGCCGTTCCTACCTTGTATGGGGATTTGAAGGAAGCTCAACAAAGTGATCCGGAGTTGAAGAAAATTTTGGGTCAAGTGCAAGATGGGAAAGTCGGGGAATTCGCGTTGAATAGAGATGAAATTTTAACCTTCCAAGGAAGAATTTGTGTTCCTTCATCACCGGAGATCAAGAGACGTGTTCTAGAGGATGGTCATAAGTCCAAGTTTGCGATTCATCCGGGTAGTACGAAAATGTATCAAAACTTGAAACGTGGATATTGGTAGAATGGGATGAAAAGGGAGATTGCGGATTATGTGTCTAAGTGTTTAACTTGTCAACAAATCAAGGCCGAGCATCAGAGACCGGTGGGACTACTTCAACCATTAGATATTCTGGAGTGAAAATGGGAAGGGATTTTGATGGATTTTGTATCGGGTTTGCCTCTTACCGCGAAGAAGATGGATGCTATTTGGGTTATCGTGGATAGATTGACAAAATCGGCTCATTTTCTCCCCGTATCAACCAAATTCTCGATGGAGAGGTTAGCTCAGTTGTATATGAAGGAGATTGTTACACTTCACGGGATTCCAGTTAGTATTGTTTCCGATAGAGATCCGAGATTCACTTCTAGATTTTGGAGAGCATTGCATGAAGCTTTGGGTTCTAAGCTATGTTTTAGTACGGCATTTCATCCTCAAATCGACGGTCATTCCGAGAGAACCATTCAGATAATTGAGGATATGTTACGGGCTTGTGTGATGGATTTTCAATTGTCTTGGGAAGATCATCTACGTTAGTTGAGTTTGCTTATAACAACAGTTATCAGTCTAGCATTGAGATAGCTCTGTATTAGGCGTTGTATGGTAGGAAGTGTAGATCTCCGATGTGTTGGGACGAGGTTGGTGAAGCAAGGCTTTGGGGCCCGGATTTGGTTCGAGATTCGACGAAGAAAATCAAGGTGATTCGGGATAGATTAAAGACAGCTCAGAGTAGACAGAAAAGCTATGCCGACAATAGAAGACGGGACTTATCTTTTCAAGTGGGTGACTTCGAGTTCTTGAAGGTCTCTCCGAGGACGGGAATTAAAAGATTTGGTAATAAGGGTAAATTGGCTCCGAGATTTGTTGGTCCGTTTAAGATTTTAGAAAAGATAGGGGAATTGGCTTACCGGTTGGCATTGCCTCCATCATTTTCTTTACTTCATGATGTGTTTCACGTTTCAATGTTGAGGAAGTATTGTCATGATCCCTCTCATATTTTGAGTTCTCCTCCCGATGAGATTCAAGCGGATATGTCATATGTTGAAGAACCATTGAGAGTCTTGGAGTTTCAGGTTAAGGAGTTGAGAACTAAGAGCATTCTGGTAGTGAAGATCCTATGGAAGAATCATACCATTGAGGAAGCAACGTGGGAGCTAGAGTCGGAAATGAGAGAGAAATATCCTTGGTTGTTTGAACGTGCAAGTAAGTCTTTTTAAAATTCGGGGTGAATTTTCTTTAAGGGGGAGTGAGTGTAATGACTCTAAACCTAGGCACTATTTTAGCATCCTATTATATGCATTTTATATTAATGGTTGACCTTGTGTGCTTACTTTATGTCTTTGATTTATTATGGTAAGTTAAGATGGTTAGGAGATAATTTTAAAGCCTTAGGATTAAATGGAAATAAGTTAAAGTATTTTGTTAAAGTATAGTAATTGAAAATAAATAAAATATGAGTAGTTAGGTTGTCCTTGTGTAGAGGAGGGAAGTAGAGGGTTTAATTTCATTCTTTAAACATTTAGGGGCTTAAGTGGAGAAAGTGGAAAGATCCCATTTAATTTGGCATGGGGGGCCATACTCTTTCTTTTCCCTCACCTCCTTCATTTTCAAACCTCCCCATACCTCCCCATTTTCCTCAATCATCTTCTTCCTCCTCAATGAAAAATCCCCATGAAAAACCAAATGTAAACCTTCCCTTCCAAAAATCCTAGTAAACTCAATCCTTCTTCATTTTACGATCAGGTGGTACTTTCGTGTTCGTGGCGGCGAGGGGAATGCATCAAGCCGAGAAAATCATTGTTTCATCTCATATTGTTAAGGTGAGTTATTATGACTTTCCTTCAAATATTTGCTCATGAAATATTTGATGTTGGTATTGTTTGTTAAATTGATTGTTTGGTATATAAGAACACTTCTTGGAGTTGAGAATGGGTTAATGACTTAAATATGGGGTTGTGGTTCATGGAAGTTGATCAAAAGTGAAAGAGTGTGGTAAATGTGAAGTAAGGATGTTAGACATTGAAATGTGATAGTGAAATGTGAGAATTAACTAAGTGAGTGAAAGGATTAGGTTTATCTTATTGTTTGGAATGGTTGGCATAGATTTTGAGTACTAAAATGATGCTAGTTAGTGTTGGATTGGTTTGGAAGAGGTATGAAATGGTTAGGAGTAGAATGGTTGATGTTAGTACAGAATTTTAGGTTGGGCGGTCGCCCATGTTGGGCTGAGCGGCCGCCCATGTGCACAACAGTTGGCCTTCAGCTCTTCCCAATCTTGGGCGGTCGCCCATCTATCCATGCGCGGTTGCCCATCCCCAAAGAAACTTCACCCCTTTTGTGACCTCCTTGCTTGGGCGGTCGCCCATACCACCTTGGGCGGTCGTCCATGTCAACAGATGCTCCTCCAGTTTCCTTTCTTGCTGATTTCTACCAACAACCACTTATCATGATTCCTAACTATTTTAAAGTAGTATAAACCTAATCTACCTAGGATATGAATGAATCCTCTTTAACTTAGGTTAAAGTAGAATACTTTAGCTACGCAAAGACATCTCATTTGGTTAAAATGGAATTGTGAAAGTACTTTAATTATTACTCGGAAAACGCTTAGTAGCCTTGTTTGGCCACTTAACCAATGTGACTCCAATTTGGTAAATTGTGCTTGGACCTTTATAGAGGCCATGTATTGTTGTATATTGACTATGTAGGGTTGGTTAACGATACCTTGTTGCCTTACTTGAATACATATCCATTGATTGTGCTATGCATAGTGTATAAAATAAATGTTACACTATGATATTGATTGAACATGAGTATAATTTACCATGTGGTTATATTTCTTATCCCTTTTGTGGATTTTATTTCAAGTCACTATTATGTGCTTGAACTTGTGTTAATCAGCTGATGATTGGGGGTATAGCGTAATACGATCAATTATGGAAAGTGTGACCTAATGTGATCGGATTATGTTATACCTATGACCGTCCCCTTCTGTGGCCACAGATTGGAGTTATAGCATCTGTATTGAGCCAAAAGCCTTACAGATTTGCTACTATCTTATATGGTTCCCTGAAAAATGGGTCTTATAAGAAGTGAATAATGCTCAAGCAGTTCACATATGATTGGGGTTTTATCTCCAATGTTGTACAACTATGGTTCAGAAGGGAAAAGGTAAATCGAGGTAATGTAAGGTGTTTACAGCTTTTTCAATGTGTTATATGCACCTTGCTATGTGTTGCATCTTACTTGGCATATTGTTGCATTCATAATAGCTTGCTGAGATTTATTCTCACCCTTCTCCCTTTAATGTTTTTAGATCCCGAGACAGGCGGACCGACCAAGTAAGGATGGAAAGGAGTTTGGAAGTGGTATTTTGGGATTGTCGGGGTATGTATAGGTTGGCATAGAAAGTTGTATTTTGGTATAATTCCTTTATGGAGATTTTGTATATAAAAACTTAATTTCTACGTTATAACCGAAATCTTTAGTAACTAAAACAGGTTGTTACTTTTAAAGATATTCAACTCTTCCTCCAATGTGGAGAGGAATGGAGTTATTTTGAAATGGTTATGTTAAGTGTGTTTAAGTATGTAAGTTAAATCAAAGTTTTAAAAAATTTAGGAAGTTTGGAGTTAGTTTGGGGATGCTCCAGCTCGGGACACGTGTTGGTCCCGGGTCGGGGTCCTCACAGTTGATATCAGAGCTCGATTTAGAGTTCTTGGGTAGAGTCTAGTTGAGTGAGAGTATGCGATAACTGACGTCGAGTGTTTAATGCAGGAGTTGTTCTAATGGCGGGTAATGATGATGATCAGACTCGGGCTTTGGGCAATGTTGGTAATCCGAATGCAGAAATGATGGACATGTTCCGAGTATTTCTACAGAATATGGCAAATCAAAATCAAGGTAGGGCTCAACAGCAACCGGAAGGTAGACAAGTGCACGGCCTAGAGAAATTTGTGAAGATGGCACCCCCGAGTTTCAATGGAGATCCAGATCCGTTGAAGGCAGAGAGATGGCTTGAGGCTATGAATAAGATTTTCGCAGCAATGGAGAGTCCGGATGCAAAAAAGGTGAGATGCCCTGTCTTCAAGTTAGAAGGACCTGCTGAGCATTGGTGGCAAGTAGTGAAGGATGGCTGGGGTTGGGACCTTACACCGCAGACTTGGGAGAACTTCATCCGCAAGTTCCGAGATCATTTCATTCCAATGGTTACAAGGGATAAGAAGGAAGTCGAGTTCTTGAAATTGGAGCAAGGGACAATGACCATAGCACAGTATTCTGCCAAGTTTACAGAGTTAACCCGATATTGTCCTCATTTGGTGCCGAAAGAAGAGAGGCAGATCTACCGATTTGTGAAAGGTTTAAGGGTGGAGTTCCGGAAGCAGTTATTGACGCATGACTTCATCAACTATCAAGCGGCCGTGAATATGGCGTATCGGATTGAGAATGATATAGAAGAGCATCGTAGTAAATCTGAAGGTGGAAGTAGGAATAGATTCCAAGGTCAGGGTTCTGGGCAGAATAGAGGGCAGCCAAGGACATCAGCTCCTGAAGCAGGCAGAGGAGGAAATGTGGCGACTCCTACAAATCGTTCGACTTCAGGTCAGTTTGGGGCATTGTGTGGATTTTACAAGAAGCAAGGGCATTCAAAGGATAGGTGTTGGAGTAAGAAAGGAAAATGTCTAGAGTGTGGGGCAACATGCCATTTTCGGAAGAATTGTCCTAAGTGGCAAAGGAAGCAAGCTTCGGGTAGCGGACAAGGGGGACAAGGTGGTAGCGTGGAAAGAGATATCGAGGGGAAGCCCAAGGATAGAGTGCAAGGTCGAGTGTTCGCCTTGGGTAGAGGAGAGGTCGATCCTAATGCTGTCATTAGAGGTATAGTCCCTGTCTCAGGAGTTAAGGCCCGCATCCTTATAGATCCCGGGTCTTCCCATTCATTTGTGGCATCTCATTTTGCATTTTCATTACATAAATTGCCTGAATCTATGCCTTATGTGTTGGAGGTTTCTACTCCCATGGGAGAGTGCCTCGCATCTTCTTTGATCTATCACGGTTGCGATGTGACTATATGTGGGCATGTGTTGCCAGTGGATTTGGTAGAGTTACCAATCCGTGACTTTGATGTGATCCTTGGGATGGATTGGTTGAGTCAGTGTCATGCTTTGGTAGACTGTCGTAGAAAGCGAGTCTCATTTGCTATGCCTGATGTGCCTACTTTTATATTTGATGCTGACAAATCTATGTTCGGTATACATGTTATTTCTGCTTTAAAGGCTAGAAAAATTCTATCTAAGGGGTGTGCGGGGTACTTGGCTTATGTGGTAGATTCAAGTAAGAAATCCCCTAAATTAGCTCATGTCCCGGTTGTTAATGAATTTAGTGATGTGTTTTCAAGTGAGTATTCTATGCCTCCGGATCGTGAGGTAGAGTTTTGTATTGACCTAGTTTCCGGTACCGCACCTATTTCTAAAGCAGCCTATAGAATGGCTCCGGCTGAATTAAAAGAGTTGAAGGTTCAGTTGCAAGAATTGCTAGACCGGGGTTTTATTCGCCCAAGTGTGTCACCGTGGGGAGCACCGGTCTTATTCGTTCGGAAGAAGGATGGAACCTTGAGATTGTGTATCGACTATCGTTTGTTGAACCAAGCAACCATAAAGAATAAATACCCTCTTCCCCACATAGATGATTTGTTTGATCAACTTCAAGGTTCCGTTATCTATTCTAAACTTGATTTGAGAAGCGGATACCATCAGTTGAAGATTAGACCGGATGATATTGCAAAGACAGCTTTCAAAACGAGATATGGTCATTATGAGTTCGTGGTGATGCCTTTTGAGTTGACTAATGCTCCGGCCGTATTCATGGATATGATGAACCGTATCTTCAAGCCGTATCTCGACAGCTTTGTAGTGGTGTTCATAGATGACATTCTTGTTTACTCTAAGTCCCGAGAGGAACATGAAAATCATTTGAGGATTGTCTTATCAGTTCTTCGTGAGAAGCAGTTGTACGCCAAGTTCAGCAAGTGCGAGTTTTGGCTTGAGCAGATCTCTTTCTTGGGGCACGTGGTGTCTAGTTCGGGAATTTCCGTGGATCCTTCAAAAATCGAAGCCGTAGTTAATTGGAAGCAACCTTCAACTGTGACTTAGGTTCGTAGCTTTCTTGGTTTGGCGGGGTACTATCGAAGGTTCATTGAGGGTTTTTCTCGGATTGTAACTCCGTTGACAAGGTTGACTCGGAAAGATGTATCTTTTATATGGGATTCCAAATGTGAAGCAAGTTTCAATGAGTTGAAGAAGAGGTTGACCACGACTCCTATTCTTACCCTTCCGGATGGTTGCGAAAATTTTGTCATTTACAGTGATGCCTCGAAGGCGGGGTTGGGATGTGTACTAATGCAAAATGGGAAAGTGATTGCGTATGCCTCTAGGAAGTTATCACCGGCTGAACAGAATTACCCTACTCATGACATGGAATTGGTGGCGATTGTGTTTGCGTTGCATAAATGGAAACATTACCTTTATGGGGCAAAATTCGAGATTTTCACCGACCATAAGAGATTGAAGTATTTGTTCACACAAAAGGAGTTGAATAACCGACAAAGAAGATGGTTAAAGTTCTTGAAGGATTTTGATTGTGTGATATCTTATCATCCGGGGAAAGCAAATGTAGTGGCGGATGCGATTAGACGTAAGGCTTATGTGACAGCTTTGAGTTCCCGAGAAGTGAGGAGTGAAATAATAATTGCGAATGTGCGAGCCGTTCCTACCTTGTATGGGGATTTGAAGGAAGCTCAACAAAGTGATCCGGAGTTGAAGAAAATTTTGGGTCAAGTGCAAGATGGGAAAGCCGGGGAATTCGCGTTGAATAGAGATGGAATTTTAACCTTCCAAGGAAGAATTTGTGTTCCTTCATCACCGGAGATCAAGAGACGTGTTCTAGAGGATGGTCATAAGTCCAAGTTTGCGATTCATCCGGGTAGTACGAAAATGTATCAAGACTTGAAACGTGGATATTGGTGGAATGGGATGAAAAGGGAGATTGCGGATTATGTGTCTAAGTGTTTAACTTGTCAACAAATCAAGGCCGAGCATCAGAGACCGGTGGGACTACTTCAACCATTAGATATTCCGGAGTGAAAATGGGAAGGGATTTCGATGGATTTTGTATCGGGTTTGCCTCTTACCGCGAAGAAGATGGATGCTATTTGGGTTATCGTGGATAGATTGACGAAATCGGCTCATTTTCTCCCTGTATCAACAAAATTCTCGATGGAGAGGTTAGCTTAGTTGTATATATAGGAGATTGTTAGACTTCACGGGATTCCAGTTAGTATTGTTTCCGATAGAGATCCGAGATTCACTTCTAGATTTTGGAGAGCATTGCATGAATCTTTGGGTTCTAAGCTATGTTTTAGTACGGCGTTTCATCCTCAAACCGACGGTCAGCCCGAGAGAACCATTCAGATACTTGAGGATATGTTACGGGCTTGTGTGATGGATTTTCAATTGTCTTGGGAAGATCATCTACCGTTAGTTGAGTTTGCTTACAACAACAGTTATCAGTCTAGCATTGAGATGGCTCCGTATTAGGCGTTGTATGGTAGGAAGTGTAGATCTCCGATGTGTTGGGATGAGGTTGGTGAAGCAAGGCTTTGGGGCCCGGATTTGGTTCGAAATTTGACGGAGAAAATCAAGGTGATTCGGGATAGATTAAAGACAGCTCAGAGTAGACAGAAAAGCTATGCCGACAATAGAAGACGGGACTTATCTTTTCAAGTGGGTGACTTTGTGTTCTTGAAGGTCTCTCAGAGGACGGGAATTAAAAGATTTGGTAATAAGGGTAAATTGGCTCCGAGATTTGTTGGTCCGTTTGAGATTTTAGAAAAGATAGGGGAATTGGCTTACCGGTTGGCGTTGCCTCCATCAGTTTCTTTACTTCATAATGTGTTTCACGTTTCAATGTTGAGGAAGTATTGTCATGATCCCTCTCATATTTTGAGTTCTCCTCCCGATGAGATTCAAGCGGATATGTCATATGTTGAAGAACCATTGAGAGTCTTGGAGTTTCAGGTTAAGGAGTTAAGAACTAAGAGCATTCCGGTAGTGAAGATCCTATGGAAGAATCATACCATTGAGGAAGCAACGTGGGAGCTAGAGTCGGAAATGAGAGAGAAATATCCTTGGTTGTTTGAACGTGCAAGTAAGTCTTTTTAAAATTCGGGGCGAATTTTCTTTAAGGGAGAGTGAGTGTAACGACCCTAAACCTAGGCACTATTTTAGCATCCTATTATATGCATTTTATATTATTGGTTGACCTTATGTGCTTACTTTATGTCTTTGATTTATTATGGTAAGTTAAGATGGTTAGGAGATAATTTTAAAGCCTTAGGATTAAATGGAAATAAGTTAAAGTATTTTGTTGAAGTATAGTAATTGAAAATAAATAAAATATGAGTAGTTAGGTTGTCCTTGTGTAGAGGAGGGAAGTAGAGGATTTAATTTCATTCTTTAAACATTTAGGGGCTTAAGTGGAGAAAGTGGAAAGATCCCATTTAATTTGGCATGGGGGGCCATACTCTTTCTTTTCCCTCACCTCCTTCATTTTCAAACCTCCCCATTTTCCTCAATCATCTTCTTCCTCCTCAATGAAAAATTCCCATGGAAAACCAATTGTAAATCTTCCCTTCCAAAAATCCTAGTAAACTCAATCCTTCTTTATTTTACGATCCGGTGGTACTTTCGTGTTCGTGGCGGCGAGGGGAACGCATCAAGCCGAGAAAATCATTGTTTCATTTCATATTGTTAAGGTGAGTTATTATTACTTTCCTTCAAATATTTGCTAATGAAATATTTGATGTTGGTATTGTTTGTTAAATTGATTGTTTGGTATATTAGAACACTTCTTGGAGTTGAGAATGGGTTAATGACTTAAATATGGGGTTGTGGTTCATGGAAGTTGATCAAAAGTGAAAGAGTGTGGTAAATGTGAAGTAAGGATGTTAGACATTGAAATGTGATAGTGAAATGTGAGAATTAACTAAGTGAGTGAAAGGATTAGGTTTATCTTATTGTTTGGAATGGTTGGCATAGATTTTGAGTACTAAAATGATGCTAGTTAGTGTTGGATTGGTTTGGAAGAGGTATGAAATGGTTAGGAGTAGAATGGATGATGTTAGTACAAAATTTTAGGTTGGGCGGTCGCCCATGTTGGGCTGAGCGGCCGCCCATGTGCACAGCAGTTGGCCTTCAGCTCTTCCCAATCTTGGGCGGTCGCCCATCTATCCATGCGCGGTCGCCCATCCCCAAAGAAACTTCACCCCTTTTGTGACCCCCTTGCTTGGGCGGTCGCCCATACCACCTTGGGCAGTCTCCCATGTCAACAGATGCTCCTCCAGTTTCCTTTCTTGCTGATTTCTACCAACAACCACTTATCATGATTCCTAACTATTTTAAAGTAGTATAAACCTAATCTACCTAGGATATGAATGAATCCTCTTTAACTTAGGTTAAAGTAGAATACTTTAGCTACGCAAAGACATCTCATTTGGTTAAAATGGAATTGTGGAAGTACTTTAATTATTACTCGGAAAACGCTTAGTAGCCTTGTTTGGCCACTTAACCAATGTGACTCCAATTTGGTAAATTGAGCTTGGACCTTTATAGAGGCCATGTATTGTTGTATATTGACTATATAGGGTTGGTTAATGATACCTCGTTGCCTTACTTGAATACATATTCATTGATTGTGCTATGCATAGTGCATTAAATAAATGTTGCACTATGATATTGGTTGAACATGATTATAATTTACCATGTGGTTATATTTCTTATCCCTTTTGAGGATTTTATTTCAAGTAACTATTATGTGCTTGAACTTGTGTTAATCAGCTGATGATTGGGGGTATAGCGTAATACGATCAATTATGGAAAGTGTGACCTAATGTGATCGGATTATGTTATACCTGTGACCGTCCCCTTCTGTGGCCACAGATTGGGGTTATAGCATCTGTATTAAGCCAAAAGCCTTACAAAGTTGCTACTATCTTATATGGTTCCCTGAAAAATGGGTCTTATAAGAAGTGAATAATGCTCAAGCAGTTCACATATGATTGGGGTTTTATCTCCAATGTTGTACGACTATGGTTCAGACGGGAAAAGGTAAACCGAGGTAATGTAAGGTGTTTACAGCTTTTTCAATGTGTTATATGCACCTTGCTATATGTTGCATCTTACTTGGCATATTACTGCATTCATAATAGCTTGTTGAGATTTATTCTCACCCTTCTCCCTTTAATGTTTTTAGATCCCGAGACAGGCGGACCGGCCAAGTAAGGACGAAAAGGAGTTTGGAAGTGGTATTTTGGGATTGTCGGGGTATGTATAGGTTGGCGTAGAAAGGTGTATTTTGGTATAATTACTTTATGGAGATTGTGTATATAAAAACTTAGTTTCTACGTTATAACCGAAATCTTTTGTAACTAAAACAGGTTGTTACTTTTAAAGATGTTCAACTCTTCCTCCAATGTGGAGAGGAATGGAGTTATTTTGAAATGATTATGTTAAGTGTGTTTAAGTATGTAAGTTAAATCAAAGTTTTAAAAAATTTAGGAAGTTTGGAGTTAATTTGGGGACGCTCTAGCTCGGGACACGTGTTGGTCCCGGGTCGGGGTCCTCACATGTTGGGTATGATTACAATAGTAGTGCTAATTGAATTCTTGTTTATAAATTCAATAGTCAATGTATATACAATAATACTATAATGAAATCATGAATCGTATCCTTATTTAATAATATGTTTCTGTATAAATTAAGAGATGAGGCAAACTCATTTAAACGGATTCATGATTCAATAGAATAAGAAGAAACTTATCATGAGAAAATGATGAAGAAGAGGTAGAACCTTGACATAGCAAGTGAGGCAGGATAAGAAAATTCTATGGCCCAGATTTTCTAACCTACATGATAGAAAGTAAATCAAAGTTATAAAGGCACTGAGCGCTTCAGAAGAAACTTTGTGAAAATAAGTTATTAAAATTGAGATTGATTCCATCATAGAAAATTACACTTGAAAATTAGTGGAAGTACCTCCGGATGGTAAACACTGGGATATAAGTGAAATTTTCAAAAAGGGAAAATGAAGGCCAATTGAACAATCAATAAGTAAAAGGCTAGACTTGTAATTAAGGGTTACAAGAAAAATGAAGACCTTGATTACTTTTATACTTATTCTCTTGTCACGAGAATAAAAATTTGTATTTGCAATTGCTGCATAGCAAAATTTGAAACACATTAAATGAATGTAAAATAGCCTTTCTAAATGTAGATTTAGAAGAGGAAATTTACATAGAACAACTCGAAGGGTTTGTTGTACATGAGAAAGGAAACAAAGTGTACACAATGTACACAATAATCTAATGATGTTGATAATGAATATTGGCATATTTGCTAATTTCAGGACTACTCAGAAATGTGGGGTTGAGTATACTTTGGAAAAATAACTACATTTGGAAAGGTTACCCAAAAAAAACACACAATGAAATATCCATATGAAGTATGAAAACGTAGGCCTACGTACACTTGTAAATGTGAGGGTGTTTCACAAAGTAGCAAGTCCAATTATCAAAGAAATTGAAACTGGTTACTAAATGGTAGATTATGTTTCAAAAGTTATATATGTTTATAACATGTGTATATATTAATTGGTTTGTTATGTATGATTCAATAAGTTTGAATATATATAAAAATCAGAGGAAAACAAAGTCAATGGAAATCACGTATTGATGTCAAATTCATGAAAATGAAGAAATGATATTTTGGATGAAATAGATCAAAGTGTTGAAACGGTTCAAGAAATGAAACCTTGAAGAAAGTGTGCTAGTTTGTAAAGTTATTGTATGACTTGAGACAAGTACAAATATAAGAAAATCAAAAGTTTGATTTTGTGGATTTAAACAAGAGTGAATACGTTACTTTGTTAATTAAATCCAAAAACAATATGTTAAGCTAAGAAAAGTTCTATTAAATTTGATCTGTTGATTCAAATTCAAGTAAATCTAATGGACTCGTTGTTAAATAAGTAATTAGGTGGATATTCTTGATAAATTTTGAAATTATCAATATGAAATAACTAGAATTTAAAATGAATTTGAGTTAACACTTATCAAATGGATAAAACTTGTGTTAACAAGATGGTATATTGATAAAGTCAATTTATGATTAAATAGACATATAACAATGTGTGTAATGGTAGTCTAGACATATATGTCTAAGAAATAATACCATTAAACAACTACTCTCAACTAAATTGACTATTTGAAGTCAAATAATAAACGGATCTGTTAACCAAATGGTTAGACCGAAAGTTAATTGTAAATTTTGAAAGGAATCTGACATTAGTCTCTTAGAAGTTAAACACAGCGGAAAACCCTACCTAGTTAACTGAAGATCCCAAGATCTAGGTTTACAAATGGACAACTTAACTGTTAAAAGACTTGTAGTGTCAGTGTATAGGTCAACCCCAAGTCCATTTCCAAAGTGACATCCGGAAAGGAAAAGTTAAGCTTATAGTTTTTAATGAGTCTTGCGCTTCGAAATTGCCGAGTGGGGTAATACGGGTTACTTTTAAAAATCACCTATGTGAGAGAGAAGTAGGGGCTGCTTCGAGGAAAATTGTGTGAGGCTCAATTCTCAGACCCTCTTACAGAACCAGACATTATGTTTAGGGCCACGAATGAGAATAGTTATGAGAATTGAACAATGTTAGGACGATACTTGTGTCAAGTATATGACCGGCTACACAAAAAGCATACCGGTTCAAGGATATCGCGTCTACCGACTTGCGAGTAGAGTAAATATGATTATACGAGCGAAGGTTAAAAGGGCAAACCACTAACTTTCGTATGCAACTTTTCGTCTGCCGGAATTTATCACCAACAGTTCTCCGGTCAATTTCTATTCATGTGGGGGACTGTTGGAAAAATTGTGCATTAATGTGAATGAGAAATTGATTTTCTCTACTTAAAGTGGAATCTAAGGTGTGACCTTTGGGTTTGTGAATAATTAACGAAAAATTGAATTCCTTTTAAAGAAATTATGAAGTTTTTATGTTTGGGTTGTTACAAGAACAAATATGAATTTTTTTTCTCATAAATGCTCTTTTATTCATGGATTGATTTCTCTAATTAAGTTAGAGAATATGTAACAACACAAATCATAATGTTGAGGTTAATTATACATGGTTAATGCCAATTAATCCTAAGTTCCCTGCATGTTCTTCGTATATTTGTTCTTGTGTCTTTTTCTTTGCTAGGAAAAAGAAGTTAGAAGATAGAAGATAGAAAAACGATATGAGAGTCTCATGTTGTAACTCTAAAGCATAGGATTATCTTGTATAAAATTTTCTTTTGGTCTCTTTATTTGAAGTTTTAGTTGGTGATTTAGTTCAATTATATGTTCAATTCGCCGGGAGGCTCAAGTGCGGAGTTACACCCAGTTCGTCCTTTCTATCCTGGGAGACAAACGCCCGGGAAAGCATCGAGCACTATTAGAGAGGGGGACAAATTAGTATTAAGGAAAGTGTATAACACGCCTCGGACACAAGTGAATCAAGATTACTTACATATGGTTTTCTCTTTTCATTTTCTATTATGCGTTGTAAATTTTATTACAATTTTATTGTAATCCTTAATATTGTGCTCATTATTTAAGATTTTGTCCAACAACCATAAAAACAGATTCTCTCTCTGCAGTCTATCTTGTTGAACATCCTGTAAATGAGAATCACCCCAATGCCGCTTTTATGAACGACATCAGAGCTCTCCTCCTGCGTGCTGCCAACTGCTACATCCAACATACCCTTCGTGAGGGCAAATTTTGTGTCGACTGCGCTAAAAAAGACCTCCTATACCCCTGCCAAGTGGACCTTGGAGCTAACCAGCCCTTACGAGTTTTACAGTGACACTGGATATAACATTTTCTCTTACGATAATACCAATCCATGAATTTCAAGGATGATGTAGAGAATAAATCAATTTTGGTTGGTTTGGGACGCGTAAGAAAGGATACGCATCAATTCTATTCTTTGTTTTTAGTAATGAATTTGGTATGTACATATTCTAAATTTAAATCGTCAGATGTTTTTCAAATTAAAAAATGAACAAAAAATCCTCTATAATGAGGTATATGACCATATTTATAGTGGTGGAAAATTGATAACATTTGTCGTGCGACAAAGGCTAAGAACAGACACACTTTGGCCAGGAGGTAGTAGTTCGGTCATAGGGCCCAAACTAGTCCAAGGTGAAAATATCTTAATGGTTCTTGAAAGATTTCAAATGTTCAAGTAGCCCTTTCAAGTTCTAAGAAGGTAGGGATATGGAAATTCTGAAAAGGATATCAACATTTATCAATAACAATTTTTGTAATGATGATCAAAGTTAATGTTTGGTCAAATTTTACTAGTGTTTATCCTCGAAAGCCAAATATGACCAAACAAGATGTGATTTATCAATAATAACTTTTAGAAATTTACTACGATGATTATATTGAAATTAATGTTTGATGAAAATTTACTTGTTCTAGACCATAAAAATCAAATGTAGTTAAACAACAAAAATGAGAGTCTATGTTTGTTTGTTTTGTTATTTGTTGTTTTTATCTTCTTGTAATGGCAACGATATTTGAATTTTCTCACAATGAAGTGGATGCCAATGTTCCTACTACACAAGGATGGTTCGTGGATTTTGAGATATCTGGTGGACGTTTTCTCGTCAACCCGAATTCTGCAAATCAAGTGCTTCACACAAAATATTATCAGAGGAGAAATTTCTCAAATGCCAAATTAAGGCAGTTTCCAAGTTTTACTTGGAGTGGAATTTGAATGTCTCAAGATTTAGATAGAAAATATATTTGTTGTAGGTTGAGAGATAGATCTACATTTGTCATTTGGGATGAGCCTCCGACCTTTGTGGTGTGTCATCTTTTTTCATATGAATGAAAATGATTCTATAGTTTGCTCAAAAATAAAATAGGGAAAAATGACAAATTAAGGTTCAAAGTTTAGGAAGTGTGTGCCAATCGAGGTATAATGTTTCAATTTTGTCAATTTAGTGTTCAAAGTTAACAACTTTAGTCAATTAGGGGGTTTATGATAGAATTGTTAGAAAAATTCGTAAAGTCATCACGTGCGTTGCACATGCGACTTAACTTGCCTTATTTAGGATTAAAATTCTCAATTTACCCTTCACTTCGGACCATAAATTGACAAAATTCTAAATTTTTGGACCACAATTTAAGACCACCCCCTAAGTTGAACCCCATTTTGGGAACACCCATAAAGTTTGGATCTTATTTTAAAAAATGAAAATTGAAAAATTAGATTTTAAAATTTCCCACTTTTTCATACATTAATTAAAAAAAATTATGTAGATTTAATGTATTCAAATTTAAAAATAAATATATAATTAAATATAAATCAATCATTACCTTATTAATTAATACAATATATCAAATAATGAAGGTAAAAAATTACCTTATTAATAACTATAATAATAGTAAAAAAAATTTAACAGAATAATAATATTAAATATTTAATAGTAACAAGATATTAAATAAAAATATATATTATTTTTAAAAATAAAAGACAAAGATAAAAAGTACGCAAAGAAAAGAAAAATAGAAATAGAAATTTTAGTTATAAATACATTGATGTGTACAAAATATATTGATTTGTTGCAAAGAAATAACAATATAAAACATTTAATAATAATAATAATTTTTTTTTTGGGGGGGGGGGTGAGGGAGAGGGGCTATTGTTAATAAAACAATTGCTTATCCAATACAATTTTTATAAATAGACATTAATATTCTTCCATAATTTGAGGAGTTAATTAATGAAATTTTTATGATTATTTACACTACAAGTTTTTACTTATTGACTACATTTTCTAAAAATAAATTTAATTAATTATAATATATCACCATTGCTTCAAAAAAACATATATATTTTCTATTATACTAAAATTATTTTCTCTTTTTAAAAATCATCAAATCCTAAATTGATTATGCTATTATTATCTTCGTTATCTGTATCATACTCTATATTCATAAAGTTATATTCTGTTCCGCCTCATCTTCATCTTGTTTATTTGTTTCTTTTTTAAAGTTTACAAATCTTAAACTTTGTATTCCATCTATTCCTTCATATATATAACTTTGTTTAGGTACTAATATTTCATTGTCTTTTTCTTTCAGGTCATCTAGAGACCATTCAAGTCCTGCTAATTCTTCTGGGTCTATTTTAATTGGATCTATCATTTGTATAGATTTTGAGGCTATTGTATTTACAATTCCTTCTATATTAACTTTGTATTTCATACCAGATCTATTACTGGCTTTTTCTAACATTTCAATACTTATTACAATGTTATTTCCTTCATAATTCTCATAACCTTTGGTTTGTAAATATATTTTAATGTTTTGTAAATCTTTAATATCTTTTAATATTCCCGATGTACAATAGAATAAAGTTGTATTTTGACTCAAGTCTATTTCCATTCCTGAAATAATAGCTTTCTTTATTTCTGTCTTCCAAGATTTATCTAGTAATAAGGCTAATAACTTTGTTCCTAAATTTTTTCTCCCTAAGGCTTTAATGCCAATTACTACTAATCCTATATGTGCAAAATGTTTTCCTGACTGTTTAATTTTTTGTATTGTTTCTGGCGAGAATAAATCTATAGTGACTGTTCTATCAACAACCCTAAGACTTTCTTCTCTACTACTTCTTATTAAGACTGTATTAATATTTAGCATACCTGTTTGATACAATATTCTGGGATTTAATATGTCTAATTGATGTTGATTGTATAGATCTATATTTCTGTCTAAATTTATTTCTTCTTCTATTTGGATTGTTTGTGGATTACTTGTGGAGCCAGATCCTCTTCTAATTATTCTATTAATAAAACTATCTGACGTAATAATGTCTTGTATATTACTAGTTGAACTTCTAGATTCCTGTAGTGTTCGACTTCATCCTAGAAAATTTTGCTGATTTCTCATTTTCTTGGTAACCAATGTATATACGGTGTAGGTGTTCTTTTAATATATATATATATATATATATATATATATATATATATATATATATATATATATATATATATATATATATATATATATATATATATATATATATATATATATATATATATATATATATATATATATATAAAATATCTTTTTTGTTCATATAAAAATAATCAAATCATAAAAAATCCATCATGGTTCATTAATTTTTTATAGGGAAGAAGAAAATCATAAATATTTAATGCATATTAAAATTACTTATAATAGTTATAAATTTGTCAATATATTATTTTAATTTTTAATCTATTATAAGAAAACAAATTTCTTAATAAATTCACCACTATGTTAAATCACAAAATCTGGAGAGAGACGCGTTTCTCCGTCGCTTCTGGAGAAACGGGGCTTGTTTTGTCGCGCGACATACTTAGCCACCACAACTGGATATCCTTTCCAAAGCTTCTGGATATCCAGAAGCTTTGGAAAGGATATCCAGAAGCTTTGTAAAGGATATCCAGAAGCTTTGTAAAGGATATCCAGAACCCAAATATTTTTTCTGGCTATCCTTTCCAAAGCTTCTGGATATCCATATTCAATGTTCTGGATATCCAGAAGCTTTGTAAAGGATATCCAGAAAAAATATTTGGTTTCTGGATATCCTTTCCAAAGCTTCTGGATATCCTTTCCAAAGCTTCTGGATATCCAGAAGCTGATGAAAGTATATCTAGAAACTGGCTTATGATGTCGCGCGACAAAACAAGCCCCGTTTCTCCAGAAGCACGGAGAAACGCGTTTCTCCCCATACCGACTCATGTTAAATAGTTATAAATACTAGTAAATAAATTTATATTTCTAATGTATAAATATTTGATGCTACCAATATAAAAAATATTCATTAATAAATTCACAGCACAAGTTTTATACTTTAATTGCTAGTATAGAATGAAATAATAATTATTATAAATCACCAATAAAATAGCAGCACAATAGCATTAGGGTCATTGTTTTTTTCTTTCCATCTAAATAAAAACATTCATTTTTAACAAATTTTTGTTTTGAAAAAAATATGACATTTATTTTGCATTTTTTAATATTTGAAAAATCTGGTAATCAATAAATTTTCCTCTCAAATATAATATTTTAATAGAAAATTTCATTGTCTAAAAGTCGATAACTATTTTACCACTTTGTCTTAATTTTTTTCTATTTCTTAAACTATTTAATTGAAACAAAAAAGAGAGGAAGAAAATAGACATAAAACAAGGTAAATAATGACATCTAATATCTCGCATTTAAAGTAATAAGATTTAAAATATTAATTTATTTTAGTCAACACTTTATTATTCATGTTATAATTTATTGTAATATTTTATTTATCTTAGCAAAACTAAATAATTATTTTTTTTAAAAAAATAATTATTTTGGAGATTGAGAAAAAATAACAATAAAATGTGTAACTGTAGTGAATAATAATATATGTAGTTGATAAGAAGTTTAGTAGTATAAATGGTCTCTTTTTAAGGGCAATAATGTCAAGTAAATGATCAATTCACCAAAAATAAATGTGATATAATGGATAAGTATTTATTGTAAGAGTAATAGCCCCTCTCTAATTTTTTAATAGATTAAAAATATTAATTACATATAAAAATGTAACTACCTTGTGCAATTATGGCACTATTTTCTAATTTGCCCTATTTAATAATTCTTACTCATTAATTTATAATCAAATATATTTTTTTGTAATTATAAAATACATACTAACATTAAGGGCTAAAGATATTTTTTTTTTTGGAGAATGGTAAAATAGGGTCCAAAGTTAGGGGCGTTTTCAAATTGGTGCCTAAACTTTGGGGTAGCATCAAATTAGGGTTAAATATTAGAATTTTGTCAATTTAGGGTCTAAATTGATTAAAATAATTTGGGAATGTATCAACATGAAAAGACCAAACTAACCTTATAAGTATTGCATATGCAAGACATACGATGATTTAAACGATTTTTTATAACAATTTCATCCAAAAACCCATAACCGGCTAACATTGTTAACTTTAAACCCATTGACAAAATTGAAACATTAATCCCTAATTGACAGCTCTAATCTATAGGCCCTAATTTGTCATTTTCCCAATTAAATAAGAGAGAGAGAGAGAGAGAGAGAGAGAGAGAGAGAGAGAGAGAGAGAGAGAGAGAGAGAGAGAGAGAGAGAGAGAGAGAGAGAGAGAGAGAGAGAGAGAGAGAGAGAGAGAGAGATTGTACTAAGAGTAGGTCTAGCGAGAAACGCGTTTCTCCATAAGTTATGGAGAAACGGGTTTCTGGATATCCAGAAGCTTTGAGATTGATATCCAGAAGTTTTGGGACGGATATCCAGAAAAAAGATTTGAGACCAAATCCAAGGCCAAGACCAAATTTCTGATTCTGGATATCACTTTCACAAGGTTCTGGATATCCAAAACATTGATTATGGATATCCGTAAGCCTTAAAACTTATATCCGTAATAATTCTAAATTTCTGGATATCACTTACATAAGGTTCTCGGATATCCTTTCAAAGGGTTTGATATCCGAACCTTTGAGACCGATATCCGAAGTAAACTACGGGCCAAGGTCACGGCTAATACAAAATTTCTCGGATATCCTTTCAAAAGGTTCCTGGATATCCTTTCAAAGTGGTTCTGGATATCCGTAACCTCAGACCGATATCCAGAAGTAACCATGGGCCAAAGGTCATTGCCAATACAAAGTTTCTGGATATCCTTTCAAAAGGTTTTGGATACCCGTAACCCGTTTCTCCATAACTTATGGAGAAACGCGTTTCTCCTTAGATTTTGGCTTGTACTAAGGCTAACCAACCCTAGGGGTCCGCTCCCGAGTTTAAAGAGAAGAGAAAAGAAGGAAAAAGAAAAGAAGATGAGGAAATTTAATATTTTCAAGACATGCTTCTAAGTTAGGAAGAAAGAGGAAGAAAATTAAAGTAAATTACATTTATACCCCTAATAAAAGTGAAAAGAATGTTATATTTGAAGGATAAATAGATATAGCAAAAATATTTGTTATTGAAATTTTCTTTCCTTCAAATTCCTTCCACTTTTGGAAGGAAAGTGTAGGAAGAAAAATCCATAAAATTTTCAAAAAAACTCAAGAGCACACATTAATTTTTTTTTTTATTAAATTTACCTCCACTTCCTTTCCTTTCCTTTCCTTTCATTTCATTTCCTTTCCTTTCCTTTCCTTTCTCTCAATTTTTAGAACTCTTGAGCACACCCTAGGTCATCAAACCGAAGATTGTTTGGCTTCTCCCGCCACTCTTGTATCTATTTGCAACCGTCCGCAGCAAGAGGTAGAGAACCGATTCAAGTATAGAATCCCCAAATTTTACCATCTGCAGCAACAATGGGTGCCGAGGGATTAATTTCTGACTCCGTTCCATCTCTTCAACACGATCTCACTCAGTAATCTCTCTCTTGATTCATGTGTGTGTAATTTCAGTTTATTTGATGATAATGGAGCTCTTAATTGTAGGTTGTCCGAGCAAATTCGTGGCTCGCTCTCTCATGCACAATACAAGCAACCAGATGGATCAAATGTTTCTATCAAATCATTTCTCCAATCCCTTTTACCCCAAAACAATTCCCAACCCCAATTTCATGCCCACCTCAGAGATTTCACCTTATGCTGTGCCGCGCTAGCTTCTTCCCAAACCTCAAAATCTGACCACCTCTCTTGGATTCCCAATTCACTATCAGTTGCTGCCATTTCTGCATCTCATCATGTCTCCGAGGCATTCTCAGGCGGTTTAAATAACAAGCAATCGTCCCATAATGAGAAGATATTGTTGATTGAGTTGTTGCCTGAGGTTTTGCCTTTGCTTAAATCGAGGATTAAGGAGAGTTCGATTGATAAAGATGATGACAGTGACGAAGTGTCTGCTGCCTCATCTAGGGTTCCGGTTGGTTATGCTGTTGTGGCTGCTCATCAGCTGAGATGGCTTGTCTCACAGGTTTGAATTTGTTGGAAGTTGCAGGATTCTT
Source organism: Adenophora triphylla var. japonica (assembly GCA_022495995.1). NCBI lineage: Eukaryota > Viridiplantae > Streptophyta > Magnoliopsida > Asterales > Campanulaceae > Adenophora > Adenophora triphylla. The sequence goes on along the minus strand of JAFEMH010004516.1, from coordinate 58,902 downwards.
ATGTTTGTGATTTTGGGGAAACAATCGATTATTTATTGTTAATTTTTCAGTTGGATTTTCCTCATCTTGGAAAGCTTTCTTCATTGGTGATTCCTTGCGCATTGACTGCTCTTGATCACTGGTCGCCGGAAGTGAAAGTGAGTTCTCAAACTCACGTCTTGCATCATACTACCTCCGTCCCACCTCAATTGATCCACTTTCCTTTTTGGGACGTCCCACCTCAATTGATCCATTCCTTAAATGGAAAGTTTTACATATATTTATACCCTTATCATCTCCATATATTTACAAAAAAACCAATCATTAACTTACTATTCCTCCCGCTCATTCTCTCTCCTATTAAATATTTTTAACTTTTATATTCTCTCTCCTATTCCCTACCACACATTTAACTTTTACATTCTCTCTCCTCTAATTTCTACCCACTTTAATAATTTTTCTTAAAAACCGTGTCCCACCTCAATGGACCAATTGAGGTGGGACGGAGGGAGTATTTGATTTCTAATAGTAACTATGCTTGAGTTGGTTTGTACTTGGCTATACTTGTCTGTGGCCAATATTTTAGTCTATGTATGAAAAATACCATTGCTTATGGCAGAAATGTTAACCTAGTTTACTTTCCAAGTGTTATCCTTTACCTGCAATGGTGGTAAATAATTAGTCCCTCCTTCAGAGAAAATCCCTCTATGGAAGTCAAACATTTAGAACAATAATGTCTCCTGAGTAGTTTTTAACTTTTTTCAAAATTATGCAACTCTGTTACTTGTAAAGGGGTGAAATTGGGATGTGTTGGGACTTCCTAAACTGGTTTTCAATTGGGATTCTTGGATTTGACATGTACAAAGAGAGAGAGAGAGAGAGAGAGAGAGATAGCGATTCCCCAAGTAGAAGTGAGAAGTCACTAGTTACAAGTCTAGCACCCAGACCTATCTTATACTCCCTCCGTCCCAGTAATTGCTTCACCATTTTTTCCCGGCACGCAAATTAAGGGTTTCAAAAATGTTGTGAGTGTAATAGTAAAATAGGAGAGAAAATGAGTGGAGGAAATAGTAAATTTGAAAAATGTTGCGAGTGTAATAGTGAAATAGGAGAGAGAATGAGTGGGTTGAATAGTAAAGATTATTTGCCAAAAAAGGAAAGGTGAAGCTTCTAACGGGACGCCCTTTTGGGCAATTGGTGAAGCTTTTATTGAGACGGAGGGAGTATAGGTAAATATAAGGTCGCATCACAAACATGGATTTACGTGCTTCTGTGGACCACTTGATGATATTCTACTTTGTGTAACTTGGTTTTATTCCTTTTTAGGGTGCTGGGTATCTTAGTTCAATTGCAATTACGTTCCTGACTATTCAATTGAGGACATAGTTGTCAAAAGGCGAAAGGCGAAAGGCGAAAGGCGGACGGCAAAAAGGCGAGCAAGTAGGAAAATAGAACAAAAAATTAGTAAAAAATAGAATATATATATATGTATATATTTTTATCAAACATATAAATATATATACATATGCGACACATAAACAAAGCATAAAACTTGTTATGAACAAGAATAAAGCATGAAAAATTTCACAATTCCGCATATAATGGTATCCTAGTATAATTCAAACCTCAAAATCAACAAAACAAGTACTAGTTTAAGCAAGTTAAATAAACTTGAACCCTTAAAGATTATCGAGAAAAGAAATCAAGTTCCAAAGTCATGCAAAAAGTAAATAAAAATTTGAAGAACAAGGGACTAGAAAGAAAGAAAAAAATGCAAAAAGGCGAGAGGCGGGTGGCAAAAGGTGAGCAAGGCGAACACCTTGTGAAGAAAGGCGCGGATCCGTCTGCCTGGCTACAAAGAGGCGACCGACCCCTCAAGGCGCCAAAAAGGCAAGGCGGGCGGTTGCCTTTGACAACTATGATTGAGGAAAAAAGTCAACCATTCAATTGATTACGTGGAACACAATCTAAAATATATGGCTTTCAAGTAACCAAGAGGATATGTAATAGCTACAAAAGCGGAATGAACTGAATGTAGATTTCGTCCAGTACTTTTTAATTATCATCCGTGCTTTTATTTTACATTGAGTAAATGTTATGCACAACAAATATACATGAGATTATGCTCAGTCCGCACAGTGCCTATGTCCGAGGTGGATGATGGCACCAATGCTGATACATATTGTCACCATAGTGCTTGAAATTCTAATGCTAAGGAGCTAGGCTGCAACTTAGGGTTTGTTTGGTAACCCAATTAAGCTTTTAACTTGGAACATTTTAAGAGATTAAAAAGTTAAGCTTGTTTGGTAAGGTAAATTTAAATTACTTATGTAATTAAGAATGTCATAAAAATTCTACTGTTAATTTTAGATTGTAAAGGGGTGTCTTAAGAAGGTAAGAGGAGGAAAGAAAGAGAAAAAAGGGAATGAGTTCAAATTTATCCATCAACATATATTATTTATTTAATTATTGCTACTTTCCTTTGTTGAAATACTTTAACTTCTCATATATATATTGTATTTGACTAAGTATTAAAATTTAATTTTCTTGATATAAAATTATTGATAATATTTTTAATAGAGTATCATAATAAAAATTTCTTCATTTTTTATCAAAGTTAAGTCAAGTTGACCAAAATAATTAAGATAAATTTTATTATGGGACAAAGGATGTACCAATAAAAAATATTTAAATATTTTAAAAATATAATCTAATTATGTCAATGGTGATTTTATTTTTATTATACAGTCATTAAGATTATTCAAATAATTTTTGAGTGTTGAGTTGAAATTTTGATTAAATTCAGATGTAAGTGGTTTGTCATAATCAAAATAACTCAAGTCATAAAATTCAGCAACTTTATTTCAGTTCTACATTTTCAGTTCTACATTTCAGAGCTTAATTTTCAGTTCTACATTTCAGAGCTTAATTTTCAGTTTTACCATATAGGCCCTTATGCTAACTATTATTATAAGTTCCAACCACTTTAGACCAATATAATTTTTAAAGATAATGCAAGCCATCCAGTATGTTTATGTTTCTGCACTATTTGATAAAACCTGGTAGGTTCATCTTTCTTATAATCTAAAAGAACAGAGACTGAAAATGAGAAATTTAAGCTTAGTTAAAGGGCCATTTATCATCAGTTGAGAGGCTATTCACTATTTACCCATTTATAAGGTTCCCTCTTGAGACTCTTTGGATAATTCCTCCAACATCCCTCTTCACTAGTGTCAGTGTATATGTCCATCGGGTATGTAATTGATGGTTTCATCATTGAATAGTATTTCAATGTCTAATGGAAGTCTTTCCTCTCCCCATTTCAGGGTCAGGGGATGATTTGCTTTATACATCTTGTGAAAAATGTGAATGTGGCTGAGCTTGGTGGGTATGCCGATGTGATGCTCGATGCCTGCTGTCAAAATGTTGCTTCTGATGATGAGATATGGGAGCATGTTGTTGAGATGTCCGTGCTTCTTGTAACCAGTACCCAGCAAAGTAATCCCCGTAGCTCATGGTATTGTCTGCGTATGCTAATTGCATTATATTGTTCTCCCAGTCTCTGTTAAATTTTGCATCACATCCATATCTAGCCCAGTGGCGAAGCCAGAAAATTATGGGAAGGGGGTCAAGTTTGTTTTAAAAATAAATACTATAATTAAGGCATCCAAATTTATCTTAGAAGGAGGTCAAAAAATTATTTACTGCAATTTTAATGAAAATTAAAGGGGTCGAAATTGATAAAATTGCTAAATTTAGAGGTAAAATGTCATTTTCTTAAAATTTCAAGGTGCAAAATTTGACAAGTTTCAAAGTTGAAGGGGGTTTGACCCCCTTGCCTATAACCTGGCTTCGCCAGTGATCTAGCCAATCGTGTGTTGCGCCATTGTCATCTAAGGCAGGGGGATAGCTCATTATCCCATCACCAACCTTCAGCCACCTAGTACCCCCCACCAAACACACCTATACCAAAAAAGAAAAAGAGAGAACAGAAAAGAGAATAAAGTGAAAAAAGAAGCGAGTCAAGAAAAGAAATTGAGGAAGCCCAGTAATGAGAATTTCATATGGCACCCATGCTATAGATTATCCTGAATGAAATATTTTGGGGAGTAGAGCTAGATACACGCGTGTCATGTGAATATTACACATGCTATTTGCATCGTTGAACAAGGATTCGTGACAAGCTAAGCTGCATGGGGATGCCTGTGGAGACCGTGAAAATGAAACATCATCTCCTTCTCTTAAAATTGTTCAGTGAGATCTTGCGGATGTTTAATCTTTAGACAAAAGCTTAATATACCCCTCAATTAATTTAGACTGGAGTATTCTTCCAAAACTTACATACTCTAAAGTGTAGCTAAATGATTGTACCAATTCATTCTGTCAACAGACTGCATTCGTAGCTGTCATTTGACTAAAGACAGGCAATAATATAGTCTAGCTTACTACTCGGTCATATCTTTGTGTATTTTGAGACCTCTTTTTGGGTAATGTTTATGAGTTTGTTTGTACAAAATTATACAGAAAGTGCTTAAAGGTGCATTATTGTACAAGACCTGAATCCATTAAAATGTTGTACAACACCTTACTATATTTTATCTATATTTCTGCAAAACCCTTTCCCTTTTTTTCTTTATAAGCAGTTATCTGCTGCTCTCTTAAGTTTTTCATTTACTTTTCCTGTAGGTATGAAAAGCTATTAAATGAGATGCTAAGCCACCTGGAGCGTCAACCTAGAAATAAGGAGCGTCGTGTTGTGTGGCTTAAGCACATTGAACCACTTTTCAATGGTGTGGGCCTTGTGCTGTTAGCTCATTTCAGACGTATATTACCACTTCTCTTTAAGTGGGTACATGCCGATGATGATGAGACTGTTTTACTGGTAAGAAGTAATTACATTTTGCTACTAACTAGTGATTATAGTTTTACGTTTTGTAGAGGTATGTTTTGAAAGTAGTCTATGTTTCAACTAATTGATCCTCCTTTGGTTCTCTTATTTGCTCTGGACATTGATAATCAATATCACTGTGTTCGACTGATGAGTTTTTGAGCTCTTTTTGTTGGTAAAGGATCATGGTTACAGTATAGATTAGAGGTCATATTGATATGAATACTGTGGAAGGTCATAAAATAGAAACATATCATACAGTAGAATAAACGCATATTTGTTCTTGCAATGCATTAAAAAGAACATTGAGCATCTATCTTGTTTATTTGTGAGCCGGTATAATTCTGCAGTCGTTGTACTCCCTTGACCCTATTCAGAGTCTTATGAAAAAGTTTTATCTCAAGGAATATATTGCTGCTCTTGAGACAGTCATTCTAACAAAATTCTCGAAGTTTTCCAACTGAAATCAAGTTAGGACAACTTTGAATGAATGAGTTCAATTCTCAAATATTGAGATTCACTGTAATGGACCCCAGCAAATTGGTAAAGTTAAGAGCCATACCAAGTGAAAGAGGAAGAGTACTTGATAAGGCCCAAATCGTGTTTCAAAGCCTTATGAACAGTGATTGTGCATGATTCATGTGAGGATGCAAATTCAGTAGTAGTTTGGTGGATCTCTTTATCGCTCTATCCTCTGACCATGTCAACTATTTATCTTATTCATTATTATGCACATACATGTAAAAAAATGATGTGGCTGTGAAGGATAAGATGTTTCTACTGCTAGCTTTTCTGTCTCTTTTATCCCTTTTGGCCTACTTAATGATAAATCTGTAGTATGGTAAATCAAGAAAACCATAGTGCTATTAGAGTTATACTCCCTCCGTCCCATACCTACGTGCACACTTTCCATTTTGGGCGTCCCAAACCTACGTGCACATTTCCTAAAATGGAAAGGAATCTTTACTATTCCCTCCACTCATTCTCTCTCCTACATTATTTTAATACTCACAACACCATTATAATTTACTATTCCCTCCACTCATTCTCTCTCCTATTTTATTTCACACTCACAACACTTTCAATATAATACTCTCTCCTTAATTTACGTGAAAAGTCAAACCGAGCACATAGGTCCGGGACGGAGGGAGTATTTATTTCCTTCACCTTCCCTATTATGAATACTTTTGGCTGACAAAAACTGAGTTTTAGACTTAATGTGTTCTGTCTTCGGCATTAGACAAATCACTGTATTTTTTTCATGATTTGCAGGTTCTTGAACGAATCAATACAGTTATAAAGTTGACGTGGGTGAGAAATTCACCATACGATGAAAGGTATGTAGTTCACTTCTCTCGGATAACAATTTGGTAGGATTTAGATGCCTTGTTGTTCATGAAGTTTTAGAAGAGGAAAAGAAAAGCTATTCCTTTGAAAGCATAATTTTGTTGTCTATTACTGAACTCGACGTGTACATATATACGTAGAAACAATAGATATATAACTTTTAACACTTCTCTTTTTTAAAAAGAATTCTTATTTGGACTCAGTTTTTCTGGAAGCAAGTAACTCTAAACCAGTTCATCTATTTTCACGCTTCTGATTTCGGTTTGCTTCTGGTTGCAACAGTATTGATCATTCTGCTTCAGAAGTTTAAACATCATTACACTTAGATTTTCATCCGACTTTTAAGCTGGTTCTTTTTTCTGTGTGGATCGCACAGATTATACTCCCTCCGTCCCCAAATGAATGTCAAATTTTCACTTTGAGGGACAGTTAAGAAAGTTGAAATTTAAGCATTTTAATAGCACAAGTACATAAAAACCCTTGATGATCTCACCATACTGCATCATGAGTTTGTGTGAATTAGAACATGTTGATTGATGGAGGATATAGTATCTTCTCCAATAAATGGACCTTCAATTTGGACAAATATTTTGGAAAAATATTAATTTAGGGATGGAGGGAGTACAACTTTTAAGCTATATAATCTTTTAATCTTTTATCAGTGTGGTTATAACTTATAAGTAATTATACTTGATATTGTTAACAGATTGGTGGATGAGCTAGTTATTCTTTACAAGGACTCAGCAGTGAAAGTTGCTCGTGAAGATATTAGATCTCGGGTTGTTCAAATACTAACCCTCCTTCAAAGGTAATTACCATACAAACATTAGTATCTCATGCACACACTGATTCTCTACAATTTTTCTCTCTTTGGACCCACCTATTTTGACTTTGTTGTATAAAAACTTAGATGCAAAGGGCAGCATTTTGAAGCAGCCTGGATGAAACACAAGGACGATCTGGACTTAACAACTCTCTGTACATCTTTGAAAGAATTTAATGATGCAACTTAACAAGCTCTTCGAAATGAAACTCAATAATGTCGGAATGTAGATGGGAAGCTGTCCTAAAAGGGGAATGACAGGCGTAAAAAGCCTTGCGTCATGAAATTAGTATTATTTTTTTTATTTAGCTTAAATGTTTGATGATCAATCTGGAAGCTGTGGCAGTGGGACGCATTGTAGTGTGTTTACAAAGATTTTCTGGGTTAATTTTAATTTCGTTTTTCTTTTCTCCCTGGATTAGCCCAAATGCTCTATACCTGTACCATAATTGGGTACCACCTCTTAGAGCATTTGGATGCCTTTGCGGAGTACTACCTCCCGTCCAAATAGATGATGTTTGTAAAGTGGAATTGATGTTGATTCTTGTTCTTTGTGAACGATTTTTCTCTTTTCTTTCTTTCTTTCTTTTTTTTTTTTTTAAAGTTTTTTGTTGAAAACTGTAAAATCATTATTACTCTGCATGGGAAGAGAAATTCCTTGTTGTTTTCCCAGAATCTGCTACTATGACTTCTATTCAATTTTTCAGTAATCTGATGCATTCAGAACTGGTGAATTGTATTAAGAGCAAATTTGAATTATTTTTTTCTGCACATTCGTTTTGGGACGGAGGGAGTACATTTCATTCATTATTTTCTGATTAGGGTGTGGCTCCTTTAGTTAGAAGTACTGTGTCTTTATTATGCTTTGGTTTATCCTTTTTGATAGTTTTTTCTCCTGTTGTTTGAACTAGTTGTCAAAAATGGCTGGTGAGGATCTGAACTATATAAAGGTAAGTGTAACCTGCTCATAGCAAACGACGGCACGACGCTACCATTTTTCAGTATCATACTTCCTGATATTTGAGTATTTTTCTGGAGTTCATTTAACATCAAGATAATTGAAATTCGGGTGCCTTCGATTTTTTGTGGTTCCTTTTTTCTTGTTCATGTGTTTTCCTCTTTCAATTTTTATTTTTTGAATCTTTCAAAAAAAAATTGTTTCTCTTGTTTTTTTCACACTTATTTCTTCTTTTAAATATTTTCTTAGCCTCCTCAATACATTTTTTTATATATTTTTTTTATTTTTTATCTATTTTTTCTTTTTTCATTATTTCAAGATTTTTTCTTCTTCTTTTAACATCTCACTTAATTGATGATTCTATACTGTGCTGCATTTCGGAAAACCCTGAGGCTGCACAGTTTCTGTTTAGGAGACTCTTTTATGCTGAAAAGTTGGACACATATTTGATGGAACAACAATCAGTGGAGAAATCGAACCACCTACTCGACACAGGAAGCAAAACCCTACGTCCGCCCCACCAACAATTCCAACTCCAACAGAAAGCAGAAGTGAGAGGTCTTTTGATGCAGTTAAATCGAGAAGTAGTGTTGTTACAGGCCATTCTTCCCAAGGAAAGCTCACTTACAGCATTGGGGAATGTATTGAATGCTTAGATGGGACAGAGGAAATAGAACCGGGAGCTGAGGTGATCTCTATCTTTTCGCGTTGGACATACTCCCTCCGTCCCAATAGTAGCTTCCCATTTTGCCATTTTGGGTGTCCCGTTAATAGCTTCCACTTTCCTTTTTTGGCAAAGGAATCTTTACTATTCCCTCCACTCATTCTCTCTCCTACATTATTTTAATACTCACAACACCATTATAATTTACTATTCTCTCCACTCATTCTCTCTCTTATTTTCAAATTACACTCACAACATTTTTTCTTCCCCCCATTTTCTTAATTTGCGTGCTTGACAAAAAATGGGAAGCAATTGTTGGGACGGAGGGAGTATTCTTGAAACTGGGAGATTTTCCTCAACTTGAAAAGGTCTGCCATTAGAACTGCTTGGTTGCAAAGGCTTCAAGTTCAATCAGCTGTTACACTTCCTTTACATTATTATTGCTAGTAGAGGTAGTACGTACTATTCTGGAATCACATAACCGAAACATGTAACTTTAAATGATATTCTGAAAATATTGGACAATATCGTAAAATCATACTTAACTATTACACATGAACTCTTTCATCAAAAGAGTAACATAACTTGTCATATAATCATTCTACGAAAGAAATAGAGACCATAAATTATGGTTGACAAGTAATAGATCTTTGACTGACCAATTTGCATGGCAGAAAACATCTTACGACCAACGACGTTGGCCAAAAAATCGTAAACCTATAAACCCTCACACTTATCCTCGATCTCTTTAACTTGATCTCGTCCCGAATTCTCTCAACAAATTTTACAACCATGTCCTTAATCCCATTCACAGACCTTCTTGCCTTCTCCTTGATAGTTCTGCTGCGATAACGAAGCCCTTCTGTTGAATCAAATTGATAACTCTTGAGAAATTCCCTTCTCGCGTGCCAATAATCAAATCCACGACTATATCCTATGCCTGCAGTTAGAGAGAGAGACTCATCGCAGTGGTTTGAATGATCATCGGACCAGTTTGGCGACATATTATTGGCTTGATCACCGGGACCCACTTTCGCCTTCCTGAAAGATAAACGAAAAGGGTGGTTTCTCAAAATATTGATCATTATGATGGATATATCATATATATATATACGTGTGTGTGTGTGAAGGTGTAGTTACATACAGAATGAAATAAGCATGCATGCTTGTATTTGTGTGTGCTATATATATAGCATGGGGGAGATGAAATGATATTCCCAATTTACTTCTAATTAATCAACACACTCCGTATATGTCATGCTTCATATCAGTTGTACATTATGCTTCGTGCATAGTACAGTTGGGTGGATTAGTTGAGAACAAGAATATCAATAACATAACTGATAAATAATTAGCAATTAATGATGCAATGTTTTCATTAAGTAGCAGTTAGTGGTTGTTGAACTAGGGTTGAAGAAATATTAATTTTGTTATGTTCAAATAAGGGTTGGTGGCTATGGTTGCACCACCCCTGATCTACGAATCCTATGATCAACAGTCCAAATGAAAAAAATAATACATAATTAATCATAATCTTGCAATTAATACGCCATCGGCCCATCTGTCTTCTAGTATATAATCATAATTAGTCATAATCTTGAAAGCTTTATTCTGGTTGATTGCAAATAAAAACTGTAATAGTAACAAGTCAGAGGCAAAATAATAGCGACAAACTTTGAGTACAATTTGGAAGTTTACCTTAAAGCATTAGGCTTTAGCGTATAATTTGAGCTCCTTAGTAGAGAACCTTATTCATTAAATGAAGCTCACATAAAACACTGCTAATTTCCTTTCGATCATTTGGGGAATCCATGGAGCAAGTGACTCCAAGCTTGATCATGGTAACAAGGCAGTAAGGCACTCCTTTCTCTTGCTGATTGCATTAGCTGCTACATTTTTCTTGCCTTCGTCATCCATAAGAAGTATTGGGTCTATAATATCCGTTGCTGAATCCATCAAGGATAAATTAGCGTAGCCATGAATGTTAAGACCTTCTTCAAACATGGGTTCAGTTGGCCTTCTGCCTGTCATCATTTCCAGCAGAAATATTCCGTAGCTATAGATGTCCCCTTTTGGTGACACCTTGCTTCCCAAACCATACTCTTCTTTTCGAAAATGTTAGATTCATGAAAAAAAAACATAAATATCAGTCACCAAGATTTCACCAATCAAAGCATAGATTAAGAATAGAAGAATAATTATATACTCCCTCCGTCCCAATGTTATGGTTACTAAATCTTAATGCGTGGAGATTAAGGAAAAAGTAAGTGTTGTGAGTATGAAAAGTAAAGTAAGAGAGTAAAAGTGGGGTAGGGAGATTTTGGTTATGAATATGATAAGTGAGTCTCATTGATTATTTTGGGTTAGTAACCAGAACACTGAGACAACAAAAAAGAAACATTGGGATGCCTAAAAAGAAACATTGGGACGCCCAAAAAGGACAATAGTAATCAGAACACTGGGACGGAGGGAGTATATGTGTAGTGTGTACCTGGAGCTTCGTACCCAACAGTTTCTCTGACTCCTATTGAACTGCTTTGATTTGCCTCTGCACTATCACGAAGAAGAAATTTAGCAAGGCCGAAATCTGCCACATGAGCAACCATTTCTGCATCTAGAAGAATGTTGATTGGTTTTAGATCACAATGAACAATGGGCCTTCCACTACTGTGATGCAGATAATCGAGTGCAGATGCTACGTCAGTTGCTATTTTGATCCTCTGATGGAGGTTCAGAGTGCGGGGCCCACTTTCATCATTATCCTCTGTTTCTTTACTCGAATGTAGCCAACTCTCTACACTCCCATTGGACATGAACTCATAAACAAGAGCCTTAAAATCGTTACCTTGGAAATCAGTACTTGAACAAGCAGTTATGATTTTCACAAGATTTCTATGTCGAATATTTCGTAATGCTTCACACTCGGACACAAAACTTTGCAACCCGCCCCGGTGTGCAAGATTGATTACTTTCACTGCAACAGTTTGCTTATCCTCACCCAGGATACCTTGGTAGACAGAACCAAACGCTCCTGAGCCAATTAAAGTTGCCGAAGAAAATCCATCCGTTGCTTTCAGAAGCATGTCATACGAAACGTTCAAGAATGATTCTTTACACATGGATTCTGTGCATTTGACCCTTTGCTTCCTTCTGTACCAACACCACAAGAAAGATGAAACCAATATTACACCTAGAAGCACACTTAACATTAACAGTATTACACCAATACGTGAAATTTTTCTTCTCTTCGATCCAGTTGCGGCGCACTTGGGCAACTGTAATTCTGTTATACCTCCACAAAGCCCATCATTTCCAGCAACAGATAATGAGCTTGCATTTGCAAAAACGCCTTTTGTTGGTACTTCGCCCTCAAAGTGATTGTAGGACAGATTTAGACTTGACAAAGATGAACTCCCCAAAAAATCCGAGAATTTACCTGACAAATTGTTACGAGAAAGATCGAGGATTTGAAGTCCTCTCAAGGAAGAAAACGATTGGGGAACAGAACCCTGTAAGAAGTTTCCATTTAAGTAAAGTTCTTCAAGACTAGCACGTCCACCAAGGCTGCTTGGTAATTTATCTGATAAAGTTTTCAAGGCTTGATGGTATTTTTCCTTCTAGTTTGTTGTCATCCAAATAAAGCTCAAGGAGCAAAGATAAATTTCCAAAAGAAGAGGGAATTTTTCCTGTTAACTTATTACTATAAAGTGCCAGTTGTTGAACCTTTCGATTACCAATGTTACATGGAATAATGCCAGTGAACTCATTCTCGTGCAGAAACAACTGAGTCAAGCTTTCCAGACCACCTATCCACGAAGGGATGCCTCCATGTATGTGATTTCCTGCAACTGCAAAGTAAAAGAGTTGTGCTGAAAAGTTGCCAACTGAATCTGGTAAAGCCCCTTTCAGTTGGTTGTATTCTACATCCATGACTTGCAAATTTTGACAGTTTGCAAGAGAAGTGATAAAATCGAATTCATCTGGTTCCCCACTGCCAAAATTGTTGCTCCAAAGAACTAGACCTCAGAAATTTTTCAGACTTGTAAAATCAACTGATATATTTCCGGTTAAGTTGTTGGATGGGATGGCGATTCTTTATAGCTCGGTTGCATTGGATAAAGAACGAGGTATGAACTGAAGATGAGGAAGTGTGAAACCTATGTCTTGCGGAAGATTACTAGCCAAGGATAAAAAGTTGAGGAGTGAAAGATTGTAAACGGATGGAGGGATTACAGCAGAGAGTTGATTGGCAGCCGCATAGAGTTGCCTTAGATTCTTTAGTCGGCCTAAAGAAGTTGGAATAGTGCCAACAAGGGAATGTAACCAGACCTTGGTATAATATCTTAAATGTTTGCATAAGATGTGAAAATAGGACTAGTATATTTTTCTAATCAGTTGACATTTGAGAAGGCTGCTGTGATGTGTGATGTGACGATGCTAATGCAGAAATTCTTGTGCCCATTTTGACATTTAAATTAAAGACAAGTGATTTGCTTATGCAATTTTATTTTCTTTACTATCTCTCAAACTACTCATTAGCAGTCAATCAACAAGATTTATTGCTCTCTATTTCCAAAAAAGAAAAGAAAAAAAGGATATTGTACCATCCACCAGAAGAGTTGTACACATGATGGCGGCAAAGGCAATGTCAGTTGAGTTGCCTCTCATTCACAACTTGGAACATAGTCACCTCATGGACCGAGCACCGCTGCAGCGTGCAGTTTCGATTTTCCCACATCTCCCATCTCACGAGTTGTGCGGCTAAGATTAATTGGACAATTGTGGGTCCCACCGATTCATCTCGTCCATCCATCTCCAAAACAGGAAGACGCACCCAAATTAACTCACTCAGCCACAGTGCTGCTGTGACTTACTCGCTGCATCAGTGCTAAATCTGTCACCTCATGTACCGCTAGCTATGAGTGCCTGAGAGGATATGGTTGTGAGATTTGAATCGATGAAAATGAATAATGCACTTTTTTTCCATTTAAACAGCCACCGCCATAATGCGAGCCACAAGCACATGACCAGCCCCAGGAGAGGGAAATTTACGTCTGAATCTTAAATAATGTATTCCAGAATGTGTTCCCTTTCCTACCAATAGTCATGACAGGAGCATGAACCACCTTTGAAATGGTGAAAACGAGTTGCATCTCTAACAATAATTTCCCTACCAACAAGTTTGGAGATAAATTTAATAGCAGTGTGGCAGTCATTGCAGACTCTGAGGTTCTTCATGATCCTTAAAGTGCTGTTCTCAGGAGTATTAATCAGTGCAAATGCAATAGCAAGCTTTTCACTATGATGTCTAAGAATCTGCTCTTTCACCTCTTCATCAAGATCATGTAAAACTGCTTCTGTTTCTGGAATAAACCCCATCTTTTTTATTTCCTTCCAGATTTTTGCCATCATCTGATAAATTGCATCTCTTTGTGGATGAAGCCCATCTTCAACCCCAAAAACATGGATTTTGCTTTTTATCTGAACCCAACTAAATCCTTGCTCCTTTTTTACCTGTTTGTCCTTCATAGACTTTCTAATTTTAGCAGCATCCTCCCATTTTCCACAGGCAGAATAGGCATTTGCCAGGGCTGAGTATGCCCCACTATTGCCAGGCTCAAGTAGCAGCAATCTCTCTGCGGCTATTTTTGCCAGTTCCACATTCTTGTGGATCCTGCAAGAAGCTAAAAGTGAACCCCAAGCTACAACATCAGGTTCTATTGGCATATTCTCTACAAAACTGTGTGCTTCTTGTAGCTTTCCAGCACGGCCAAACAGGTCAATCATACAGGCATAGAGGCTTGGGGTGGGTTCAATTTTGTGTACCTCTTGCATCAGTCTGAAGTAGTCACGACCTTTTTCAATCAATCCCATATGCGTGCAAGCAGAAAGGACACCAACATAAGTTATATGGTCCGGCTTAATTTTGAATGACAGCATTTGTTCAAATAGTTCTATGGCTTCCTCTCCAAGACCATGTTGAGCTAAACCAATGATCATCGAAGTCCAAGAGATTGTATCTTTCTTCCACGAAATCAGATCAAATACACGTCTTGCACTGTAGATGTTTCCAGCTTTAGCATACATGGTGATCAAAGCATTGCTCACAGAAATTGATGATGCTTCTCCCAACCTTAGGGCTCTGTTATGGATCTGCTTTCCTTGATCCAGAGAAGCCAAACTTGAAGAGATACTCAACATTGCTGCCAAAGTGTAGTTGTTAGGTTTTGGGCCTTCTCTAACCATGGATCTGAAGAGCTCCACTGCATCATCATTGAAGCCATTCTGCACATAACCAACAATCATAGCTGTCCATGCAACCACATCACGTTCAACTAACGAATCAAAGATCTCTCTGGCTGGATTAATATCTCCCAGCTTGACGTATCCATCTAAGAGAGATGTAAATGCAATTACACTCAGATCAGAAAACCTATTTTTCTCTATAATTTTTCGAGCTAGATCAACACCACCAGATTTAGAGTACATTGAGATTAAAGCATTTCCAACTGGACCAGTGACGTCGAAGTCAACTCTTATGATATGGCCATGGATTTGTTTACCCAACTTTAGGTCCTCAAGATTGGCACAAGCTGATAAAGCACTTGCCAAAGAATATTTATCAGGCTTTAATAACGAATCATGAAGCATTCTTGAGAAAATACTGAGTGCTTCAAAATCAAATCCACGTTGACTGTAACCTGAAACCATTGAATTCCATGAAACAGTATCCCGTGCAGCCATATGCTCGAACTCAGTACGAGCCATATTTAGCTCTCCACACTGCATATGCATTGATATCATAGTATTCCAACTCGAGACGCTCTTCAACTTCATCCGATTAAAGACAATCTTTGCTGTTACCGGATCACCCGACTTTGCATACATATTCAACAACGAATTTGCCACAGTCGTAAAGCTGCCGAGTCCAACTTTCACAACATATGAATGAACCTTCCTGCCTATAGCTATCTCTTTAATAGCAGCACATGAGGCAAGAATATTCGTAAACGTATACTGACTCGGCAATACTCTACATCTAATCATGTCAAGAAACATCTGTATCGCATATTCAAAGTGACCCATCCGATTATAACCCACAATCATCGAAGTCCAAGAAATAGCATCAGGCTCAGGCATATCCTTAAACAGACGATTCGCTACATTAAACGAACCATCTTTCGCATAAGCAGATAAAACAGTGTTCCAAGAAGAAATGTTCTTAACGGGCATTTCATCGAACACTTTGTAGGCATTAGATGTAAACCCGGTTTTGGCATAATAATTGATGAGGGTATTCATGAGGAAAACTCCGTGGTGTAACCCGGACTTGATAATTCGAGAATGGATTAATCTTCCCGCGAGTGGGTCATTGA
Organism: Adenophora triphylla var. japonica; assembly: GCA_022495995.1. Taxonomy (NCBI): domain Eukaryota; kingdom Viridiplantae; phylum Streptophyta; class Magnoliopsida; order Asterales; family Campanulaceae; genus Adenophora; species Adenophora triphylla. Next base: position 42,867 of record JAFEMH010004516.1, on the reverse strand, counting down.
TTGCCAGGCTCGTCTGGAGAAGGGAAGCATAGAGATCCCATGGAGAGGTTAAACATGGCGAATGCTTTAGCTTTTGCATTGTATAGAAACCTACTTAGATTTGAATTTATTCCATGTATTATACGCAAGATTAACGAGGGCTGATGATGAAATTGGGTGCTTGGGGTTGGGGGTAGTTAAAAGGGACAAAATTGGGTGCTAGGATTAAGGGCGGCAAGACAGCCTCTTATCTATATCTATATCTATATCTATATCTATATCTATATCTATATCTAGACGTATCCATTTTATAAATCGAATCAATCAATTGAGAGGTTGAAAATCAGTTAAAATTGGGTCAAATCGGTCAACGACGATTAATCGGAACCGGCTAACCGAAACCGATAATTGGCCGGTTAGGTTAAGGTTGAGAATTTTGAAAAACCGGTCAACCGCCGGTTAACCGCCGGTTTTTGACTTGCTCGGTCGAGTCATATGAGGTGCTCGACCGAACAGAACCTCCCAGTGTGTTAATTTTCAATAACGGTCATGCTCGGCCGAGTCATATGAGTTGCTCGGCCGAGCATAACGCCAGAACATGTTCCAACGGCTACTTTTTCAAAAACTAGCCGTTATTTCTAAAAACTAGCCGTTAATTTTTAACTTGGGCAGTCAAAAATTAAAAAAAAATGTTTTTTTTGCCTAATTTACTAACTATAAATATCACCTCCCTCCTCCCATTTTATTTCCACATTATTTCTCTCTACTCTTTCTCTTCTACTCTCAAATATTCACATATACTCTCACCCTCATCCAATTTTCAGTTAAATATTGTCCCATTTTCAGTTAGTTTTCTAATGAAATTAGTGTTTTTCTCCATTTTCATTCATTTTTAAGCTCCGTTTTGTTTTCAAACTTCATTTTCTCTTACACAAATGGCTGGAAATCAAAGAAGAAGCAATTTAGGCAAGTCCGTTGTTGGTTCTTCCTCCCCCAACGATGATTTTGATCATCAAAATCCAAATATTCAACAAAATGAGGAAGATGAACAAGTTGAAATTGAAAGTGGTATTGATAGGAGTGGTAAGGGCAAATGAGCTAGGAGGTGGTCGGGGTCGGGGACAACGACAACCCCCAAGAGAAAGAGAGCCGCAATCCGATACCTTCGCCATCCATTTCACCAAAAGAAAAATTACTGCCGAGGATGATTATAATTTTCGAGCATGTTGCAACTATTGTAATGCGACTTACGCATTCAAAAGAGGCGGAGGGCATAGGACGCTCAACGGGCATTTGGCGGCAAAACATCCCGAGAAACTTGGCATTTCCGCTTCGCAAACTCAATTACAATTTCAACGTAGTTCGGGTTCGGGTGCACAAGGTTCGTCTTCCCCTTCTTCCGTCCTTTTTAAATTTGACAAGTGGGTTTATAGGGATGAACTAGCCAAATTTATTTACGTTAAAGGCCTTCCTTTTAATTTTGCGGATTGTGATTTTTATGAAAATTTTGCTCGCCTTTCTTTGAACCCCGCCGCCACGAGAGTACCACGTACGAATCTCGTACGTGATATTACTAGAGTGGTTGAAAGATATAAAAAAGATTTAATTGGTGTTTTATCTAAATTAGAAAATAAAGTTTCAATTTGTGCCGATGGTTGGAGTGATCATTGGCAAAGAAATACTTATTTGGGCGTTACTTGCCATTGGATAGATAATTCATGGAAAATCCAAAAAAGATTAATTGCTTACAAAGATTTTGAGCCACCGCATTCCGCGGAAAATATTTGTGCGAAATTGCCAGAGATTTTTCTTGAATATGGTATTTTAAATAAAATATTTACTATTTCATTTGACAACGCAAGTGCTAATACGGCTAGTTTGCCCGATTTAATTATCGTTTGTCAACCCTCACTTGGGGGTAAGTTTTTTCATATTAGATGTTTATGTCATATGATTAATTTATGTGTTAGAGATGGTTTAGATGCATTAGAAACTCATGTTAAGCCAATTAGACGAGCTCTTCAATTTATTTCAAAAAAAAAATCTAATACAAAAAAATGGATAAGGTTTTTAAGAAGTAAAACTGTGCCGGACAAATATTTTACTTACGATGTTCCAACTAGGTGGAATTCCACCTATAAAATGTTAAGCGATGGTTTTGCTTATAAAGATCTCCTAACGCAATTTTTTATGTCAATTGGCTATCATGAACCTCTATTTACTCATCATTGAAATGCATGCATTAATTTATGTGAATTGTTAAAGATTTTTAATACCGCTACTTTGGCTTTTTCGGGAGTTTATTATCCAACTTCTGTTTTGGTGCTAGAGCATTGTATTGCAATTGTTACTATTTTTGAAAATTTAAAAGATTGCCCTATTTTAAACCAATGCATGAGCATTGTATTGCAATTGTTACTATTTTTGACAATTTAAAAGATTGCCCTATTTCAAACCAATGCATTTTTAACATGAGACAAAAGTGGCTTAAATATTTTGACACTATTCCGTCTCTTTTCTTGGTTGCAAAGTTATTAGATCCCCGAGTTAAATTAGATGATTTAGAGTCCATTATAACTTATTATTATATGAAATTATATCCCGATGGTGACGGTAGTTATGAACTTCCGTCAATTATTGTTAATGACACAAAAAATGATTTGATTAACCTTTTTAATGAGTATAATGCCTTATATGGAAACACTTCTCAAAGTCAACAACATGAAGATGATTTCTCTACTTCTCAACCAAGTTTTACTAGTGGGGATTCATATAGTTTTTTTGCAAATTTGTATAGTAAAAAATATGGTCCTTCTCGAGGTTCATCTTCATCATCATCAAACCTTCCCGTGGAGTTAGAAACGTATTTCACTACAAACTTTGAATTAAATCAAGATTCAAATTCAAATGAATTTGATGTTTTACAATGGTGGTCAAGAAGGAAAGACATTTATCCTATACTTTCCATAGTTGCTAAAGAAGTATTAGCCTCTCCGCTTCAACGGTGGCGGTTGAATCGGCATTTAGCGTTGGTGGAAATGTTTTGGATGAAAGACGTTCTCAACTAACAAGTGAAAACTTGGAACATCAACTTTTACTTGGCGATTGGGTTAGAGCGAAAAAAAGGCAACAAGACATGCCTTATGATGAGGATCTATTGGATCCAAGATATCAATACGATGTCGTGGACTCCACGAAAAGTAGTGATGAATGAATGATGTTTTAGATTAATTTTTATTTTAATTAGATTAGTTTAGACGTTAGATTAGGTTTATTTTTAATTAATTGTAATAGTTAGGTTGAGGTAAAGGCTCCTAAATGTCCTCCCTTATTTATAAAAGGGTAAGGTTGGTTGTCCCCCTCTTTGTAATTTTATTTTGATTAATAAAATTTAAGGGTACCGTCCCTTTTTTCTTTTATATACTTTAGTTTCTTTTAAAAAAAGTTAAGTTTTCTTTCTTTCAAAATTCATAACTTTTTTTATAAACCTTTTTTCAAAAAATATATGTAGTAATCTTAAGTCTAAAATAGTCTTATTTATCCAAAAAAAAAATTGAAAAAAAATAAAAGTTAACTTTTTTCAAAAAACCGTTAACTTTTATTTCTTAAAAAATTCATAACTTTTTTTATAAACATTTTTGCAAAAAATGTATGTAGTAAACATAAGTTCAAAATAGTCTTATCTATCTAAAAAAAATTGAAAAAAAATAAAATTAATACACTCCATACAAAGTTAACGAAAACTGTTAAAAAATTAACTGAAAAATGATATGCTCGGCCGAGCACTACTATATGACTCGGCCGAGCAACCCTCAACCCCTAAACCCTAAAAGGATTGCTCGGCCGAGCAACACCAAAGAATCGGCCGAGCAACCCTCAAAACCCTAAACCCTAAAAGGGTTGCTCGGCCGAGCAACACCAAGGACTCGGCCGAGCAGATCCAAACCGTCAAACCAGAGGTTAACCGGATAACCGTTAAAACCGTGAACCGCCTAAACCGTAACCGATTTAGCCGGTTAGGCGGTTCGGTTCCGGTTGGGGTTTTCAAGGTTTGTAACCGCCGGTTGAAAACCGCCGGTTAGCCGATTTTCAACCGGCGGTTACAAACTAGTTTTATAACCGTGCGTCAAACGAACAGATAAATAAATTTGAAAAATTAACTAAAAAAATATATAAATATAATAATAATTTAAGAAAATATAATTTTAAATATATTTATTTTAACAAAAGTATGTTATTGTATTAATTCAATAATATTACATATAACTAACAAATTGAATTGTACATATTTAAATATTTTATTAAAATACAAAATTATTAGTGAAATATTCACCTTTATTTTCAAGGATTAATTCCTCCTTACCCACACAGTCCAAATCAAATCCCATCAAAACCCAACTGAGATCAAAATTCCCTTAAACCTCGGAAGTCGATATTAAAATTCCTCAAAAATCCGTTGACAGTCCTATACCACATGGTATAGGACCTTTTTTCAGTCTTATACCATATGATATAGGACTTTATTCCTTAGTAATTTTTTATTATTATTATTTGTTTAGTCATATATCGTTGGTATAAGACTTTTTTTTTTCAGTCTTATATATCAATGGTATAGGACTTTTTTTAGCCTTATACCAATGATATAAGACCAAATTGTATTATATTTTTAAGAAAAATATGAAAAATGATGAAAAAAATACTCTCATACTTAGCTATAAGAGTATTTTTAGTCTTATACCTTTAGGGTATAAAACTAAAAATATGATTTTTATTTAATTTTTTTAAAAAAGTGAAAAAAGTGCAAAAAAAAATGGTCCTATACCACATGGTATAAGACCTGACGGGATGCTATAGGAGTGACGCGGGTTTTGATGGGATTTTAATTTCAAATGGGTTTTGGTGGGATATTGATATGAGTCGTGGGTCTTAGAGTCATTGGCCCTATTTTCAATATCAATACCATGTATCAAAATTTTAAAATGTTTATAAAGGTTTATTTTCAATATCAATGCCATGTATCAAAATTTTAAAATATTTATAAAGAAAGTGACATTAACATCACTTGATCACCTATTTTTTTACAAATAGTTTTCTTTTATACGTCCCAATATTGAAAGAGATTTGTCCAAAATACACAATGAAAATCAGTTATTATACTAATAACAAAAATTTCTACCCAAATTTCTATCTCATATTTTATTTTTTATATTCACCATACTTTTTTTCTTTAATATTCATGCATTCACATTTGGTCTCTCTTTTATATTGTACTAGTTATTAGTAACCCGTCGATACTCGATGGATATATTAAATCAATTAATTAGAAAATTCAAAAGAGGATACATATTTATAATGCATATAAAATTAATGAATAAGTTATAATCTTGAAAGAGTAGATCACGTTATAATGAAAAATTTGATGAACACAATCCTGAAGCATATGAGTTAGTTAATTTTATGAGAATTGGAAACTGCATATTTTTCATTATTCACAAACTATAAATATATAGTACAAGAGTGAGAGTCATATTCTAATACAGAGATTGAGTTACCTAATCTAAATACATTAGAATATTGAGTTTCCTAATCTATATACATTAGGATATATACCAGAATAATCTAGAAGGAGTAACAGACGAGGACTCTGGTGGGCAGTGAGGCGGTCGTCTGGTTTAGGTCGAGGCTGGCGCCTCACTTACAGTAGAATCAGCCGAGGTTTGGTCTTGGTGAGGCGGCCGCCTGGCTTGGGCCGAGGCTGGCGCCTCACTCACAGTAGCTGCAACTCCTTTATCCTTGATACGTCCCCGCAAGATGGACGATTCGTGGAGAAGACCAATCTTGAAGATAAGTTGTTGGAAGCGTGCACGAGAGAGCGATTTTGTCAGAATATCAATGAGCTGATCGTACCAGAAATGCGTTGCACACGGAGAGAGCCAGACTGAACTTGTTCACGAACAAAATGAAATGAAAGAGCCACATGTTTCATTCGAGAGTGGAAGACTGGGTTTGCGGAATAGGTTGTGACACCAAGGTTATCACAATAGACTACTGGTGTAGCGGGCTAGGAAGATCTAAGCTCAGTAAGCAAGTTCCTAACCCAAGTAAGCTTAGCAGTGGTGCCAGCAATTGCCCAAAATTCAGCCTTAGTAGTTGACCGAGCAAGGGCACGTTGTTTGCGGGAGGACTAAGTAGTCGGGTTATGTCTAAGATAAACAAAGAAACCAGAGGTGGACACAAAATCATCTTTGTCACCAGCCCAATCCGCATCACAGAAGGCTTGAAGAGAAGGAGGAGATTTTGAAAAAATCTGAAGACCTAAGTGCATAATGCCATGAAGGTAGCGGAGGAGACGTTTGAGTGCAACCCAGTGAGTAGGTTGGGGGTTTTGCATGAACTGAGCAAGTTTGTTTACAGAATAGGCAATGTCAGGACGAGTGAAGGACAAGTATTGAAGGCCACCAACAATAGCAAGAAAAGAGGTGTGGTTAACAGCGGGAGTGGTAGTGGACCGAGTGAGAGGCGGTGATGTGACTATGGGAGTGGGAAGTGGTTTACAGTCAATCATGTTGTGACAGGTGAAAAGATCATGAATGTATTTTGTTTGGGAGAGAAGGAGTCCATTTCGATTCGGGACGACTTCGACACCCAAGAAGTAAGATAAAGGACCAAGATCCTTAAGAGAAAAACGATTGGACAGGCTAGTGATGAATGACTAAAGAAGAGATGGAGAAGGTCCGGTGACAGTGATATCGTCAACATAAATTAAAAGATAGATTGGGGACGGAGTTTTATTGAATATAAAAAGAGAGGGATCGCCTAAAGAGGGGTGAAAGCCATATGTGGTGAGATAGGCTTTGAGTTCTTAAAACCAAGCACGAGGAGACTGCTTAAGACCATAGATGGCCTTAGAAAGATGACAAACAAAGGAAGGATTGGTGGAATCCTCAAAGCCGGGGGTTGATTCATAAATACAGTTTCAGAGAGAGTACCTTGAAGAAAGGCGTTGTTGATATCAAGTTGGCGAAGGGGCCAATTGTTGGTGGTGGCAAGAGAAAGAAGGAGCCGGACAGTGGCGGGCTTGACAACGGAAATGAAAGTTTCGATGTAGTAAACACCGGGTTGTTGATGAAAGCCCTTGGCTACAAGCCGAGCCTTGTATTTTTGAATTGTATTGTCAGGATTATACTTGATGCGGAAAACATTTGCATCTGACAATGTTGTGAGCTGTGGCAGAGGGAAACAAATTCCAAGTATTTTTGTGGGTGAGAGCCTGAAATTCTTCGATCATGGCATTACGCCAATATGGGACAGATAAGGCTTGTTTGGTAGTGGTGGGAAGGCTGGTGGGGGAGGGGAGAAGGGAGAGGTTGGCATACTTAGGGTTTGGTTTGGTGATACCATGAGACAATCTGGTGGTAATAGTACGAGCAGGAGGGGGAGGTGGGGATGAGAGGGGTAGGGTTTTTGACTGGGACAGAGAGATTGGTTGGAGCGGAAGGTCTAGGCGAGTGTTGGGTTGATCCGGGCTGGACTGGGGTTGATGGTTCAGATGGGTGTGGCTGTGGTTCGGCCGAACTAGGGCTGGGAATCAGGTTTTGGTTGGGGGATGTAGGGTTTGGAGGGGGGACGAAGGGTATTGTGTTTAGAATAGGAAGAAAGAGGGTGTGCCAGTCAGAGGGAGGGGAAGCGGAAGGGGTGGGAGAGGTGGAGGTGAGGGAGTTGTAGGGGAATATGGTTTCAACAAAGCGGGCGTGACGAGAGGTGTAGACCCGATGAGAGGTGGGGTCAAGACAGTAATACGCACTCTGTGTAGGCGAGTAGCCAACAAAGATGCATGGAATGGACTTTGGGGCTAACTTGTGGGGAGTGTATGGGCAAAGCCAGGGATAACAGAGACATCCAAAGTTACGTAATTTGGTGTAGTTTGGAGGGGAGCGGAATAGACGAAGATAGGGAGAATCATTGTTGAGAGTGGGAGTGGGCATTCGATTTATTAGGTAAGTAGCAGTGGTGAAGGCATAATGCCAGAAGGTAAGAGGTAGGTTGACATGAGAAAAGAGAGTGAGACCCGTTTCTACAATGTGACGGTGATGACATTCTGCATACCCATTGTGTTCAGGGGTGTGAGTGTGAGTACCCCAACCCGAACTCGTGTTTTTGGGTCCACTCTCCATGGTTGGCATTAATTTTGGGCTCATTTATTTGCTAAAGTGCATTTTGAGCCTGAATTATCCAAATCCATACTTGATCCATTGGGCCTGCCTTCCTGCGGCCCAACTGGTCATAAAGTTGACTTGTGTCGTCCGACACAGGACTCCCCTAAGGCGGTGGAAGCTCCATGTCGGACGACATAGGACCTCCCATCAGCATGCCTATAAATAAAGGGCATGGCTGATTATTTTAAAGGAACTTTTGGCAAGTAAAGGCACTCTGCTAAAATAGAGTCTCACCCTCTCTCTCACACACACACACTCACCTCCCTCCTCATACATACACACATCCTAGCCAAGATTCAAAGAAAGACCTCCCTTTGTTGGTGTTTTGAAGGGATAAACACCATACTACTGGTGCTTTTACCTTATGGACTACAATAGGTAGTCCCTAAACTCCCTCTCTCTCTGATTACATCTTTCATTCTCATTTATTTACATTGCATGCTTATATTGCTCAATAATATGTGAATATTTGGGATTTTTGCATGACAAAGGTGGTGGAGATGTGAATCTTCCATATTCACATCTCCTCACCTCAGATCTGGACATTTGGTAGCCTTAGTTGCATTAAAGTTTGCATCTTGTTTACTTGTGTTTGAGTTAGGAGGTGATGGCTACATGATAATGGCCATAAATATGTGATTCATTACATTTGGCCATTAAAGCCATGTGATCCTCCCATAATACTCACGTAGTGTTACTATTCTACTGCTTTCAGTTAATATTGTAGCTTAGTTATGCATTGAGAGCAAGGTGGGATCAATCTGCTGAAGGGCTCTGAAACAGGCCGCCTATGTCGGACGACACAGGACACCTTAAGAGGTCCTGTGTCATACGACATAGAGTTCCCAGAAAGCTGTTTGGCTTTCAGTGACTTCAGATCTACCTGGATTGATCCCCCTTTGTGACTCAAAGCTGTGTTTAAATAGTGTTTAGTTCATTTATCACTATTTGGGAAACCTAAGATCTGTTTGGGTGCAATCCATTGATGGAGGCGGTTTGTCGTGTGACATGGACAGCCTTGGATGTCCTATGTCATACGACATCCGTATCATTAAAAGTCAATCTTGACTTTGCTCACTCCAATCAACCCCAAATTGGTCTTAGACCCTGAATAGTGTCTATTCTTAATTAAAATAACATTGTTTTAATTCTAGAGTAGCTTTGGTGTTGTAAGAGACAACCTGACCAGGAGGCCTTATGTCGTCCGACATCCCTCTCTGAGGAAGTCCTGTGTCGGACGACATCCGAGTTCCCTGGACAGATTGTCTCATCTCCTACCTTGTAATGCAAGTCATTATTTGTAAGGGTGTGGCCCCCTTTCATGGTTCACAAGTTGTATCCAGTTTCAATGCCATCAATGAAATCCAAATTTGCATGCCTTGTTTGATTGACACAAATTGCACACACTTTGAATGATTATAATTGTCCAATGTTTGATTGAAAGTCTCGAAAGAGGCGATGTGGGTGAGTTCATTATTCTCTTCCCACATCGTAACTTGACCCCCGAACCCATTTTCTCATTTCCGAAGGTTTTTCAATGTTTTCCTTAAAAACGGCGTGGCGACTCCCAAAAACAAAAAATTAAGATTTCGTTAGTTTTTATACCAATTTGCTAAAAATTGCAAACTTAGGGCATTGATTGACTAAATTGCACTCTTGGCTGCAGTATTGCAAGTATGTGTAAAACTTAGGTCACCAAATTACAATTGACCCAATTACGAACACAAATCAACTTGAAGCAAAACTTATACTATTCACATAATAAATGTATTATACACACCGACCTGAAAACAAAGCAACTTTTTTTGTATTTAAAATCCAAAAATTGATTAGCACAAATCAACACTTAAAACAATTCAAATAGATATAAGGAAACTTAAGCCATTTTTTTTCTAATTCAACTTCCCCTTTTTTTTTTTTTTATCTGCAAAAAGTATATAATTTTAATAATTAAAAGTAAAAACAAGTTTATACTCCCTCCATTGTCCTCACTTTTAATTTTTTGTTTATCCTAACAGCGAATCTTATCCTTAATTTTAACAGAAAATTTTGGGGGAACTCTGTTTCCCCCAAACATATAAAAAGTCTTGTTTTTAAAAAATCCAAGGCAAAAGCTCAGTGTTTTAAGACATAAACTCGATGTTTTAAGACAAAAACTCGATGTTTTAAGACATAAACTCGATGTTTTAGTTGCTAACCTTAACTCGGTGTTTTAACGCCTAAACTCGATGTTTTAACTTCTAGGTATTTTAACGTCTAAACTCAGTGTTTTAAGCTCGAAACTCAATGTTTTACGCTCGAAACTCAAAATTACAAAGTGGACTTTTTATAACTTATGGAGAAACAAGTTTCCCCCAAAATGAACTCTAATTTTAATGGTTAATAGAGTTAAAGACACGAGCATGTGGATATTCTGAATGGGATGGACATGGACTACTTGCTTCATGCAGGGATATTATCTATAGTATAAGTATAAATGAGGGTGATTTTTCTACTGTTCAATTCAATGAACAGTTTCAATGGCGGAAATTTTAAAAAGAGATTTTAGATCTTTTTCGGAGGGCGTTTATTCAGTGGCGACTTCGCTGGGAACAAACATTGAAAAGCTTTTTATTTTAATGAAAAGAGTGATGCTTGGTATATAGGTGGAAACTACTAAATTTCCTGTATCGCTTCCTAACCCGGGGCTTGGGATAAATTGTGGTCTAACAATCCCACGTATCGGTATCATTCCTCTTTTTTGAAAAAGAAAAAGCTTTTCCTAAGAGGGTCTAACTTTCTTTAAATCAACTTGGACAATTTCTTCATTCTCCTTGTGTGTGATTTGTGTCATTATGTGTGCTCCTATGTGCCATGCCATGCTTCTGTGCCTACATGCTTTATATGCTTTGGTATGATGGTATTTTGGTGTTGGGGCTCTTCCCTTTGCTGCTTGCTTGGTTCTGTTGGTGAGAATTCCTATGTCGGACGACATCCCTTTCCTGGGAAGTCCTGTGTCGGACGACATAGGAAGAAAGTGCAGAAGCAGTTTCAGTTGATCAGTTGGACAGGGCAGAGCAATTCTGAGATGCAGTTGCTGGTGATTTCTTGGCATTAAGGGCAGTCCCCTTTTGTCGTGCTTTGGACTCGTTCTTTTTCCTTTTTGCATACTTATTGCATTTTGAAAAAAAAAATAAAAAATATCTTTTTTACAAAAAAAAAGCAAAAAAATGTTTTCCTAGAAGATACCTTCACACTACTCGCACGCTACCCGCACATAGAGTTAGAACCCGGGAGTGTACGAACGGCATCGCGGACAGTGACGTGTTTCGCTTACGCTTGAGCGCCTAAAGTCCTCCCAGCCTATAGAGTAGTAGCCAACACTTGTCCGTGACACACTTTCTACCGTGACCGGTTGGTTTTTGACAAAATACTTTTCAAAACATTTTCAAACTCGGTTTTCCAAAATTTTCTCACAAAGTCCTAGTCATACTTCGTCTCCAAGGTCTTGGCATACTCTCCTTCTTCATGACAAAATTACGACATAACTCAACGTGAGTACATGTCAAAGCTTTGACATGTCTCGACGAGGGTACATGTCGATTTCTCGACTTGGATTCGCAAGAGGTCATGACGCGTTTTCGACATGTGCTAACGCGAGATCATGTCGAATTCTTGACACATACTAACGGGAGGTTATGCCGAAATCTCACCATGAGGCGACGAGAGGACATGTCGGATTTTCAACTCGAAAAGAGGAGAGGTCATGCCGAATTTTTTTCCAGGATTTTACCTGCAAATTGCGGCCTCGTACATTCAAACGTACTTCCGACCCTCTCTCCACCCGAGTCAAGACTTTGACTTTGACTTGGACTTGGTTTTGAAAATCCCGAGTTTGACTTGTTTTGACTTGTATGCCCATAGGTCCATTTTGCCTTTTGATTGGTGGGTTCCACGTGCCCTATAGGACCTCTGCCGGGATTGTTCGTCCCGGAGGTGCAATACAGGTGGAATACAGGGGATCTATAGACGTAGTGATGGAACCCACTAGTCCAGGAATAGTGTAGACTGCGAAAAAGAAGGTGTCCCCCTTTTCCAACCATTCTTAGGATTAATAAAAATCATTTTTATTTAAATCTTTTAATAAGGCATATGCATGAGTCCGTCCTAAGCCTATCCTCTCCCCTACCTAAAACAGTTCTCTCCCCCTTTCAGCGAGCAAGTATTGGGTCAGAGTTTCGGGTAGTCGGTTAATCAGTTTCTCTCCAGTCAGGGATTCGTTTCCAGCAGTCTCGGAGATGGTAGATTCACAAGTTTCAGCGGGTTTGGGTCCGAATGCGGGTGTTGATCTACCTCAGAGTCAGAATGTCAGTCAAAGTGTGGGGCCGGATCAAGGTCAGAATGTGAGGCCGAATGTGGGTTTGAATGCCTCTCCTAGCTGTGGTTATGGCATAGGTCCTCATATGACACCCCCGGGAAGTCCGTTTGTTAACCCTCACCCAGGTTTCAACTTCTCTCAGGAGGCTTCTCTCCGTGCTGCTCTCGAAGCCTCTCGTTCCCGTGAGGAGGCCGGTTGGGCTCGCTATGTCGAAGTAATGCATATGCAAGGCGTTGCCGTGATCCGTCGCCCCGATGGGTCGTATGAAGAAATTAGGGAGGAGCCCGATGTTACTATCACCGGCACTGGTTTTGTTCCCCCGTCCTCACCTAGGCAAGGCTTTCACAATGTGCCCCCGCCAATCTCCTATGGTGTGCCTAGATCTTTTCCGATGCCGACTCATGGGAGTGTGTCAAGACCTCCCCCCATCCCAGTGTCTACTTATGGCAGGCAATACGGACTGAGAGGCGAGTCAGGTTCCTTCCCGAAGGTTAGCACTCAGAACCAGTTTGTGTTTTATCCCCAGAATCAGTTTGGGCAGAGTCAGCAGCCTAGTGGTGTCAACCAGGAGCAGTTTGGGTTTGTTCAGAATCAGTTCGGGCCTCAAGGTCAAGGTCAGTACAGCAGCGCGGGTCAGCCTTTCAACCCAGCTTTTGATGGTCAGTTTGTTGCTCCTCATGATCAGTCCAATCAGCAGCAGAGCGGTCAGTATCGTCTCTCAGGAAGCAAGATTTGTCAGGATCAGCCCCCGCAGTATCCTCAGTCCCAATTCCAAAGCAACTTCCCTCAGCCTGCAGTTTGTTCTCCTTTCACCCAACATCTGTATGGATCCACCCCGTATTCAGCTCCATGCATCAGTACCAGGTTTTCTACCCATGGTCAGGCTGGAAGTCAATCGGCGCAGTTCGGTCCCCGGAATCCCAACGTTCAGTTTAATGGTTACGACATGTACGGGAATAGAATCCCCAGCTTGGTTGGTTTATTGGATAGCAATGTCAGCGTGCCTAGTACTTTTGGTCTTCCTCCGGCTGCCCTGCCCATCATATCCATGCCAGAACTTCCAGTGCCATCCTCGACGGTAGCTCCAACTGTAGGGCAACCCCCATCTTCCGAAGTTTCGATTCTAAAGGAAGAATTGAAGTACGTGAAAGAACAATTGCACAAGATGACTTTTGGGTCCAGCATGGTAAACTCCGTAGAGCTCAAGGACTCTAAGGCCCTCCCGAAGAACTTCAAGATGCCCCCTATAACTAAGTTTGAAGGCTCCATATGCCCTAAAACTCACATGAATAGCTACATCATGTCTATGGGTGCCAAAGGGGCCACCGAGGAGATGCTAGCCCTCTACTTTCACTTGTCCCTCGATGACTCTCCTTTGAGATGGTTTTTAGGCCTTAAGCCGGAGGCAAGGGCTACGTGGTCCCAGATCAGTGATGCCTTTTTGGACAAATACAAAGGAAGTGTCGAGTGGTACACCACTCGTAGTGACTTGATCGGCACCATTCAGAGGCATGATGAGTCCGTAACAGACTTCTACAAAAGGTGGAACAAGAAGCTTAATGAATTGGTTCATCCAATTCCCCTCTCTGACGAGAAGTCCATCTTCCTTTCATGTGTCAAGCCAGCTGTCAGGGAAGCCATTGGCCGTGGGTATTACCCAAATCTGCGAGAAATGGTGAGTGCAGGGGACGAAAGCGAGAATGCTACCTATTCCATCATTCCAACTCCTGTTCCCGGTAATGCTCCAGCTCCCCGTTATCGAGTTCCAAGCTCCGCCCCTATTGTTTTGAAAGGCAAGGAAACTGCTGTCTCTAACACCGTCAACTACATTCAAGGGGAGAAGAATCAGTCACCCGATCGCGGTGGAGGACGACCTCAGAGGCAGAAATTTGATGATTTGGGGATGTGAGCACCCCAACCCGGGACCTAAAGCGTATCCCGAGCTTGAGGAGCCCAACTAGGAAATCTCCTCTCTAAATTTTAAAAACTTTTATTTTCCTTTTAAAAGAAAAACCCATTTTCAAATACCAAATTAAACCAACTAATAATATCACCACTCCACAACTTCCATAAACCATAAAATGATTTCTTACATCGAAACTCATACTTAACTTTGTTTTACAAAAGAGTTTATACACATCTTCTCAAAAGAGTTTTACTAAATAAATACACCCAGACAACCAACTTATACACTTAACCTGACAAGTCCCCAAAAGCAAAAGTCCACAATTTAACCCCGGCCTCACTGGTTCCAGTCACCTGCCTCAGCACAATCTAAAACAGTAAAAGGGAAGGGGTGAGAATAAATCTCAATGAGCTATTATGAATGCAGCAAGATGCCAAACAAGATGCAACACATAGCATGGTAGCACATAACACATTATAAAAGCGGTAAACACCTTACGTTACCTCATTTTACCTTTTTCCGTCTGAACGATAAGTCGTACAACGTGGGAGTAAAACTCCACTCTTTGGTGAATTGCCTCGGCACATTCACCTCTTATAGGACTCATACTCCAGAGATCCATATAAGAAAAGATACCTATAATAGAGTATCCAACAATAATATCGCTAATTGTAAAGCTTTAGGCTTAATACGAAGCATTCCCCGTACACCAATCGCAACAGTGCCGTAAAGGCTTCTTCATGCTCAATACAGTCGTTAGCACACCCACTCTGTGGCCACAGAGGGGACGGTCCCAGGTATGATGAACCTTCAATCACTTATAGAACAAATCCATAATTGATTGAATTCCATTATACCCCCTGAATATCAACATGTTCAAGCACAATATAGATACTTGAAACATAATTCACAAAAGGGATAATCATATAACAACATGGTAATGTATACTTATGAAATCAATACCATAGTGCAACAACCATTTAGTACACTATGCATCATAATATAACAACATGGTAATGTATACTCATGCTAATCAATACCATAAATGAATATAAATTCAAGTAAGGTAACCATATAACCAAATAATTCACACTTGGGATGCAATGTAACAACAAGTCAAACATTCCACACTTGGGATGCACATAACAGTATGTCTAATAGTCCATACTTAGAATCTTATGATAACCATATAATCAATAATTCCACAACTTGGAATAACAATGCCACAAGGTGATACATACCCATTACTAACTAGCTCAATAGTGAACCTATAGCTTCTATACTATTGCAACTACTCACCAAAGATATGGAGTAAGTAAGGCCACTAGGTATCATAAACCATTCCTACATTTTCATTATACAACCTCGAATAACCTTAATAAAAGTTCAATATCTATTTCCCAAGTTGGAACTATTTTGGTGAAGTACTAATCAAACTTAACAATTGTTTCCCGGACAATGATCCATATTTCAAGGTCCCGATAGAGATTCAAGTTAAATTATTAAGTTGTAGTCACAATGCTTAAGTAGCCCAAGTTCTACTTTAATCTAAGTTGAGAAGGTTTGATTAATATCCGAAAGTGATTAGGTTCCATTAATTATAGTGGTTAGGATTCTCAAACCATCCTACAAGATCATTATACAATAAGACAAGGCCTCTATGAAGGTTCAAGCTCCATTTACTAAGTGGGAGTCACAATCTATAAGGGACCAAACAAGGTTGCCACACAAATTCTGGTTTAGATTCAAAATTCAGTTTCCTGGGGTCTTGGGCGACCGCCCTTACCACTTGGGCGACCGCCCAAGTGGACTTCAAAGGCAATTGTTGTTTCTGTGGCGATGGGCGGCCGCTCAAGCCCCCATGGGCGACCACCCAAGCCTCCCTTCAGCACAAAACTCAGATTTTTGACCCTTTTATGCCTAGGTTTCCATTCCTTCTAACCAAGCTTAATTCAAGAACACCAAAAGATACTTTAACCTTACCAAGTCCCATTCCAAACATGTAAACTCAAAACCAAGTAACCCTAGAGTATTTATCTCTACCCATTTCACCCATTTCATCATCTTATTTCAAGCTAAAAATCTTCTAATCTCATTCACCCATTTCTCTACCACATTCCAAGTTTGAACTTCTTACTTTAATAAAACCCTTTTTCTTACCCTCTTGACCCACTTTCTTAACCAATAACAACATTCTAATTCATTTACTAAATTTCTCAACTCCAAGGAGATTTCCAAGCATCAACCACTCATTTCAATAATAAGAACAACATTTAATAGTTTATGAACATCACATAGAAGGGAAAGTCATAATAACTCACTTAGAAATTATGAAGTGGATTAAAGATCTTCTTAGCTTGATGTGTTCCTCTCTTCACCCCGAACACGGAAGTACGATCGGATTGCCAAATGGAGAGGAATTGATTGCCCAAGGAACTTGGAAGAAGAAGTTCTTCAAGATGGAGCTTCCATGGAATTTATGGAAGGAAAATGAGGGAGGAGGATGGAATAGAGAAGATGATGAAAGAGATGGGAGAAGTATGGGGAATAATATGGAGAAAGTATGGGAAAAAGTAAGGTGTCTTGACTAAGTGAAAAGGGAGGTGAGGGATTTAAGGGAGAAAGGCATGGCCCCTCCCATGCCCATTATTAAAGGCTTTCTCCTACACAAAGTCTAACTACCCATTTTTTATTTATTTTGTCCATTTCTAATATTATATTTCTCCCAAGAATATTATTTTAATTCCCAATCATTTCATTTTAATATTAAGAAATCAAAGATATAAATTAAACACATAATATTAAAAAAATATTAAAAGCACATTTTATGATACTAAAATAGGTGCCTAGGTTTAGGGTCGTTACATTCACTCCTCCTTAAAGAAAATTCGTCCCGAATTTTAAACTTGATTACCTTAATGATCACTAACAAAGGCTACTTCTCCAAGCATTTCAAATTACAACCTTCAAATATTTTCCTAAATGTCATGATTCTTATATACCTTCTCGCAATCCAAACACTCTAGAATTAAATTCCGGAGTCGAAATCCTAATAACTCTCAACGTTTTTCCTACCTAATTCAAATCTGCCTAAGCATCCTTAATTGAAGAATTCCATACGTACGAAGGATCATAAGTAAATTTTCTCATACCAATCTTTAGACAATACCCATTCAATGCTAAACTAAACTGCTATTATATTAAACTCCCTTAAGATTAATAGAACCTCTCCGGTTGAAAGGAAATTCAACACACAATCTATTCTTCAAAATTCTGGATAATCTCCTCATCTTGTGACTATCCTCTAATCCTATTAAATTCTGAATCACCGTTGGACTTCCTTTAAAGTCTCCACATTCTATGAGCCTATCCTGACTAATTGCAATAATGCCCCGCCTTAATACTCAAAGGATACGCTTGACGACACATAAGCCTTTCGGCAAATCGCATTCGAAATCACAATAA
Source organism: Adenophora triphylla var. japonica (assembly GCA_022495995.1). Lineage (NCBI taxonomy): Eukaryota > Viridiplantae > Streptophyta > Magnoliopsida > Asterales > Campanulaceae > Adenophora > Adenophora triphylla. Next base: position 24,944 of record JAFEMH010004516.1, on the reverse strand, counting down.
CTTTTCCGGATAATATAAAATGACGCGACTAAAATCTTTTAATAGTTCCAACCATCGCTTAGGCTTGTAGATCTCTCCCCCTCGAATAATTAAATTCTCCAAACTCATAGGGTCGGTCACAAATCCCCAAAAAGGAAACTTCAAGAAAATAGGATTCTTACTTAGATAACGCAACACAATTGTAGTCACTCTTACGTAAGGAATAAGAAATTTTCCGCTCTATCTAAGTTAACTTCCTCAAAGCATACGTTATCACTTTCACATTTCTCTTAATATCACAATCAAATCTTCCTTTAATACGCACTTATAATTCACAAAATTCTCACATTCATTAGGTAAGGTAAGGATAGGATCTATAGTTAATTTATTCCCCATTTCTACCAATATAATTCATTCTTATTACATCTTACACCATTGATATCCTTCCGAGTTATCTAAACCAACGATTTTATAATTCTCGAGAATTCCTTGAAAATTCCTTTAGTAGCACTTGGCCAACCTCAAAGATTACGGACACAATCCTCATAAGATCCATAGTAACTTCCAAGCTTAAACTATAGAACCCCAAATTTTGGAAACTTCTCGAGTCAACTCACACTAGCTAAACTTTGCATACAAGGACTTCTCACCAAAGATTATTAACCCTATCCTCCAATGACTTTCATGATCCTCTCGGAACTTTAATTAACAAAGAGACCCCCAATTCTAATTACCATAAAGCCATCAAAATAAGGCTTAAAAATTCTGCTTATCATACTTAGAATCAACACATGCGATACCTTGATGGAAATACAATTACCATCTACTCACAACTAGCACGAAAATTTTCCGGAAAGACTTCTTATGCAAGTCTAACACCAATCAAATACCCTTTTCACTTTTTTAACCAACATTTTTCTGGCTTAAACACATATATAACAAGAATACCATATAAAGGTTTATCTATATCAAATACCAATATAATCAAATTGGGTATAGAAAAGAAGACTCATTTCTTATGATAGTCTACCAATGCATAATAACTACTTAACCCTCCAGGTCAAGTATATCTCATTTTTACAAATTGATAATCATACCAAATCAACTGGCAATACATGCTCAGTCATGACCACATCACTATCGTGGTAAATCAAGGAAGGTTCGAGGTATCCTCTCATAAGAGCAGAATCCTATAACAATAAAACAATATCTCAAACAATGTATGTCACACATAAGCAAAATGTTATGCCAAACATAAATGATATGCAACAGGATCTATAAAATATGACCCCTAATTCTGAGACAGGGAATATACCTCTAGTAACCTCTGAGGAAGCTATCTCTCCTAGGTTCGAAACATGTACTCGACCATAGACCTTCTCTTTCGGTTCTCCTTTGCTATCTCTTTTGGTACCACCTCTTTGACGTCCACCCGGCTGACCGCTGCTTGAAACTCGTCCCTGAAGAAACTTTGGACAATTCCTCCTAAAGTGTCCCATTTCTCCACACTTAATACATTTACCTTGCTTACTCCAACAATGATCTTCGGTATGCCCAATCTTCTTGCAAAATTTACACTTCATCCCGTACTGTTTGGATTTTGGCCTAGATGAAGAAGCTACAACAAACTCTCCTCTCACACTTCCTGAAGTTAAGGTCCTTGGCTGTCCTCTACTGATTTTGGATCCTTGTCCTATACACTTTGGCTTGTTTCCAATCTCACTTCCGGATCTTCCACTATTTTCCTCAATGTCCTTCTCGACCTTATATGCCCTATCTATGACTGTCGATAATCGATGAAACTATCAATCCATAATTTCTTCCTAAACTCACTCCTCAAACTCGTTACAAACTTGAACCCTTTTCACTTCATGCGATACCAAATGAGGGCAACACTTAGCTAATTCCTCAAACCGGACCGAATGCGATTCACCGTCATGTTCCCTTGTTTTAGTCTTAAGAATTCAATCTCCTTCTTATCCCTTGTAACCATGGAAATGAAATAGTCCTCGAACCGTTGAGTGAAATTATCCCAAGTCTCGGGGCGTATGATCCCGCTCCCAACTTCCCTTCACAATCCGCCACCACCGATCACCGGACCTTCAAGTTTGAAAACGGCATACCTAACTCTCTTTGTTGGGACTTCCTATAACCTCGAAAATCCTATTCATTTCTGCTAACCATTTTTCTGCCTTTAACGGATTCGGATCTCCGTAAAAGCTCGGTGGGTTCATCCTCACAAATCTTTCTAATCCATCACTTTGGTATCCCTCAGGTTGATTCGGAACCGATCCTCTAGTCTCCATATTATGTACAAACATCCTGAACAATTCCATCATCTCTTCATTCTGATTTCTACCTATACCCATATCTCCTTCAATTTCTAGAACCTTCCGCTGATCATCCTTGCTTCCGGCCATTAGAACGAACTCCTGCATTAAACACTCGGCGTCAATTTCCACACATTCCCCCTTAGTTTAGACATCTACCCTTGACCTCTAAACTAAGCTTTGATACCAACTGTGAGCACCCCAACCCGGGACCTAAAGCGTATCCCGAGCTTGAGGAGCCCAACTAGGAAATCTCCTCTCTAAATTTTAAAAACTTTTATTTTCCTTTTAAAAGAAAAACCCATTTTCAAATACCAAATTAAACCAACTAATAATATCACCACTCCACAACTTCCATAAACCATAAAATGATTTCTTACATCGAAACTCATACTTAACTTTGTTTTACAAAAGAGTTTATACACATCTTCTCAAAAGAGTTTTACTAAATAAATACACCCAGACAACCAACTTATACACTTAACCTGACAAGTCCCCAAAAGCAAAAGTCCACAATTTAACCCCGGCCTCACTGGTTCCAGTCACACCGCCTCCACAATCTAAAACAAGTAAAGGGAAGGGGTGAGAATAAATCTCAATGAGCTATTATGAATGCAGCAAGATGCCAAACAAGATGCAACACATAGCATGGTAGCACATAACACATTATAAAAGCGGTAAACACCTTACGTTACCTCATTTTACCTTTTTCCGTCTGAACAATAAGTCGTACAACGTGGGAGTAAAACTCCACTCTTTGGTGAATTGCCTCCAGCACATTCACCTCTTATAGGACTCATACTCCAGAGATCCATATAAGAAAAGATACCTATAATAGAGTATCCAACAATAATATCGCTAACTGTAAATCTTTAGGCTTAATACAGAAGCATTCCCCCCGTACACCAATCGCAGCAGTGCGTAAAGGCTTCTTCATGCTCAATACGATCGTTAGCACACCCACTCTGTGGCCACGTAGGGGACGGTCCCAGTATGATGAACCTTCAATCACTTATAGAACAAATCCATAATTGATTGAATTCCATTATACCCCGAATATCAACATGTTCAAGCACAATATAGATACTTGAAACATAATCCACAAAAGGGATAATCATATAACAACATGGTAATGTATACTCATGAAATCAATACCATAGTGCAACAACCATTTAGTACACTATGCATCATAATATAACAACATGGTAATGTATACTCATGCTAATCAATACCATAAATGAATATAAATTCAAGTAAGGTAACCATATAACCAAATAATCCACACTTGGGATGCAATGTAACAACAAGTCAAACATTCCACACTTGGGATGCACATATGATATGTCTAATAGTCCATACTTAGAATCTTATGATAACCATATAATCAATAATTCCACAACTTGGAATAACAATGCCACAAGGTGATACATACCCATTACTAACTAGCTCAATAGTGAACCTATAGCTTCTATACTATTGCAACTACTCACCAAAGATATGGAGTAAGTAAGGCCACTAGGTATCATAAACCATTCCTACATTTTCATTATACAACCTCGAATAACCTTAATAAAAGTTCAATATCTATTTCCCAAGTTGGAACTATTTTGGTGAAGTACTAATCAAACTTAACAATTGTTTCCCGGACAATGATTCATATTTCAAGGTCCCGATAGAGATTCAAGTTAAATTATTAAGTTGTAGTCACAATGCTTAAGTAGCCCAAGTTCTACTTTAATCTAAGTTGAGAAGGTTTGATTAATATCCGAAAGTGATTAGGTTCCATTAATTATAGTGGTTAGGATTCTCAAACCATCCTACAAGATCATTATACAATAAGACAAGGCCTCTATGAAGGTTCAAGCTCCATTTACTAAGTGGGAGTCACAATCTATAAGGGACCAAACAAGGTTGCCACACAAATTCTGGTTTAGATTCAAAATTCAGTTTCCTGGGGTCTTGGGCGACCGCCCTTACCACTTGGGCGACCGCCCAAGTGGACTTCAAAGGCAATTGTTGTTTCTGTGGCAATGGGCGGCCGCTCGAGCCCCGTGGGCGACCGCCCAAGCCTCCTTCAGCCTGAAACTCAGATTTTTGACCCTTTTATGCCTAGGTTTCCATTCCTTCTAACCAAGCTTAATTCAAGAACACCAAAAGATACTTTAACCTTACCAAGTCCCATTCCAAACATGTAAACTCAAAACCAAGTAACCCTAGAGTATTTATCTCTACCCATTTCACCCATTTCATCATCTTATTTCAAGCTAAAAATCTTCTAATCTCATTCACCCATTTCTCTACCACATTCCAAGTTTGAACTTCTTACTTTAATAAAACCCTTTTTCTTACCCTCTTGACCCACTTTCTTAACCAATAACAACATTCTAATTCATTTACTAAATTTCTCAACTCCAAGGAGATTTCCAAGCATCAACCACTCATTTCAATAATAAGAACAACATTTAATAGTTTATGAACATCACATAGAAGGGAAAGTCATAATAACTCACTTAGAAATTATGAAGTGGATTAAAGATCTTCTTAGCTTGATGTGTTCCTCTCTTCACCCCGAACACGGAAGTACGATCGGATTGCCAAATGGAGAGGAATTGATTGCCCAAGGAACTTGGAAGAAGAAGTTCTTCAAGATGGAGCTTCCATGGAATTTATGGAAGGAAAATGAGGGAGGAGGATGGAATAGAGAAGATGATGAAAGAGATGGGAGAAGTATGGGGAATAATATGGAGAAAGTATGGGAAAAAGTAAGGTGTCTTGACTAAGTGAAAAGGGAGGTGAGGGATTTAAGGGAGAAAGGCATGGCCCCTCCCATGCCCATTATTAAAGGCTTTCTCCTACACAAAGTCTAACTACCCATTTTTTATTTATTTTGTCCATTTCTAATATTATATTTCTCCCAAGAATATTATTTTAATTCCCAATCATTTCATTTTAATATTAAGAAATCAAAGATATAAATTAAACACATAATACTAAAAATAATATTAAAAGCACATTTTATGATACTAAAATAGGTGCCTAGGTTTAGGGTCGTTACAGGGGATGCCGCTCGAAGAGGTATTTGACGGTTTGACGAGGACATGAATGATCAAGCCTCTGGAGAACTACCCTAATCCTAACATACCGGGATTGGATCATAGTTTGAAGTGCCGTTACCACCAGAGCTCGGGCCATACCACCAACAATTGCTTTACACTCAAAAGGATTATTCAGGATTTGATCGACCAGCGCAAGATTGAGAAGTCGAATGTCGTCACCAATCCTCTTCCCAACAATAACAACAGGGTCAACATGATTGACTTTAGAAAGATTGAGTTTGTCAATGTCATAGAGTTTGGTGAGGAAGTCTGTAACGAGAATAAGCTTGTTGTAGGTAAGGCTAGTCTCCATGAAAGCGTGAATGAATTTGAGGCGATCGTGCCCGTGAACAACGATGTAACCAATGTTGATGGTGAAATGAATGATTATTTCTGCTATATGTTGTCTTGGGATGATGTCCGAGCCGCAGCAAAATCGGCGAATGATGTCCAGCATGATAGTATTTCTCCTGATTCTCGATCCACTCCCCTCACTTGGGAAGAGATTAAGCGCGCTGCTAATTCAAGCTCGGCAATCACTATTAATCAATTGAGACAGGCAGCTTGGCCATACGCTACGCAGGGACCTCCGCTGAGTTGGTCCGAGCTAAAGGCGGCCCGCGCGGATCATGACAAGGACCAGGAAGCTGTGGTCAATTTGCTGACTAGGTCAGGCAAAATGTTGGGAACTGATGTTGCCGGGTCATCAGGAAAAGACAAAGAAGCAGCTATTCCGGAAGTTGGAGCTAATAAAGGTCCGTATGCCAAGGGGGTAGTCGAAGAGGATTTGACAGGGGACGATCCAATTCTCGCACAGTTGAAGCGAACCCATGCCAACATTTCTCTCTGGTCTCTCTTGACTTCTTCTTATCCTCACAAGTTGAAATTGGAGGAAGCCCTATCTAAGACAATGGTGTCTGTAAATTCCACCCCTGACGAAGCATGACAATTGATAGGTACTGCCCAATATGGAAATATCATCACCTTTACGGAGTTGGATTTGCCAAAATTTGGAACCAGCCACAATGAGTCTCTGCACATCACTGTTCAGTTAGATGGACGCCGGCTTCCCCACGTGATGGTAGACAATGGCTCGGCTATGAACGTGTTGCCTGCCAGAATGATGAGTTTGTTGGACATTAAGGGCACCGATTTAAAACCATCCAATCAGACTATAAAGGCGTATGACTCCACGTCTAGGAAGGTTTTGGGTGTGATACCGTTGACTCTGTGGTTCGACAAGAAGCCCATGATAGTTAAATTTCAGGTGATAGATATTCCGGTCAGTTTTTCTGCCTTGCTAGGAAGGCCGTGGCTTCATCAAATTGGAGGGGTCGCTTCAACCCTGCACCAGTGTGTCAAGTTTGTCCAAGACGGCGAGTTGACCATCATTTATGGGGATAGTGTTACCATCGAGGGCACCGATGATGAGGGAAGGCCGGTAATGGAAATTAAGCATGATGAAGCCAACTTAATGTTGAGCGGTTTCAGGGTCGAGAGCCCAAAAGCCCAGATCTGCACGATTGACTTAACAACTTCCTCTGATAAGATTCCTCCAGTTATGGTAATGATGAGGCGTATAAACTACATTCCGGGGCTTGGTCTGGGTAGACGTCAGCAAGGTACCCACAAGTTTGAGGAGTTAAAGCCGAAGAAAGATAGGGAAGGTTTGGGATATGTTGAGAAAACCCCCAAAGACAAAGAGGCCGACAGGATTGAAGCCGCAGAAAAGAGAAAGGCTAGTGCTGCCGGGAAGCCATATGTCAAACCTAATCTCCGTCCTTACCACCCCTCCTTGGAGAAGTTCTTTGTTAAAGAAAAGGGCGATGATTTTGTGTGCCCTGAGGGTCAGCTCGAGAAGATGAAAGGTCTTACTTTGAAGAACAACCCTGTCAAGGAGTTTATCATCAACAAGCCTAGTAATCCAGGGGCTGTTACCACTTTCGAGAGCCAGTATCATTTCTGGGGAAGTCCTGATTTCACTGACAAGTTCAAGAAGTTGTCTATGGTCGAGCCTATGATTGGGAAAGTCGATGAAGCCACTGAGTTTGATGTGGGCGCAGCCTTGTTTGAAGAGACAGATTTATCGGAAGCTGTCGGGGCTGATCCGCAGACTGAGGCATCGCTGATTGATTTATGCGAGGAGGCACCGCCGATGGCCGGGGCTGTTGCTAAAGATCCGTTTGGTATGGTTGACCTTCTGACCGGGGATGATTATGTACCTGTGGTTGATCTTCTGACTGGGAATGATTACGTATCAGTGATCGAATTCGATGGAGGCAAAGAGATTGATCTGCGCACCTTCGTCAGTACTTCAGAGATGCCACTCCGGAATTGGACTTCCTTCAAGGGACCGATCGCCAGTCGGGAAGTTATGATTGAAAAGCTCGGGCTGACCCCTCGTCCTGGTGTGTCTGAGTCTAAGTCTATCCCTGTAATCTTGAGTCAGTCCTCAGAGTCTCTTGCTATCGAGTTCGAGTCTCTAGATAGGTCTAATACTCTCACGGCTGATGATCATAGCCGTGTCCTTGACTCTATTTTCCCTTTTGCGTTGAATGAAAAGGTTGACCTTTCTGCGTATCCCTTAATTGCCACCTTAACGAATGATAAGTTAACTAAAACAAATCTTAATGACTTAAAAGTGGTTAATAATGATTCATTCGAAGAGGACACGGACTTTTTAGACGAAAACTTTTTAAATGATAATCTAAAGCAGGTTTTTGAGCGAGAGGACAATCGGGCCCAAGCTGCCGATGAGGTATTGACTACGATGAATTTGGGAACTACTGAAGAGCCCAAAGAGACACAGATTGGAAGTTTCTTCACCGGGGAAGAGCGGGAAGCCCTCATTGATTTGCTCAAGGAGTACTTAGACGTGTTTGCCTGGTCCTACAAGGACATGCCCGGGTTGGATACTTCGACTGTTGAGCACCGAATACCCCTGGACCCAGAAGCCAGGCCTGTCAAGCAGAAGCTTCGCCGGATTAAGCCAGAATGGTCTCTCCAGGTTAAAGATGAAATAGAGAAGCTGCTCAGGGTGGGTTTCATTAGTGTGGTCGAGTACCCAAAGTGGTTGGCCAACATAGTGACGGTGACCAAGTCGAACCGCAAAGTCAGGGTTTGTGTAGGCTTCAGGGACCTAAACAAGGCTAGCCCGAAGAGTTGGAGGTATATGGAGACTCCCAGCTAATCATCAATCAGGTGTCCAATAAGTGGAAAATCGTGGACCAGTACTTGCAAATGTACTATGCTTATATGGAGGATCTGATCAACCAATTTAAGGAGGTCACGTTCCATTATCTACCTCGGGACAAGAACAGGTTCGCGGATGCCCTGGCCACCTTAGCCTCTTTGGTAGAGATTCCAGAGGGAAAATCAGTAAAGCCGTTCAGGGTTGGGAGGCATGAGAACCCTGCCTACTGTTGTCAGATTGAACTAGAAAAAGTCGATGACTTGTGGTATAGCCAGATTTTCCAGTATCTTAAGCATGGAGAGGCCTCGTTCCCGATGGAGGAGGATGGTAAGCTGAAAGTGGGTCTTCGCGCCAAAAGCTTACAAGCTTTGAAGAGGTTGTCTGCACAGTATGTGATTCTAGGGGATGACTTATGGAAGAAAAGACACCGAGGACCACTTTTGCTCTGTATCAGCAAGTCTAAAGCTAGAAAGGTCATGGAGGAAGTCCATGGTGGTGCATGTGGACCACATATGAACGCCCGAGCTTTGATGTTCAGCATACTCAGGATGGGCTATTATTGGATCTCCATGGAGACTGACTGTATTCAGTTTGTGCGGACTTGTGACAAATGTCAGCGGTTTTCCAATCTCAACCATATACCTCCCCATGATCTCTACTGTATGAGCACCCCTTGGCCGTTCGCCACTTGGGGAATCGATGTTATTGGAAAAATAACTCCTGCCGGTAATAATGGGCACGAATTTGTGTTGGTCGCCGTTGACTATTTCACCAAGTGGGTTGAAGCGGCATCCTACAAGGTCCTCAACTCCAAAAAGGTGGCCCGCTTTATAAAGGAGAACATTCTGTGCCGGTATGGAGTTCCAAATGAGATTATTTCCGACAACGGGTCACACTTCGAGGGAGACGCCGACAGACTGCTCGCAGAGTTCATGATCAAGCGACATAAGTCCTCCTCTTATCGCCCTCAAACCAATGGTGTTGTCGAGGCCGCGAACAAGAACCTAGAGAGGATCATCCGGAAAATGGCCGAAAGGAGCCGGGATTGGCCTGAGAAGCTTCACTTGGCATTATGGGGCTACCGCACTTCAGTAAGAACAGCTACCGGTGAAACCCCATTCGTTTTGACATACGGGATGGATGCCGTTTTGCCCATTGAATTAGAGATACCCTCTCTTCAGGTTCTGCTTGAAAACGAGGTCAATGAAATAGACTGGCTTCAAAGTCGGCATGACGAGTTAGCTCTTCTAGATGAGCGAAGGCTCAAGGCGATGGAGCACATTCGAGCTTATCAGAAGCGTATGGCTAGGGACTTTGACAAGAAGGTACATCCCCGTGACATTAAGGTGGGTGATTTGGTCTTAAAAGAGAAGCCGCCGAATCAATTCAGTCCATTGGGCAAGTGGGCACCAGTCTGGGTTGGCCCATACTTGGTGAAGGAAATCTTCTCTGGCGGAGCAATGAAGTTGACAGATTTGGATGGTAACCCCTTCATGCACCTGGTGAACGGCGACAAGTTGCGCCGCTATTATGTTTGAATCGAGTCTCCCCCTCTCTAAAAAAAAAGAAGAAAAATATAAAAAAAAGGAAAAGAAAAAAATAATAAAAGCGTGAAAATAATGTACCCAGACGAGACTGAAAACCTCTCAAAAGGCAGTCCGTGCAAAACAAAGGGGGCGCTCGGTGCTAAAGAATATACCCAACTAGACTGAAAACCTAAAAACGGGCAGTCTAGGTAAAAAACAGGGTTGCACCACTTGTCCCCCTTCTATCTATCCCTTTCTTAAAACACAAAGTTAATTGGGTCGAACTACGGAGACCTGAGCCCCTTAGTCCTCCTTTTGTAAAAGGGGAACGTAGGCAGCCGCTTGCGATTCGGTCTAAAAATCATAAAAATCACCAAATCCTGTCAACGGTTATGTTTGTAAATACCAAAATGTGTCTTGATTAAGTTCTAAAGTAATTTCAACTTTCATTACATTAATACATTCATTGATGAGTCCAAGCACGGTCTACTCTCGACTCATTAACATTAGCAAAAGTACATCTTTTAAAAGTACGTCTAGACTGCCTGTGTCGGCAATAGGGGATACAATGACCGGTCACCCAATTCTAGTCGCTCGTTCCCACTCCCGAACTAGCACTCTTCTTCTTCCTCTTCCTCGATCCTCGGGAGGTCTTTGGCCTAGCTATCCCAAACAGTTCTGTCTCCCGTCGTCCCGGCTCAGGAATAATATGAGTCGTTGAGTCAACCAATTCGGCAGCTCTCAGTGCCGCCTGGGCAGCCCTCTCCTCTCTCAAAGCTGTCCTTCGGGCCATAACCTCAGGGTCATCCCTCATCTTGGCCCTCCTCTCTACGAGTCTCTCAAAATCTGCTGCCGGATCGTCGGTCACGTTGTCTGGGTCAGTCAGCGCCTCAGCATCACGTAACTCCCGGCTAGTCTGGTCTTCTCCTCGGGTCCCTTGGCAATATGCCTCGATGGTGTGCTGAACCGGCCCCATCTGCTCCCCGTACCAAATGAGATACAAGGTGGACAGATATGTGATGCCCCGAGTCTTCCGTATCAATGTGCGAGCGGGAAAAGCTGCTCCCGAAAAGGCCCTGGCAAAGAATCTGATAGTCTGGACATCAGTCATGTCAATAGGAACGGTATCCCGGGCCATCTGCTCTCTGAACCTGCCAATAACCTACTGTGGGTACCCATACTGCCTCAGAACGAGTAAGGGGATGCTAAATGATGAAAAGTGCAATCCCGACAGCCTCACGACAACAGAATCATCATGTCTGCCGCTCATGGTCTCAAGCCTCCATCTGGGAACCCAATACTGAATATCCGTGGTGGTATACCTGGTCAATCGCCTCCGCCAGCTCTCCTGCGAAACCTCCGGAGCCACTCGCCTCTGCTGTGTAACCCAGGGTGCTGCAGTCTGCCCTACGGGTAATAGGGAAATAAGTCCCAACCGCTCAAAGAGCCACAATGATAAGAGACTGGGGATGCCGCGTCCCATGTATAATGACCCTCCAGCCAGTCGGTCCATCCCATGATATGTCTCTGCCAACAAAATGGGTACTATGTCTCTCTCCCCCTGCCCGGGACGAATCTCAGTCGGTGTGGTACCTCGGTAACCCCGCATCTGCCTGACAACCCCTAGCAGCAAGCCGGAGCATACCCCATCATACTCACAGAAGCAGTATAAGGAGATCATAATCAGCATGAAAATGTCCATGGTCGTGGATGAGTCAAACAGCTCTGGACGGGATACAGCTAACCGGGCTATCTGGGCCAGGTCAATGAAAGACAGGTCAAGGATAAGATCGGATACCTGCTCTACGTGAAAACCCAAGAAATCGGCCAGCTGCTCAGTCAAGGGTCTTGAATCTCGTGGGAAGACTGCATCTCGGACGACATGGGAAGTCCCATAAGATACCAACAGCAGCTGCAACTGCAGCAACCCCTTAGCGACCCAATACTTGCTCAAAGCCTGCCCAAACCTGTCCAAAGACATCCAAAACAATACATATACACTCCCCTTCACTCATCAAGCCCATGGGAGAGGATTTGGCATACCCAATACATCCGCAGACACATAAACATCGTCCAATACATGCAAAATCACAAAAAGTACCCCACCACATCAAAAGCCATCATTCTGTGCCTTTCTTGGGACGGACTTGTGCATATAAACGAGCAAATATACAAATAAGCAAATACTTTAGTTGTTAAGTTACAAAATGCAAAAAACAATTGTTTTACAATCCAAAAGTAATGAAAATAGTGCATGCATTGTCCTTCTCCCTCTCTATCCCTAAGAGTCCAAAGCATGACAAAAAGGGGATTGCCATGATCACTCCGACTTGGAGTCTTCGCTTGAATCCTCCTCGTCCTCCTCAGAGCCGCTACCGTCCTGGCCGCTGCCCACCTGCTCCTCAGAGCTGCTCTGCTCCTGGCCATCGCCGCTGCCCTCCTGCACCTCATGAATCTCGCCATCAGAGCCATCATCATCCTCATATCGGGCCCAAAGCCGGGGCTCGCCGTAATATCCGTGCCACTCGGGCACTGTGGAGAAAGGGGGCTGGTAAGGATCGTCCTCGTCACCACCATCATCAGGTTGGGGCTGCTGACTCGACCCACCCGCCTGTGAGCTAGAAGGAGCCAAAGTCGGCCTATGCCTCTTCTTGGGAGGCACGGCGTCACTAGGCTGGGAGCTGCATCTCCCCTTCCAATGCTCTGCGCTCCTCTGAAACTGGCGCAGCATCTTCACGGCCCCAGTGAGCGCCTTGGCCACCACCCTGTAGGTCTTGGCTGGAACCTGTTGAATGAAAACAAAAAAAAGATAGTCAAAAGCAGTGAATACAGGCAGTAAAGCAGTAAAAGACTTGAACAAAGCAGAAAAGAAAAGAATGCTCACAGAGGTAGTCCCGCGGGGAAGCCGTAAATGGGGATGAGTCTCAGACATGTCGAACGAGGAGCGGCGAATGACACCCTCGGTCTCATACTCGAAGAAGCGAGGAGGCATCGGTATCTGCACCCCCGCTGCCCTCCTGGCAGCCATGACCTGAGGAGTCACTAGCCGAGTAAAGATGAACTGGCCATAGTCTCCATCAACCGACAGCTCAGCAGCATCAATACCCATCCACAACCGCTCTAAGTCAGGCAGAGCCCAGGTATACCAAATCCCCACAGGAGGATCGTGATGGACGCGAGCGACCGCACCATATCCGTGCTGCCGGCAGACTCTCTCTCCCAGATACAAGGCATCGCCCTCCGGGCCAATCAAAAGCCTCCTCGTCCGGGTCATCAAAGCAGCCTCCCCAACAACACCCTCATCATACCTGCCATGACATGGAAACAGCCTCAACCTAGTCGGGGTGCCCCTAAGGGCAATCATAGTGTCCTCGTAACAAGCCGTCTTCCAGGGCTTCACCCCGTCTACCCTCCTGCTCCCCCTAGCCTGAAAAGTCCACCTGCGAATGGCAGGAAATAGATCGGCGGCAATCCTATCAGCCACAGCCCAAGCATAACATCCAAAGACCTTATAGGCCCACACCTGAAATCAGAGACAGGAAGCTTTCAGTGTGCAGCAGCTGAAATTACCCGGGATTTCGCGCGGGGCGCGAAACGCGGTTGTCTTTCGCGGAGGGTTGGTGTCTGAGACCTCGCTTCATGGGAAGGAAAAATGAGGAGTCGCCACGCGGTTTTTGTATTTTGAGCTCAAACATTGAGAAACGGCTATTGAAAATGGTGTCGTTTTTATTGGTAGCAAAAACTTAGGAAAAAGCTTTGAAAATGGGGGTCATTTTTATTGGCAGCAAAAACGAGTAAAAAGCTTTTTGTACCAGAGATTGTTAGGTTCGGAGGTCACGTTACGTTTCGGGTAGAGTATTACGAGATCGCCCGAAACGCCTCGCATGACGAGTCTTTCTACCTTTCTCGAAAACGTGTGTGTGTGTGTGTGTCTTTTGAAATGGGGGCTTGAATGACAAGCTTAATCTTGGTTTGAATGTCAAACGTTGATTAGGTGACTTTGTTTGAAAAGACGAGCGTTTGAATGACAAACGTCGATTTTGAGTTGAAAATGAGCGTTTGCGTGGCAAACGTCGATTTTGAGTTTGAAATGAGCGTTTGCGTGGCAAACGTCGATTTTGAGTTGAAATGAGCGTTTGCGTGGCAAACGTCGATTTTGAGTTGAAAAGGAGTTCGAAGGTCGAACTCCGGTTTTTTGAACCGGGCGTGTCATTGTTAACGATTTTTACGGGAAAAATGCGTATTAAATGATTTTGAGTGTCAAATGGCGGCTTTTAGTTTGAAGATGAGCGTTTGGAGGCCAAACGTCATGTCGCGAGTTTTGAAAGATAGTTCGACGGACGAACTCCGGTTTTGAACCGGGCATTACATTGTTAACGATTTTTACGGGAAAAATGCGTTTTAAATGATATGCGATCAACGAATCGGGTTGCGACTCGGACTTTGAAAAGTAAATACTATCACGATCCAAACGGGTCGGACTTGTAAATGACAGTATTTAAAGCAGTGTCAACGGAATCAAACGATCCGGAATCGTAAATGACGATCAACGAGGCCAATCGGCTCGGATTTGTAAATGACGATCAACGAGGCCAATCGGCTCGGATTTGTAAATGACAGAAATTAAATGACGATCAACGGATCGATCGATCCGGAATTGGTAAATGACGATAAAAGTAAACGGAACGGGGTCGGAACGCCGTTTTAACCCGTGATTACTTCTCTTACGGAAAGAGAAGAGGATCGAGGGGCTAAAACGTATCGGACCCCGTTAGACGGAGGCATCTACATTTCGATAACGACGTTCGAAACGGTTGTAGCGACTGGCGCGTAAACCGAGACGGAACGAGAGATTTAGAGAGAGGGAGTTATACCTATGGCTAGGGTCGACTCCTTTGGCTCGGAAGGTGTGTACGGGACATGGAAAGTAGTTCGAAAGGTTGTTTCGAAGTGGAAAGGGGCGTATTTGATCGAAATACGAAGGTTTCACGTGAATCGAGGCAGAACGGAAGCTCGGAAGGGGTGTAAACCAGTTTGGGCCGTGAGGATGGTGAAATTTTGGGGTAAAAATTCTCTCCTTTTGGCTTTGACAGCCATTTCTATTTATAGGTGAAAAATGCAGTAGGAGTCCGGACGGACTTTGCCTGAATCCAGGGGGTTTTGTGGTATTTTGAGAATTTGAAGGACTTGCTGGCAATTTCAGAAAATGTGCACAGGGAGTCCGGTCGGACTTGGCTTGCAAATCAGGGGTATTTTGGTCTTTTGGCCTTAATTTGTGATTGAAGAGTGACTAGAGGGAGGTGGCATGGCTGCCACGTGCCGTCTGAGTCACCAGCCATGTGGGAGTTCGTTCCCCGGTCCCGGTTTTGTCCATTTTTTAAAATAACAGTCCGAAAAATGTCCGAAATGCCCCCGGAAAGTGCCGAAAAGTGCGTTTTTCCGAGAAAGACGTACTTTTACGTGTGATGACACGTGTTAAGTACGGTTCGACATCGAGATGCACGGGGCGATCCGGGACGTCTCGTTGGCACGGCAGGGAGTTTAACGAGTTCGGTTAACGGAGCGGGCCAGTTAACGGATTTCGGTTAACTTTCTGATGGATTTTGACGATCCGGATTTGGGTACTTACAGTTAGCCCCTCAGCGACGTCACTTCCGAAGGAGGTGGGGTCGTTGAAAAAGATAAGGATCCAAATCGGGATGCCTTACTTTGAAAGAGATCTGGGCGGTCAGCTGGCTGGACCCTTAGCGAAAGGTTTCCTACGTATCCCGAGCGGGAATCAAGCCGATCGTAGTTCGAAAGGGGGCAAGGGCCGCGCATGGGGACCTTGACCTGAGCGAGACATATTAGGAGGCGTCTAAACCTGAATGAGACCATTCGCGAGGTACCTGTACCTGAATGGAGACTGTTAGGAGGCGTCTGAACCTGGGACTTCTGAAACCTTCGAGGGCGTGTGGTGCCTCAAACCGGAGTTGCTAAATCATATGAGGGCGTATGGCACCTCAAGCCGGAGTTGCGATGCTGACGAGGGCGTGTTGCGCCTCAAACCGGAGCTGCGAGGATACGTTTATCCTGTGACGAAGGCGTTCGTGCCTTGGGTGCTGGGCTTATTGATGTTGCCAGGTTTATCCTGCTGGGGATGAGCGTTCGGGCTTACCTTGATGGCCGAAGAGGGATTGTTGTGCGGGCTTATTGCAGCTGCCGCTGAGGTGGAACGGTCGGGCTTACGACTGGCGGCCGGGGAGATGAATGTTCACTTGTTGAAGTGAAAAGGTGTTCGGGCTTACGAGGATGGCCGAAGAGGGATTGTTGCAAAGCGTTCGTGCCTTGGGGTTCGGGCTTATTGCTGTTGCCGGTAAGACGAACAGCGAAGGTCTCGATAGGAGAGTGGGGATCGGACCGCAAAGGTCGGGATTGACTGTTTGAGATCGGACCGTGAAAGGTCGCGATTGAGGATTTGAAATCCGACCGTGAAAGGTCGCGATTAAGGATTGAGATCGGACCGTGAAAGGTCGCGATTAAGGATATAAGTGATGGTGAAAACCATTAGGAATTTTAACGTCTGGAGATGAGCGTTAGTGAAAACTAATCGGGAATTTATCCTCGGGGGATGGGGGGTTAGAAATGTCTAACCGGGGAAATTTTATACTTTTAGGGGGGCCAAAAGAGGTAAAATTGGAACTGCATAAAGCTGAGGGGCCAAAGTGGCAAAAAATTTTCCTGGTGCAGTAAGAGTCCGTGGGACTTTTGCGAATTTAACCATGTCCTTTACAGCGCTGAGGCCGAGGAAGGAGAGGCCATTTTCTTTCATTATTTCCGGCGAAAAGGAGAGAAAAGAGGAGAGAATTTCCAACCCAAATTGCAAGGTTTGCTCGTATTTGTGAAGGAAAATCGCTATGGAAGGTGATTTGGGACCAATGGCTCGCCACGGAAGGACCGATGACGAAAGAACTCGATTGGTTCGGACCATTCGAACCATTGTGCATCCATTGAATCCGGCGGAGTTTTATCCGGCGAGGGATAGAAACAACTCCAAGGATGGGATCAAGAGACAAGTAAGTTTCCTACAAATTCCATTAATTTTAAGAATGTGCATTCTTTAAATGTTAGAAATTTGTTTAGGAATGAACTTAGGGATTTTGGTGCCCGAATTGGGGCTTTTGACTTTGCCATGAATTGTTGTCGAAATTGACTAGGATGTAGTTCAATTGACACTATGGGTGGATGACATAAAAATTTTGGTTGCAAAATTCCATGTCTAGATGCATTTTCCAAAATTAAAGTAGCTTTAATTCGAGACGGAGTAAATTTTCGAAATGTTCGAAAAAGATTTGAAAGTTCCTGTTTCAACGGAGTTTTCGAAAGATTTTGAAAGTTCCGGATTCGACGGAGTTTTCGAAATGTTTTGAAAGTTTCGGATTCGACGGAGTTTTCGAATGTTTTGAAAGTTCCGGATTCGACGGAGTTTTCGAAATGATGGGAATATACGTAGGAAATGAATGAGAACCGTATCTGCATTGCATCCTTTTGACATGCTTTGGTGCATTCTGTTGACGTTGCTTACGTCTTTGTTTGTCTGCAGGGACGAGGAGCAGTTAATACCCACAACCAGAAGAGTCGGGGTGCTTTTGAGGCGGTGCGAGCATTGTGGGATATTATCCCGAATGTGGCTCGAGAGGGAGAGAGGAGTCCGCGGCAGCTGGTGCTTGACTCCGGGTTGGCTAGGTTCATCAGTCTTTGCGGCTGACGGTGATACGCCGAGGGCCCGGAGTCTATGTATGTTGCTCGGCGAGTATTGGTGGGATACGACTCACACTTTCCATTTCGAGATGGGGAGGCGACGGTGACTCCCACGGATTTTGCCGCTATCACCGGGTTGCCGACTTATGGCAATACGGCGGTGTGGGTTGACGGTTACACCCCGGAGCGGTTATGCAGGCTGCTTTGGGTTTTGATATTACCGATGCCGTGGGCTTAGGCATTCGGTACAGCCGATGGAGAGGCATACGGAGGCGGGTGTCGCCGCTTATCTCTGGATCCTTGAGGATGACCGCGGAGCGCTCGGCTCGAGGGTTCCTTTGGTTTGCAGCCATTTGTCGGCTGACTTTGTTCCCGACTTCGACACGTCACTGTCACTTCCCTTTGCTCGGGTCGGTGATAGACTTGGATGCCGTGAGGGGTTCACGTGGGGGGGAGGCTGGGTGGCGAGCTCTATCATTCCACAGACGGGTTCTCGCGGGGAGAGGAGCACTCCTTTAGGCGCTTCACGTCTGTCTTGGATGTAAGTTTACGTACTTTTTCTCTTCCTTGCCTCTTTTATGTACTCGTATGTATACGCTTTGTAGGCGACATAACTTTCCATTCTCTTGGCGGTGCGGTGCTATGAGGTGTTCGATCCGCGGGATTGGGACATCAAGGAGCCGTACCGACTGTTCCCTGCCCGTCTTGGTTTGGCGAAGAAAACGAAGAGGGCGGTCTCTTCGAGAGTTGGCACTCGAGTGTCATACGAGGAGGTGTCTCGGGCACCGAACCGGGAGTTCTACGAGAGGATCCAGGCTAACCTGGTGGAGTAGGTTCGATGCCGTAGGCTGTTCGGATTGCTAGCGAGACTACACGGCGGCGGAAGCTCTGGTGGGACTTCACTGCGACGCCATGTATGCTGGGGAGAGGGTGACTCGTCGGCGTAGGCGGGGTCCCTTCCCTTGGTGCCGGTGGATCCTCCCTTGTACATGCGGCATCCGGGAGATGCCGATGGAGGAGGCTGGAGGGGTACATACGGGCGTGTACTACACCGAGTACATCATAGCGGGGGCCGCCTATGATGCTTTCTTGAGGATGAGGTGAGGAGCCGCGGGTGCGGCATAGAGAGGCGAGGTCACTGGAGGTCCTCGAGATTTTCCGGTCCCGCGAGCTAGCCGGGCGTACGAGGGGCCGGATGGTTCGCGTAGGCGACTTGTGATCCCGCTCGCCGATCCGAGACCACGATACGGGCGGACCCCAATGCTTCGGTGAGCACCTTTTTGGTTTTCTGCATTTGATAGTAGTATTCTGCAAATGTTGCATCTGTACTTTCTGCTTGTCTTCTGATGACTTTCCTGGTTCGCAGGTGTCTGGCCGTACGTACAACGACGCTATGAGGCTGGTGGATGGGTGGTCCGCCTAACCTAGGAGACTCGTGGAGTTCATGCGGTGCAGTTCCCGGAGGAGCGTGGATGTCCGTGATCGGGGGCCGTCTAGGCCGAGAGATTCGCCTGCTCCCACGAGTGGTGGGGAGGACTTTACAGGGGTTCGGCCAGTTCGCGGGCGGAACGGCTGGATTTGGAGCTCCTTCTTCGTGCACTCGGGCGCGAGAGGGGGAGTCCTCGAGTTCGCGTACTCAGGAGGCCTTTTGCCTATTCCCGGCTGGAGGAATTTGGCGAGTTCCTGTTTGCGACGGATCCGGCAGCGGCGGAGCAGTGCGTCGAGTGTACGGATGACGAGCAGGACTCAGAGTAGTCCTATTTTTACTGCTTTCTTTCTTTACTGCTTTGTTTAGACAAACTGCATGTATTTGTCAGGAACAAATTTGATTTGAATTGTATTTGCAAAAAGGCGCCCGTGGGTGTAAGTACCCCAATCTGGATCACCCCCTTTCACACACACGGGAAACACCGCAGACTCATCAACACAGTCTCGACGACCCCTCTCACTCAAAACCCTCTCTAAACCCCCAACCAAACCAAGGGAGGAGCCTTTTCTCAGGATAAAAGGGACAAAGGACCTTTTGGGAATTTTCGGGGAAATCGAGAAAAGCAATTAAGGTCCGTACGGACCTCTTTGTTTCAATGATTACTAAATCCCCTTAAAGTCCACAATATTCCCTCAAATCCCGGAAGAAATGATTACCCAAATGCATGGTTGGTCCGTACGGACCTCTCTTTGCATCTTGAGTTGGTCCGTACGGACCTTCTTGCATAGGGGACATCATCATTCCAGAATATTCACCATCATTGCGAGATTCCCTCAAATCGAGGAAATCCAAAATTCTGGATAACCAAGAAGGTCCGTACGGACCTCTTTGCTCCGAAATTTTTACTATAAATAGAGGCTCCCCCTCCTCATTTTCACACACCTCCCTCTTCTCTCTTCCTCCCTTAGCCTTGGCTCCCCTCTAAGTCCTCTCGAGGCACTCCCGGCCCCTTTCGGATCCTTCCGAGGCCTTCCGAGCTCCCTTGTGGTGCTCCGAAGCCTCCCGAGCGCTCCCGAGACGCTCCCGCGCTGCCCGAGGCACTCTCGAGGTACTGGGAGGCCCCTCGTGGTACTCCGAGGCCTTGCACTGGTCTTTCCACGGTGTCCCGGCTCTTTCCGAGTCAAACCGACGATCCCAAACCACGCCGAAACTACGCCCAGTGACTCCCGCCACCACAACGCACGCCGAACCTCCGCGAGTGATCCCGACGATCCCCACGCACGCCGAAACTCTGCCCGAACGCAGCCTACAATCTCAACTCACGCCGAAACTCTGTCCGCAGACAACCGGTCCCTCCCGAAGCAATCCCGATCCGTACCGGAACGCTACTCCGACCTCAAACACTATTCCCCAGCGAAAGACAGACACGAACCAACATTGGTAAGGCTTCCTTCCTATACTATTTCAATACATTTCCATACATAGCATACAATGTAGACATCCGATACAGCATGCATTTTTAAAAGCACACACACACACACACAACATTTAAAGGATATTAGGGGTATCCGAAAGACTCGTTTTACGAGGCTACTCGGGTGAGCTCTAATATTCTAATATTCTCTTCCCTAGGAGTCATCGACCTCCGAACTCAAAATCTCATCACACAAAAACAGTTTAAAATTATCTTTAAACTGATGCCCTTTTTCAATGTTTTGGGCTTAATAAAAACGGCGTGGCGACTCTACAAATGCGAAAACAAACGGCGAGACACCTCCAACGCGAAAGATTGCCAGATGCCGGGGCCGCGAGGCCTGCTCGGATCCGGGTAATTTCAGTGGGGCGGAACCTGTACTTCGCATATTTATTTTGTGATCACCTTCTGTTATTTTTGGCAATTAAGGAAGTAGGTTAATCAAAAATAAATAAAATGAGAAATGCATTAAAAATTGAACGGGTCAAAAATTGAGCATGTATGCACTAATTATTAATTATTTGCACTGTTGCACGAGCCCGGGGCGGAAGGGATACTGATATTGGTTGAATGAAACCATGGGCAGCACGCAGATTTCTTAAAGGTGAACAGGGAGTTGTTTGGAAATGTTTCCAATTTAGGGGCAAACTGGCCGCAGAGTTGACCAAGTCAGCTGCAGAGGGAGTCGGCCGGACTTGGAGTGAATTTCCGATTCTTTAAATTGCGGTTTCGCTTTGCAATTGGTTAAGAACTGCGCATAGTTTTTGATCATTCGCCGAATTCTCTCAAACTTCCAAGGTTCCCTTCATTTTCATGGCTCCCTTTCCCAAGTTATCGTCTCGGATGCAAGAGCGATATTTGGACAACTTTCGGTCGTGGGTACGGAACCACACGAGGCGTAACAAAAAGGTTTTCGAAGGATGTTACGGGATTAAATCTGTTTGGGCTTTGAAGGAGCTCATGCCCAGTTGGGATCTTTTGAGCCGCGTCTCGGTTGCAGGACGTACGGAGGAGTGTGTACGGCTTTTCGTACAACGAAGTCACTCCTTCGTTTGAAGATTTCCGGGCCATGCAGGAGGACCTAAGACGGAAGACTAGTTCTTCCGTATCTTTGGTGGCATGGCCACTTTGTTTAGAAGCTAGTGTCTTTGTTTGGTATCTCGGCTTTGAGAAGCATACGGGATGCGTCTGAGGATACCGATTACGTTGACATTTCGGGGCCCATCCGAAAGATTTGCCTGAGCCGAGGGGAGCGTCTTTTCGTGGGACGCGTTTGCTGCGTGCGCGATTGCTACTGTTCACATTCACGTCTGCAGGTGTGTGCCATCACAGTGTCCTGGACTGGTGACGGTGCCGGAGTGGGGAGACATCGTGCCGGCGGTCTTGGGCGAGGCGTTCTGGGCATAGGTCGGATGGCGACCGGTAGCCGATACATGTGGGTAGGGAGTCCCGCTATGCTTACCGTGGTTGAGGGAGAGGCTACGAGATGATGCCCGAGGTGCCAATGTCTTGTGACGCTTGGTCTTTCTCTCGGCGTCCTCGGTGATAGGGCGATCAGGCGAGCTGGAGCTCGGATGGCCAGACTTTGCACGCATCACTTGCGATGGTGGGTTCCCCATTGGAAGTTACTGAGACTTGTAGGACCACTCGGGAGGGTGCTGTTGGTTGTCGAGTGTCGGGGCTATCTAAGACGTCTTTCTATATTCCATCATTGGTTCCGCGACGCACGGGCGAGTGGAGCAGTGCCACCGAGCGATCCGAGTTATCCGCTACCTTTGAGGTGGGATCTCTGCGGATGGAAGATCCTTCGACGCTGTGGCGATCACCCGGTGGTGGTAATACACGTCCTTTCTGCCGGGGTTCTCTTTCCACCTGGGAGAGAGCACTGCATTACATCGACCCAGTATACGAACCGGTACGAAGAGTGTATAGGGGAGACACGAGATGGCTATCTTGTGGAGACGGAGTGAGCTGTTGGGTGCGATCACACGGAGCGGCTCGACCTTGAGGAGGGCCGAAGCAAGGGCTAACCACGGGAATCGTGCTTGGCGATGCCATGGGCGATTATGAGACAAGTGCGATCGGGAGGCCAATCAAAGCACTTTGTGATGATGGCTCGAAGCGAGGCGGCTCGAGACGAGCTAGAGAAAGAGTCGTGTTGACGGCCGCGAGGCTTGACGGAGGCGTCGGGAAGAGTCACGAGGCCGGGTAGAAGGCCTACCGGAATTTTCTGCGAAGGTGAAGAACACTCGCTAGGGAAAAGGGAAAGGGAAGAAGGATGAAGGACCTAGTACGGAAACTAGGTTGACCTTCTTTGTCCCGCAGTATCCACCCATTGTCATTGCAGACACATTAATTGATTAATGTTTTATTGTAGTTTTGCTAGCGTGTAGCGAGTCAAGAGTTGACTGTGCTTGAACTCATCAAATAATGTTTTAACCGTTATGAATTTGTAGGTTAAATGAAAAGAGTTTGCGAAACACAAGCAATTGATGCTTATTGTATTTTTGTTTTTAAGACCGAACCAATGATGAGGCCGCCTACGTTCCCCTTTTACAATTGGACTAAGGGGCTCGAGGTCACCGTAGTTCGACACGTTAGGTGAATTTGAGAAAAGCAAAGACAAAAGAAGTGCGACCATTTGTTTTTACCTGGATCATTAGCGGGAATGTATCAGGTTGGGTATTACTCTTTTAGCACTTTAATTTACCGAGGGGACGGTGTATGGGGAAGGAGAGTTGACTCGTGTTCTTCCTCAAACGAAGTATCTGCGGAGCTTGCTTCCGTTCACGGGGTTAACGAAAGGGTTTCCGTCCAAATCGCTAGCTTCATGGCTCCTCCCGGAGAAGATTTTTTGTACCACGAACGGTCCTATCCAGGTAGGCTCCCACTTTCCGAGGGGATTGGTCTGCGTAGGAGGCTTTTCCTTTAGCACCAAGTCGCCTTCTCGATGTCTCGAGATCTTGACTTTCTTATCGAATGCTCGGGCCATTACAGCTCTGCAGTAGGCTCGAGTGTGTTCCATGGCTTTCAATCTCGCGCTCGTCGAGTAGAGCAAGTTCGTCGTGACGGCTTTGTAGCCATTCGACTTCATTGATCCCGTTTTCCAAGAGGACTCGGAGGGATGGAATTTCCAATTCCACGGGCAACATCGCTTCCGATTCCGTAGGTAGCGCGAATGGAGTCTCCCCTGTGGCGATTCGGCGACGTTCTGTATCCCCAGAGGGCTAAATGTAGCTTTTCGGGCCGGTCAGGCCTGCGAGTGGTCATCTTCGATTATCATGGCGAGAGTCTTATTAGGCGCCTCTCTTGCACCATTGGTTTGTGGTGCGTAAGGAGAAGACTTGTGACGTGTGACTTTGAATTCGGTCGGTAGTTGGTCACAATCTCCTTCGAAGTGAGTCCCATTATCGGAGATGATCTCGTTGGGCACTCCCGTATCGGCACATGATGTTCTCTCGGATGAACTCGGCCACCTTCTTAGAATTCGGTACCTTGTACGATGCGGCTTCTACCCATTTGGTGAAGTAGTCGGCATTGCGACTAAGATGAACTCGTGACCATTGCTCCTGGAGGAGTGATCTTGCCGATGACGTCGATTCCCATGTGGCGAAAGGCCGTAGCATAGTCATGCAATAGAGTTCGTATGGAGGAATGTGCTTGAGGTTGGAGAACCGTTGCCATTTGTCGCGACTTCGGACTGAAGCTTGGATGCGATGCATTTCCATCGATATCGATAGTATCCCATACGGAGAATGATCTGTGTCAATGCTCGGGCGTTCATGTGCGGACCAGCGAGTTCCGTTGTGAACTTCGTTCATTAGCTCGGCGGCTTTTCTTTGTTTACACACCGAAGGAGTGGCCCTTGGTGGCGCTTCTTGTACAACATACCCCCCAGGAATGACGAAATGGGATGCCGAGGGCATTTTAATGCCATCATGTTTTAGGCTTTGATCCCTTCTTTGTATTTTCCATCTTCATTTGTGAAGGAAGCTTCTCCATTTTGGAGAGTCTTGGTAAATTTGATTGTACCGGGGTTCGTCGATCGTTTCTTTTTCTTTTTCGATCTCACGGCAATGGCGGGTGTTTCCCGTGCGCACTATTCGAGGGGTTTCTTGCTTTCCCATCGGTAATTTCGATAAGAGGCGAGGGTTGACGGGGGCGTCTGCGAAGCGGTT